>VDFB02193867.1:493639052-493695950 GCA_007258455.2 Sequoia sempervirens | reverse complement strand
GACACAAGGGAGACAAGACACGAGACAAAAGATTGACACATCCTAGCAACCTAGGGGCTCAGGGGCCAATCAAAGATTATCCTTGCCTATGTGAAAGTGCAGAGCTCTTGTAGTTCGATAAAAGACTAATGCTTGACCATGGAAAAAAGTGGGAAAAGGAAGATGGAGAACTTGATGGATGATAGGACTGGATGAACGAAAGGAACCCCAGTGGTAGATCAAATGATTGACCTTGCCTACATGAAAGCACAGGGGCAACATAGTTTGACAAGAGACCAAATACAAATGATGGAGAAGGAATCATGATAAGATAGACCTCAGATAAGGGGATAAAATGATGGGACTAATAGGATGAAACATGATAGACCTATTTGACAAGCTGGGATGAAACAAAAAATAATTTTTGGATAGGATGGTGATGATATGAATAAGATGTTGATTAGATACAACTCAGGGATGGGATAGTTATCCAAATCATTAAAATGAAATGGGAGGATGATATGATGGAGAGATGAATGAGAAGAAGTGAGAAAAGATTGTGAAGATGTGCAAAAGGAATGGGAATGATGATGATCAAATAGGTGGCATTGGATTGCATTGGGAGAAGCCTATAGCTAGATACCAGTGACAAGGGATTATGAGATGTGATGAAGAGAGACATAAATGAATAGGGAGATAGGGATGAGGAGACGGAAGGGATTATTTGGAAAGGTAGGAAGACAAAGATGGGGATATAAAAGGGATTTTTTGGATGGAGGAATAGGAGGATAAGGATGGGGATATGAAAGGGATTGTTTGGATGGATGGATAGGAAGATAAGGATGGGAAGATGAAAAGGTAGATAGGATCGATGGATGATGTCTCCAAGGACTTATGTCACAAATAAAGTAGATGCTCCCACTCTAGATATGTCATGTGTGATAAGGAAAAAGGGGTGAAAGACGAGTGGATGGGAAGATAAAGGAGATAGCTGGAGGAGGATAGGATGGGTGGACTAGGGAATTTGATGAATGAAGGTAGGATGACAGATGAACAAATAAGGTAGATGGATGTGGATAAGGATGAGGATAGGGGATAGGGGATGGGAATGTATGTCAAGAGGTGTCCAAAGCATGTGTAGTTGTTTGCTCCTAGCTATATCAAGATCACAAGGAGGATGCAGGGAGTGAGATAAATGGATATGACAAGAAGGCTATGTAAGATAAGTGGGATGGAGGAGGTGGGTGAAGGGGATGTAGGTGCCCCCAAGTGTAGAAATAAATTGGATAGGGGATTTATGCATGACACCTGTTTTCCAATTTTTCATCATGGTACTTATCCAAGGCGCTTGTTTTCCAATTTTTCACCATTGGATGAATAATTTTTCTTTACTATTTTATTTTATTTTTCTTTCTTTTGACTTTTTTTGATTTTTGATTTTTTTTTGCATAACATGTGGATGGAGATGGATAAGCATGGGGAGGTGGCTAAGCGAATGTGGAAGACATGTGATCAAGATATAGATGAAGGACTCAAGTAGTAAAGTCCATACAAAGTATTAAGAGCCCAGGTGTGAAGTGACTATCGGGTGTTGGTACAACCAAAACTATGACAATGGAGGAATTATGCAAGGGTAGGGATTAAAGGGATTTGATGGGGGAGATATGTGGGATAATGGATGGGATTTTGGAAAGTGTATGGATGGAATTATGGAGGAAATGTATGATGGGGAGGCATTTTCAAGACCAACATTGGCACATGCGAGGGTGGATGTGAAGGAGAATTAATGGATGGAGGATGTGGGGATAATGGAGGAGATGGGATAGTGAATTTTGGGACATAAGGACCCAAAATAGATTTAGGAGATGAAGGATTTGCATGATTAGATTTTGGAGTAGCAACTTTGGATGGTGTGATAGATGCTTCATTGGAAGGGATTACATCTTTTTTCTTTGGGATCCACATGGTTTTGATTTTTTCTTTGGTGGGCCTTTGTGGCCTACATATTTGATTTGGATTTTGGAGTTGATTTTTCTTTTCTTCAACATGTCTTTTAGAGGGGACATGAGGAGATTTTAATTCATGTGGATGTTTAGATTTATGTATTTGTACTTTGACATCTAAAGTTCTTTTAGTAATAGTGGGATGGGTGTGAGGAGATGGAGGATGTGGAGAGATGGAGGTAGGATTATGGGGATTATGTGTAGATGGTGGATGTGCGGGTACATGCCTTTGTTGATCTTGATTAGGGGACATGCGAGTGGGATTTTTATGATGGGTGACATGGAGGGGTGATGAAAGGATGAATAGGACGAGATGGAGGAGGTGATTTTGGGATATAAGGGCCCAAAATAGACTTAGGACTTGGAGGATGTGTGATGGTGGATGGAGGGACATAAGGACCCAAAATGGATGGAGCAGATGAAGGAGGAATATGGATGGTTGTTTTGAGGTGATACGATGGAGGGGGGATGGCAGAAAATGATCTAGTGGAGGGATTGGGGGAACCTCTTATTATTTTAGAAGAGGATCATTGATGGTATGTGGAGGTTGTACCAACATGTTTGGATTTTGAGTCACGAGCAGTACAGCCAAGACCATTTGTACAAGGGTTTTATTTGGGTTGGATGGGCTCTAAAATACCTTGCTCATGAAGGCCTGAGCCTTTTCCTTGATAGTTCATGTTCTTAAGAATTTGATCCATGATAGGATTTGTGTTATTCTGGAAGAATGATGTGAGTCCATTATTAGATGGAGGAGGATGGGTGGTGTATATACTTTGTTTTTCTTCAGCAAGGAGACCACCATGGGAGAATGTGAGAGTACCAAGGGGATATAAAACTGGTGAGGGGATGGGTGAAGCCACAATAGTGGTTTACAATTGAAGTGAGGAAGGAAAACTCACAGAAAATGAATGCATGGAAAAAAAATTGATTTTAGGGGTTCGTACGAACCTATTGGTTCGAACGAACCCATTAGGGGTTCGCTAGAACCTAGGTTCGGGTGAACCCTCCTAACACTTTCCCACCAAAAAATCCATCAAAACCCCTTATAGAAGGGGGGTTCGAATGAACCTTGGTTCGAGCGAACCCATAGGGGTTCGCTCGAACCCCCTTTATTCCTCATCCCCTACCTGAGACACAAAAAAATCCTAAATTTTGGCACTTCAGAGCTCGGGTTGAGGATGAAAATGGAGGAATATTCACAAACCCAACTTGAATCAAGTAGTCCTTAGAATGAGCTATCCAATGAATATAATTTTAATATGTTTTTGTTTTATTATGTATTTGTTTTTTTAGTTTTATTAAACATAGGTTTTTCATCAAAAATGAAGGTCTCAGTTCTGCACATGTGGAAAAATAGCAAATTATCAAAAAAAAAATTCAAAAATATGAGTGCACTAGATATTTAAGTTCTTGATCCAAAAAATAAAATAAAATAGAATTTTGATATATACAAAAAAAGTTATGCATTATACGGTCGTGCTATGTCTAAATTGTAATTGGTTTGACTTCAAAACTTGATTAAAGAAAAAATATTCAATAAAAAATTGTCTAACCAAGTGGAAGCACTAGATATCAGAGTTAAAAATCTAAATTTGAAATAATTATAATTTTATCCTTCATGGAAAAAAATTTATGCTATACTAAGTGTGTGTCAATTCTAAAATGTTGTTTTTGAAACCAGCTTTTGTGGGAGATGGAAAAGAAGTGCAATATAATTCCAAAAAATTGAAAAATATTTTTAGGAATCTACAGACAAAATGTGACAAGACTCTAGTTTTCATCATCTTCAAATTCTTCATTGTTTAGCTGCTATAGGTGCTTGAATGTGAATATTTAGTTTTAAAAAATAATCTCAGTGTCCAGTTTGGCCAAAAATTGTAAACCACTATTATGGGATCACCCAGATAGGAGGTTTAGGCGATGATGGAGGATCATGAGATGGAGATGAGGGGATAGCATCATTGTGATCGAGAGGAGTGAGTGGCAAGGGATCAAGAGAGGGATCAGGTGATATGATAAGATCTGGACTTGTGGTAGTGGGTGATACAGACTCACGAGATGGAGTGATCGGATCTTGAGTGTAAAGGGGGTCATGGGATGGAATGGATGAAGGACCATGATCTTGATGTGGAATGGATAGGATTGTGGGATATTGATGTGGAGGAGGGGATATGGTGGTATGCTTTGGATCAATCTCTTGGCATGAATATTCTAGTGGGGATGGCATGATAGGGGAGTGTTGGAGGAACTCTTCAAGTGGGGGAGATGGAAGTATGGAGGATTCATGAGGTTCATGGAAATGGGTTTTAGTGCTACTAGGAGTGAGAGGAGTGGATTAGATTTTGGTTTCTTTGATGGATTGGGTGAATCTAGGAGTAGAAGGAGTAGATTGGACTTGGGTGTCTTCAATGGATTGGGTGGATCTAGGAGTAGGAGATGGGGGTTCAATGGATTCGGTAGGAGTGATGGTTTCAACTTTTTGAGCAGTGCTAGGGGTGGCAACAACAATGATAGGTGTGGTATGGAGAAGGGTCTCATCACTAGTGACTATGGATGATGGATTGGAATGGCATGGTTTCACAACTTCAAGATGTGGAGTTGGGGATGGCTTCTTTGTTATAATTCCTTGGAGAAATTTTGGAGTAAGAAACTTGCATATGGTTGGCTTGGATGGGGTGGTAGAAATGGATGAGGGATTATGGATTGGTGGACTAGGGTTAGATGGAGGAATGGGATTGGATGTAGAACTAAGAGTAGATGTAGGACTAGGATTGGATGGAGGGTTAAGGTAAGGATATTGGAATGGTGAATTAGGATAGTGGGAAATGGATTGTGGATTAGGACAAAAGAATATAGGTGGTGTAGTGGGAGAAGAGGATGTGGGTGATGGATTATAACAAAGGTATTGGGATGGCAGATTAGGATGAGGAGAAGTGTATGTAGTATTAAGGTAAAAGGGTGTGGATGTAGGATTAGTATGGGTAGACTAGGAAAGAGGATTAGGATAGGGGATCATGGATGGGGAATTGTAATAGGATTATTGGGATGGCAGATTAGGATAAGAGGATGACGTAGATGGGGAAGGGGAAGATACTGGATATCCCTTGTCAAAGGTAGCATAAGGAGCATGATTAGGGATGGATGAAGACATAATGGGATAGCTTGGAGGAGTAATTGGATTTTGGAAAGTGAGTGGAGAAAGCTTACTAGCGATGACAGTGTCAAAGGGATCTATGTCATATATCTCTTGATCGACAAGACTTTTGTTATTGTTGTCAACTTAATTAGGGTTTCCCTTGACTACAATTGATGGGGGATAAGGATTCATGATGATGAAAGGATGTAGATTTTGGATGGAAGCGGACTAAAGCTCAAATTGGGATTTAGGTTAGGCTCAGATTCGGGATTGGATTAAAGCTCAGATCATGATGATTGGATGATGCGATGAGATTGATTTTGATTATCAAAGGATGACTATGACACCGAATCATCTTTAAGATGGAAGCAGATTGAAAGGGTCAAAGGTGATTAGATAATGATGTGATTTGATTTTATTGGGTAAGATTGATTGATGATTGATAAGATCTAATGATGGATTAGATAGGATGACAAAAGGGATCAGAAAACCCCGTTCAAAGATTACCCTAGGTGACTTAGGATATTGATTGGTTGGATTAAAGGATAAATGGATGATTGTGGCACTGAATCCACCTTGAGATTGAAGGTGAATTGATTAGGTTGACGATGATTAACTTAGGATGGATGACAATCCTAAGAAAATTTGGATGATGATGATCAGATTCAGACACCTAGATCAATTTGGATAATAACTTCTAAAATAATTTTGGATGGGGAAAACGATTGATTGGATAGGGTAGATGGATGATTGGATCCAATAGATAGAAGATAGGAGCGGGTAGACAGATGATCAAATGACTAGATTAGGGAAATTGATGAGTGAATGGATGATTGGAAGATGAAGATTAAGAATAGATGAATGATTACTTGGAATGAGTGAACAAATGATCGTGAGGGGTGAACGACTACTCGAAACAAGGAAATGACTACTAAGAATGGATGAACAACTCTCAGAATGAGGAGACGAAAGCTTGGAATGGATGAATGATTACTCAAAATGAGTGAATGAGTGCTCAGAATGGAAGAACAATTGCTCAAAGGTTTGGTATGGATGAATGAAAGCTCAAAACGAGGGAACGATTGATCGAAATGGATGAACAAAAGCTCAGATGGGGAGATTGACTCTCTGAATGGATGAATAATCATTCAAAATGAGAGAACAGGTGTTTGGAAATGATGAATGACTACTTGAAATGAGTGAATGACTGTTAAGAACAGATGAACGACTCTCAGAATGATGAATGGATTAACTAAACAGAAGAAAATATTGGTTACGCAAGAAGAAAATTCACCCAAATTGATTGGGGACTCACTCAAAAGGGTGGTAATAGGCGAAAACGATTGAGAATGGCCAAAAATGATAGAGAATGACTGACAAAATGACCAAAACGGCAAGCAAAAATGCTCGTTTTAGGATCCCAGAGACTTGTCTTGGAGTAGGTCCACCCTTGTTAGGGAAATTCCACCCCTACTAGGGGAGGTCCACCTATCGTAAGGAGAACAAACAAGAATAGTGAAAAATGACGAAAAATGGATGATAAAATGACCGAAACAACAAGAAAAAAAACACTTGTTTTAGCGTCTAGGAGACTTGTCTTGGGGAAAGTTCATCCCTATTAGGGAAAGTTTGCCTTACTAGGGTAGGTTCACCTATCATAAGGAGAACAGACAAGAACGGTGAAAAATGACAAAAAAAGGATGATAAAATGACCAAAACAACAAGAGAAAACACTTGTTTTAGGGTTTGGGAAGCCTATCTTGGGGCAAGTCTGCCCCAGTTAGGGAAAGTCCATCCCTCTAGAGAAAACTTGTGAAAAATTTATGTTTCTAAGTCTTAGATGGGTGTTAGGAGAGCGACTCTCGAAATAGGGGAACGAAAGCTTGAAATGGATGAACAAAGGTTCAGAATAGATGAATGGCACTTGGAACCAGGAGCATGACAACCTAGAGTGGAAGAATGACTATCAAAATGGGTGGATGGAGGTTTAAAATGGATTAATGGATACTTGGAATGGTTAAATAGAGGTTCTAAATGACTAAACGAAGGTTTGAAATGACCAAACAAAGGTTCAAAGTGGTTAAACGGAGGTTCAGAATGGCTAAATGAAGGTTTGGAATGGTCAAATGGAGGCTTAGAATGGCTAAGAAAAGGTTCAAAATGAACAAATAGAGGTTTGGAGGTTTGGAATGACCAAACATGGTGAAATTAAGTGTTCAGGGGCAAGTTCACCCCTCTGCAGTAAGTTGCAGGGGCGTGACCGCCCTTCTGCAGTAAATAGGAGGGCATGACTGCCCTTCTGCAGTAAACAAGAGGATGTGATCACCCTTCTATGGTAAACAAGACTTGGTTTAGATGGAAACAACTATGGAAAGGACTTAAAATGATGATGATGAGGCTAACTTGTCAAAAAGTTTACTGGTTTTTCACAAGAAGACACTTCAAACAAGCACAATCATATGATTAGTGTTCAAGGTATGGCCAACAAAGCTCTTAATCTAGGATGTACAAGGCTTCTAGGGAGTTGTTGATATACTCTCGGTACATGAGGCACAACCATGAACACCAGTCCGTCATAAGCGTGAGTCAAGAACCCCAATGAGATATTGAAGGGAAAAGACCAACTATTCATGTCTATCAAGGTATCACCCTAGCTTCGACTCTCTACCTACCAATTATGACATGACTGGATTGAGGTACAACTTTTTCTCTCCCCCCTTTATATACCCCGTTGCTACAAATGGTTGGAATCGTCCTTTGGGGTCATGAAATCCCTAAGTAAGTCCCATTAAAAAGAAGGCACTAATCATTTCCAACTACTCCCCAGGTTCACACAAAGTGCAAGGGGAAAGTGAAAACAAACTAATTCCCCCTTAGGTGACACAAAAATAGACACAACAAGCAATAAATGTTACCTACCCTAATTAAACTATGTTCTTAGATTAATGAAAACAAGGAAAACTTTTAAAATTTGAGAAAATGGATGGCCCTGCAAGTAAATATTAGCTATTTTATGCTTCATTCTTCATCAATCACACAAGAATATGCTGCAAAATTTTAGGAAAAACACAAATATCCTTGCAATAAACAATGTTAGGGTGTTAAAATCTGAAAATAGAAAAAATATGGGAGCAAAAACAAAGCTAAAACGATTGTTTTACCTCTCAAAATGTGTTATTTTGGGGCATATCTACCCCACTATAGTAAATAGGGAGGAAAATCCACCCCACTGCAATAAAAAGGAGGAAAAATTTGCTCCACTATAGTAAACAAAAGGGAAAATTCGCCCCACTATAGTAAACGGATGGCCCTACAAGTGAATGTTAGTTGTTTTATCCTTCGTTTTTCATCAATCACACAAGAATATGTTATAAAATGTTAGCAAAAACAAAAATATCCTTGTAACAAATAATGTTAAGGGGTTAGAATATGAAAATGACAAAAAAATGGAGCAAAAATAGTTGTTTTACCTCTCAAAATGTGTTGTTTTGGAGTGTATCTGCCCCACTGCAGTAAACAAGAGGGAAAATCTACCCCATTGCAGTAAACAGGAGAGAAAATCTACCCCTCTATGACAACCTATGAGAGAACAAAGTTAGGATAAGGGTGTGTCTACCCCTCTATAGTCAAATGTTAGAAATAATATTCAAATTGAGGCATAGTCACCCTTCTGCAGTAAAATGTTAGAAAAAAGAGTTCAATCTGGGGCATAGTCGTCCTTATGTAGTAAAATGTTAGAAAACAAAGTTCAATCTAGAGCGTAGTCTCTCTTTTGCAGTAAAATGTTAGAAAATAGAGTTCAGTCTGCGGCATAGTTGCTCTTCTGCAGTAAAATGTTAGAAAACAGAGTTCAATATGGGGCATAGTCACCCTTCTGTAGTAAAATGTTACAAAATAGAGCTCAATCTAGGGCGTAGTCACCCTTCTATAGTAAAATGTTACAAAATAGAGTTCAATCTGGGGCATAGTCACCCTTCTGCAATAAAATTTTAGAAAACAAAGTTCAATCTGGGGTGTAGTCGCCCTTCTACACTAAAATGTTAGAAAACAAAGTTCAATCTAGGGTGTACTCGCCCTTCTGTAGTCAAATGGAGGGTGTATTTGCACTTCTATAGTGAACAAGAGGGCATAATTGCACTTCTACAATGAATAGGAGGGCATAAACGCAATTTTGTAGTCAACAAGAGGACGTAATCTCACTTCTGTAGTGAACAGGAAGGTGTAATTGCACTTTTACAATGAACAAAAGGGTACAATTGCACTTCTGTAGTGAACAAGAGGGCGTAATTGCACTTCTACAGTGAACAAGAGGGCGTAATCACACTTTTACAGTGAATAGGAGGGCATAATCACACTTCTACAGTGAATAGGAGGGTGTAATTGCATTTCTGCAGAGAACAGGAGGGTATAATTACACTTCTGCAGTGAACAGGAGGGCGTAGTCACCCCTCTGTAGTGAACAAGAGGGCATAGTCACCCCTCTGTGACCTGTACCTGCAAGTAATCTCAACAATAGCAAAATCTGATAAAGGAAACCATTTGTGTGTCCCACTAGACGTGCTAGAAATGTGAAGTGTTGAGTTTATCCCATCCTAATGATGCAAAACAACTAAAATGCAAATGCAAAAACACAAGGAACACCTCAAAAGATCATCCTAAGGAATGATAACACAAAAAGTGATAGATTAAATAATGCAAATGATTATACCTTCTTTATGTTGTTGAATCCCTTGGTTGGCCCTTGATTTTTGAATGTTTGTATGCTCCTTGGATGGCTAGATGCAAGATTGGCAATATGATTAGATGCAAGTGCTAAGGGCTAAAATGGCTTGACTAAATGGCTAAGTCTTCTCTCAAATAGAAAAAAGGAAAGAATTTGGTATCAAATGCATGAAGTCCCTAAATGAGAGAAAAGAGGGGGTATTTATAGAAGAATTTGAATTCTCTAGAGAATTCAATGGTTGAGATTAAGCCACCAAGGCCAAGATGAAGGGCTATGGTGAGTTGAGGACTCAAAAGCCCTCACATCTTGACATGTGGAGGGTGAAGTGGCCTAGGATGTGATGATGTGTAAATGAGGTGGAAGGAGGGTACATGATGTGGAGGAAGGACATGTACCTTGGAAGTACATTGGGAGATGAGAAGATTCCTTGGAGGAATAAATGTGAATTAAAAATTCACATGCTTGGGAGAATCTAGTGGATAAGAGAGAGTCTCCAAAAAGGTGGGAATTTTCCACATGTGGGTGAGGTGACAAGTCAAATGTTCTAGAAGTTGCATGGGGATAAGGTAAGTCTTGAAAGGATAAAATGTGAATTAAAAATTTGCATGGGGAGGAGAGAGACTTAGGATGAATAAATGTGAATTAAAAATTCACATGGGAAAGAGGGTCAATGCTAAGAAATGAAAATGAAAAGGTTGACTAAAAAGGTATGCTAAATGTGGATAATGACTTTGATTAAGGTTGTGCAAACACTTGATTAAGAAAATTAATAAAAGATTATAGGAAAGTGGCAAATATAGGAGGATGTGACATTAATCTTTAATTAAGAGGATGCACATCCTAATCATGAATTAATTAAATTAATCCAAATTAGAAAGGGATTATGGAGAATGTGACAAGGAGAGGGAAAAAGGAAGAATTTAAAATTAATTTTATTCAAAAAGGTCAAATGACTAAATTAAATAAATTGATATAATTATTTAATTTAGAGAGGAAAAAGTGTATGGTAAAGTATTTAATTGTTGAATTAAATGTTTTATGGACTTTAGATAGAAAGTATAATATTAAATAAATTAATATTGACGAAATGGATGAATAGAAAAAGTGAATTTGATCGTATGGGAGCAATCAAATTTGGATGTCTACACAATCATTTAGGAATAGATTTCTTGCATTTTCCAGCATTCCATTCTTCAAGTTGTCATTCTAAAGGTCATAAGTGCACAAACAATCTGAGAGCCATTATGATTTAAGGAATCCTTGGAGATAGGAAACAATGGGATGACTTTAGAGAATTTTTTTGTTTCAATTCGATTAGATTTTTATTTGAATTCTCTAATGTAATGTTTCAATGATTGCATGGTTTTACTATGCATTCACATAATTTACACACATAGATACCATGGGTCTACCCAATATTCCCTTAAATTTGAAGTGAAAGCTTTGGTAGTGTTATCTAAATGGGAGTTGTAGGAGGAATTATTTTGGAAGAAAAAGTCAAGGATTGACTGGCTTCAAGAGGGAGATGAGAATATTTCCTTTTCCTATATAACTCCATCAAAGCCAAGGGAAATGGAAATTTAATCTCTTCTATCATGTCTTCTCAGGTTGTTTCGTTATCCTCTTTTTGGTACATCTCTCAAGAGACTACTCAATCCATTTCTTCCTTATTCACAAAAGATTCTCTCAAGGAATTGGAGGAAGTGAACTAATTTTTGGCTTGTATTCCTTTTGTGGTTCCCTTTGAAGTTAATATTGATCTTAATCAATCCATTTCCCTTGATGAATTGGAGGAGGTTGTTTTTAGTATGAAAAAGGCTAGGCCCTTGGTCTAGATGGGTTTCTTATTGAATTTTTATATGAATTTTGGGAGACTATCAAATGGGATCTCCTAGAGGTTGTGTAGGAATCATAGAATAGTAAAAAAATGCTAAAAGCCATGAATTCTACATTTCTAGCTCTTATTCCAAAAAAAGAAGCTATAAATTCTCTAGACCTTTTTCGACCAATTTCCCTTTGTAATGTTATCTATTTGATCATCTCTAAGCTTATTACTAAGAGAGTAAAGCTTTGGTTGGTCAAAGTTATCTTGGAGGATTAGAGGGGGTTTTGTGGCTGGCAAACATATCCAGGATGGTGTTGTTATTACTGTTGAGGCTAGTCATTCCATAGAAGTTTCTAGAGAGAAGGCCATGCTCATTAAATTACACATGGATAAGGCTTATGACAAGGTCAAATGGTATTTTCTTCAAATTTTATTTGTGCCTTTGGGTTTGATGAGGGTTGGATTATTTGGGCAATGTGTTGTGTCATGTCGACTTCTTACTCGATGTTAATAAATGGTTTTCCTCCTCTATTTAGGGCCTCTAGGGGCCTAAGATAGGGTGACCCCTTGTCTCCTTATCTCTTCATTATTATGGTTTAAGGTATGGATAGACTTACAAAATCCCATTTGAGTCAAGGGCTTATTTATGGGTGGTGTTGGGGTGAAGAAGTGCCTCCTTAGTCTCACTTATAGTTTGTGGATGACACTACACTCTTGGGTGTGGCCAAAATTAGTGAAGTGTGCAACTTTAGGCAAGCTCTTTGCATTTATCTTACTAATTCTAGTCAAAGGATTAATGAAGGTAAATCTTCTATATTCTTCTTCAACACTCCTTCACTTATTCAATCCAAGTTTTCTTGTATTCTTAGGTTTCAAATTGCTACTCTTTCTTTTTGTTTATTTGGGTGTTCCCCTCTCCATGTCCCCACTTCCAAGAGGCACTTGGCAACATATTCTAGATAATTTTATGGGTTATGTTGATCATTGGACTTGTAGGTGATTATCTTTTTCTAGGAGGAAAGGTGGTTTAGGCTCTTCCTATCTATAGGTGTATGGTACAAGTTGCTACTGTAGGTTTTATTAGAGAGCTTGATGCACTCTCTAGGAAGTTCTTATGGGATGGTAGATTGGATTCAAAGAACTGGAGTTTGGTTAAGTGGGATACTATTTGTAGGCCTATTCAACAAGGTGGTTTGGGTCTTCAACAAGTGGATATGACTAGTTAGACTCTTGTAGCCAAGTTTTATTGGCATTGGTGTACTAATCCAAATGAATATTGGGCCAAAATTCTCAATGCTATGTATTTGAGAAGAGTATTTGATAAAGATATTTCTAGATGCTCATTAGATGGTAGGGGGTCTATGATTTTGGATACGCTTAAAAGAGGTGCTAGCTTAATCAAGCAAGGGTTGTTCTAGATTTGTCACAAGGGTGAGGATTCTCTTATTTGCTTGATTCCTAGGATGGTCACCCCTAATCTTGTCCACCCATCCTCATTTACAAAATCTAGGATTGTGGTTTCAGGAGGCTAGATGGACGAGGGTGTGTGATTTCAAAGATGTGGTGTATCTGGGTCAAGTGGAGGTGCTTAAGTGGAAATATTTTCACTTGTGGCCCCCAAGTGGTTTGGATGAGGATCGTGCTGAGTTTGTCAAGATTTTAGAAAAGAGAGCCTATAGCTCTTTGCAATAGAGGGATGTCTTATCATGGGATCCTAATCCTAAAGAGGTTTACTCAGTGGCTACTAGGTATAATGAATTAGATAGGAAGAGATATGGAGAGGACAAAGCCCCTTGGTGGAAATATGTTTTGGAATAAGTTTATGTGCACTAAGTGCAACTTCTTCCTTTGGTTAGTTGCTTGAAATAGGTTTCCTACTTGTGATAATATCTTGAAGAGGGGATTTATAGTTCCCTCCATATGTTTTCTTTGTTGTAGTAGTGAGGAGTCTTATAGGCATTTATTTTTCCAATGTTCTTTCTCTAGATTTATCTAGCTTTGGTAGGTAGTGTGGAGACATTCTTGTGTGCATGCTCTTTCCCTCATTTATTTTTCGAGGTATATGGGGAAGCCCCTATCTCACTCCTTTCCTCTTAAGGTGGCATGGAATATTGGCTCATCATGCATTCTTTGGAAAATTTGGCTTGAGAGCAATTGCAAGATTTTTTAGGATACAAAGTTGGTTCAACAAATTTGGCAACAAATTCTTGGTATGCTTCAAGAGACTATTTTAGCTAGTTGTAAGGTGAAGCCCCTTTGGATGCTAGGGAGGCTATGGTTCTTCAGGGTTTGGGTCTAAATTGTTTAAGCTTAAGGAGGTATTGTTCCAAAGGGAGGAGACATCCCATCAAGAAAGTTTGGAGAGAAGGTAGGTTGTCCCTTCCTCCTACTAGGATTCTAAAAATTAATACCGATGGCTCTTATAGAGGAAATATTGGTTATGTTGGTGTGGGAGGAGTGGTGAGAGATCGCTCTAGGGTTAGCCTTTTCTTCTTCTCCAAGTATCAAGGCCACCAATCTAATAATATTATAAAGGAATTTGTTATTCTTGTTGCCTTGGAAAAGGCTTGTGCTCTTGGTTGGCACAAGGTTATTTGTGAATCAGATTCACATATTGTTATTAATCTATTAAACAAGCAAAATTTTGATGGGGTGAATTGGTAACTGGTTGCGAGAATTATGTAGATTCACTAGCTTTGCATGTGCATTCAAGATGGTTTCCTTTGTTCATATCTTGAGGGAGTGGAATAATGTGGCAAATTGTCTATCTAAATGGGCTTCAGAGTTTAGGGGTGATTGGAAAATAGATGACTAGGAGCATCTTCCCAATAACTATGCTAACAAATTTAGTATGTTGATTCATGAGGATATCCATGGTCCATGAATAGGTTTTGGTTTTCCTATTTATGTGACCTATTGTTCTTTGATCTTTGGTGATCGGATGTGCCCTTTGGGCCCTAGATGCTTACTGTCTTATTCCTTGTACTCTTTGCTTTTTTTTAGTGATTATTTTTTTACCCCTTTTATTATATACTAATTCTAATTTTTTTTTTTTAATTATTTTAAATAATTCATAATAAAAATAATTAAAAAAATGTCATATAATTATTAATAATTTGTTATTTAACTATAAATGAATATTTAATTAATCTATAATTTTTTACATATAATTAAATTAAATTAAATTAATAATCATTGTGATTATAATTTGAATACGATATAATTATATAATAATTAACAATTGTTTAGGTATAATACAATTTTAATAATTATTAAAGTTATATCCAATTACGTCAAAGGCATTCCCTCTATGAAGTGAGCCAAGCTGACTTTGGGAATCAATGGTGTATAATTCGAAAAAGGCATGCAAGATGATGTAAAGCATTATAGCCTTTGAAAGTTTTCCTCAGATACGACAAAGTGAATGAAATATCAAAAATGACAAAGGCACCTCGAGAGTGTGTGAGAGGTGATGGAGGAAATGGACTCTTTAGCTTAAAACCAATACTTTCATTTATGCAAAACTCTTGACCATATTTCCTATTTGTGGGGAATGCTAGAAAGCTTTCCCGCTACTAAGGATATGAAAAAGGTTGGGATTTCACCTAATAGCCATGTCTATGATGTGATAATTGACACTTTCCAAGCACAACCACCTAAAACATGTAGTGAAGGCATTTGAGAGAATGATGGAAAATGGAATTGAGTCAAATGACATCACACCTGTAAGAACATGGGTGTTTTTTCGGTGCTCAAACTTACAATATCACGCTTAAATATTTAGGGCAGTAGAGACAATGGGACCAAATCAAAACCACTCTTATTAAAATGCAAAGTGAGGGTTTGATACCTAAAATTCTTCACTTTAACATGCTCCATGAATTCTAAAGAAATTCAAATGTGTTGTAGTCAAAATGAAAATTGAAAATAAAAGAAACCCTACTCAGAAATCAACATCACTATGGTCATTGCTAGGATATTGAAAATTGCAATGGCTTGTGATTGCTTCTACTCCTCCTTCATAATGCTATTGTCCATCAACAACACACCACCCTCTTTAACTTGGCCTTACGAGGATTATAGACTAACAAGTGTGGTGCCTATTTTGGAAGTTTTAGGGCACCACATTTGTTGAAAAGTGAAAATGAAGCTATAGTAATGGATAAGCTCAATGATAGTGAATGTATCAAAATCACATTAACTCTTCAATGATGATCTACAGATCCTCAACATATAAAAGTATAGAGTTAATTGGAGGACAAAAAAATTCCTGATTTAATTCATTGAAAATACATCCAAGGATTGTTGAAATGGGAGCTTTGGAACACATTCTGGAAGTCCATCAAAGGATCTAGAGTAAGGGGTTTTTTATATGTTATCATTTCACACCAATTTGAGTAGCAACTAACCCTAAGCTTCAGTTGAGTAGCCACATACTCACTGTCACTCACTTTAGTTGATGTTTCTCAATCAATGGTGCTCAGTGATAGGAAATGCAATGCATTCATATGGTTTCATTGTTGGTCCATCAATTGAATTTGCTCAAGGTATTAATCTAAGAGACAAGCTAGTTTTGAAACTACATATAGAAACAATGATCCAATTGTGCCTAGAAATTAGATCAAATAATGGACCAGGCTATGACCTCTACCTATAGCCCCTAGGCATGTATGCAATATGTGGAAGAATAAAGAAGGCACACAAACTATTCTGCAAAATGCCACGTCCAACTGCCATTCATTTTTCTTATTTTTAAAAATATTTTTTTTTCATTTTCCTAAGGAAAAAGCCAAAATCTAATCAAGAAAATATCTGCTACTTTTTAAATTCATTTTCAATGGCACATAATTTTGCAAAGATTCAACCACAAATTGAAATGTATAGAATTATTTTATTTGATGTTGGATGTATTACTTTCCATTACAAAACTTATTGGAATAAATATTACATTTAATGGACTGATCAACCCATGTATTGATGTTGAGGTGAGATGGTAACTCCACATTATTAATTAGCCATGACAACCGCTTCCATTAGTCATGTGAGGTGGCTAGCTAAATTTGGTATGTCATTATTATGATCTTTCTACTAATTAGTTCTAAGCTAAGTTATCATTTCACACATGCAACTTGTTTCTCTTAGCCACATACTTGTGCAAGTTGACATCTATGTCTGTATTATTGGGTTTTCATTTTTCTTCATGCCATAATTTTTATTTTTAATAGTATGTTATTTTTTATTTACAAAATAATATATTTTTATTATAATTTTATATAGAACTTAATATCTTTCAATAATTATTGTTCTTTTTCTAAGCATGTAAAAACTTAGAAAATTTATTTTGTAGGTTACATAAATTTAGTCATTTTATCATATATATCTTAAACTAATGATTTTTAAGAAAATGGTGCAAAAAAATATTTGTTAATTTATTACAATAATACATCTTATTGTATTTAATGTCTACTATTTTCTTTTTAATTGAATTTAGTAAACTAAAAATAATCAATTCTCTTTTTCTAAATGAAGAATACAAAATTAAATAGATAGTTTTTACAAAGTTTGGGGATGGAAATGAGATTAAGAGCTAGTGAGGAAATCCCCCAAACAATTGCATGGAACCCTTGAGTAAACACTTACATTTATAGTATTAAATGAAAATGCTCTACCATTAATTAAAACATACAAATTCAATTGATCTTACCCTATAAGGACATCCAAAAAGAGATATTTTTAAGATTGAAAGGACTTCTTGAAAGTTGTTGAGGAAACCCCTCAATCAATTTCATTGAACACATGGGTAAACCTTTCCCTTTTCATTATTCAGTGAAAATCCTTTACTATAAATTAAACATGACACAATAGGATTAAAGTGGATAGGAAATAGGGCTTGATTTTTTTTTTTGGGGGTTTTTGAGATGAATTGAACTCCACTTCTTCATAATTTTAGAAAAATAGTTCAATAACACACATTGACACAAAGTAGATGAACCTACTCAAATTGCATTTGTAAACTTTTTTTTACTATCATTCATCTTAACTCATTTTTGTCTCTAGATGTCATTTTCCTACAACTTTCCCCTCAATGTTAGTGGTGGAGGAAGCCATATTTGATATCACTCTAATTTTAATTTTATTACACTAAATGATAGAAAAGCAATGGAAGCCCAAATATTTGATATGTCGAGTGTGGGTCCCATCATTGCTAGAGCCAATAATCAATCACAATAGAAAGTGACACAATAAAGTATTATGTCAACATTTTGTGTGTATACAATCATTGTAACTAATGATTCATCATAATATAATATTATGTGTTATACATCTATATTATAAGTTATAATGGTTGGAAAATAAACTTTGGTTATAAAACAATGCTCCTAAAATCACACAAATAATCAATAATGTTCAAAATCTCAACTAACAATGCTACACAATGAAACGGAAGAATTATAACAAATAGATTTGAGACAGTTAAAAAATATTATTGAAAGGATGACTTGACATAGGATATTGATGGAATCCTCTTGTGCAATTTAAAACAACTAAAAAATATTCTGCATTCATATGCAAATGCTTGAGTTTAAGTAGACAAACTAGAGGAAAACTATTTTTTTTAGGATTGAGCCCATATTAAAATTATTGGTTGAGCAATCAATGTTTAATTAAATTTAATTTTTATTATGGGATTTTATACTACTTATTGAAGATTTGGTTGCATTTCTCAATTACTACAAAATTTCTACTAGATTTGCCGTTATAGAGCACTTTACTAAAATACCAAATTTTGTAATTAACATGTCAATATTCTTAAGTCTTTAAATTATACAAATTGTCCCATTGCTCAAATTTATTAGTCTTTTTAGTTTCAAGATCTTGGCAACAAAGTCGCTTGGTCTAAATAAAAGGCCATTGTGTGAATGAATCCATCTATAAGTATTTTTCTTTTTTAACTTTATCGATTTGTTAATTATCATTTTTGGATATATAAATGAATAAACTATAATGAAAACAAATTATTTCACATTGTGATAAGAGACATGATTTTTCTAAGGGAAGGTAGTGCATTCATTGCATTCTCATTAGTTTATTTGATGGGAGGCATTGTATTGAAGGGGAAATGAATATAATGATACGTAGCCATGTGAGATGCTTGGTAACAATGTCTAGAGCCTTTGCACTTACGATAAAAAGATGCAGGTTTTACTCAAAGCTTATGCAAGAGAAGGTGATTTGAGTCTAGGATTAAATGGTCTTCAAAGTTAATAAGGTATGAATGGTGAGAGAATTGATGTGACCAAGGTTGTTTTGAAACCCAAGATTATGTATTTGGGAAAATTTATGAACTTGTTAGGTAGATGTATACTACACTATGTGTTGGTATATATATGAAGTCTTCACTCAGTTCTCGTTGACTCTTGACAAATTTATGAGAAAAAAATATCTTTGATGTTGCCTAGTCTCTGAGTTATGTTTTGATATTTTAAATTGTCATAGGACGTATCTATTACATGGAGTAGTTGGACAGATAACTAGGAAAATATTCCTCATGACACAATTTCTAAAAACATCTAATAGACAATTTGATCAAATGAAAACATTAGCTCCTTGCCTATGGACTAAAAATAGATCCTTTTTAATAAAGGTAAATAATGAATAGAAGTACATTTTTAGGTATAAATATATATAATTTCTAAATACTATATATTTTAATATATATATTCTATTATTTCTATATTGTCTAATATAATATATAAATGTGATAAATAATACATAAATGATATAATATAATAGCTAAAATATTATTTATATATTATATAACATATAATATAAAATAAATATACTATGAAATCTTAGTATTCATGATAATACTTTACCTTTAACATGTGTCATAAGGGCTCATCATCATGATATAGTGCAAGGACTTTGTACAAAGGATGTGCAATGAATGGAAATATCTTCTTTATACAGTGATTCATATTATGTTTATTTCTAACTTTGGGAAGGATATGAATTATTCCTCCAAAAATCATAAATCCAACTAGAATAAGATAGTCTGAAAGTCAATAATTGGCTTAAAAATTGAACTACATAAAATTAGTTCAGCGAATATGGGTGTGCTTTGAAAGCCCCAATGCAAGCAAGCTTTTGATGAAAGAAGAAGAAGAATAAGAAGAAGAAGAAGAAATTGGAATCAACATTTCAAAATTGAACAAAAAGGAAGATTCAATGATATTGATAAGGAGGTGGATATTATTCTCGATCTGATTCTTCAACAATGTAGTGTTAGAAAGTTGAGTACTTGAGATTCAAGGAAACATACCACCGCATGTTCTTTGAGATGCTTAGAATTTTGTTTTTTGCTGATTATTTTAAATGTGAAGCTACCAAGTGGACTTGGGAATTTTTGATAGAGGTCACAATAAAGACAAACTTGAACAAAAAAATGATTATGAGTGTGATAGGAAAAATTTAGGTGCTAGAAAACGAACAACAAAAAATAAAATGCAAAATAACACTAAAAACACTCTGCACCTCAAGATTAGCCTAGTTGGATTCAATACAAAATAAAGATGAAAAAATGAAACCTTTTACCTTGTCTTGAATCAATCCTTTGGTTGGCCCTTCGATCTTCGGTGTTGTATGCTCCTTGGATGGCACAAGATGCAAGCTAGATGATGATATGATAATGGATGAAAGTGGATGCAAGTGTGAAAAATGGCTAAGTATGACTTCTAGAAATTTTTTGCAAGAGTCTGGCTACAATGCATGATCTCTCGTAAAATGAGAGAAAAGAGGGGGTATTTATAGAGATTTTGGAATTCTCTAGAGAAATGGATGGTCAAGATTGAACCACCAAGATCAAGATGTAGGGCTAAGGTGAGTTGAGAACTCACAAGCCCTCACATCTTGACATGTGGCATGTGATATGACTTAAAAAGGGTGATGTGTATATGAGGTGGAAGGATAGTACATAACATAAAGGTGGTACATAGTACCTTGGGATTAGACAAGATCTCTTCATAAAGGAGGTACTTGTCACCATGTGGGGGAAATGACATATGAGGAATTTAAAATTCTTCAAATATCCACATGGGATAAAAAGAGAATTTAATATTCCAAGGGATGCATTGGGGGATTAAATGTGAATTAAAGATTCACATGGGGAGAGGTGTGTCTTCTTCAAAAAGAAAAATATTTAATAAGGTTGACTTAGTTAAGTGATTAAGGTTGTGCAAGTACTTGATTAGACTAATTAATGACATATTAAAAGAGGGTTAGATTTTACATATGACTTGATGTGACAAGTCAAAGATCACATGGGGAAGAGAAAAAGAAAATTAATACTCTTTGGAAGGATAAAAATAATTTAAAATTCCTTGAGAGATTGATTAGGCTAGTTAATGAAGGATCAGAGGAGGGTTAGGTGGCTGAGAAAGATTAGAGGCCAACTTGCAAAAGTTGGAGGATGTGACACATCTTAATCAAGGATTAGGCATGTGCACATCCCTAATGATGAGATTAGAAGATGGATTAAGATTAGATAAAAATTATGGAGGATATGACATATGAGGAATTAAATAAATATGATATTTATTTAATTCATTTGATGAAAGGGGAAGGTATTTAATTATTTAACTAGATACCTTAGGGATTAGAAGAAATTTAGAGGTATTAATTAAATAATAGTGATATTACTTAATTAATGTGGATAAGGGGATAAATTTGGATAAATTAAGTGTCCAAATTTAGGTGCCTACAATGAGAAATCAAGTCGTACAAATTACATTATATATAACTATATTTTTGTTATTTATAATATATATAGATATATCTATATATATAATATTCTCTAATAATAATTATTAAATATAATAGTGTGAATAGATACATGTCAATCTATGGCACAACTCTAGAGAATTAGGTGGTATCCATTTCATAACTCATAGACATGACATTTCTTAGTTGTATCATCTAGCAAAACTGAGTGTGAGGGCTATAAAAGGGCTGCCTATGTGGCATGCACCCAAAACACATTACATAAAGACTAGGCCAACACAGTGCATAGTTCCAAACCGGGTGTTACCATCCTGTAATTTGGTAATGCTAACCTATTAAAAATAAAAGATAATTATTAAATATAAATAAAAAATATTATATTTATTAATTAATAATTTTTTATTATATTTATTATATATCATATTAAAACAAATTTCCCACAATAAAGAGGATTCTTCTCTTTAAAAGAACAAGTTGAATCTAGTTTCATGGTCATTGATTTCCTTAGAGTTGCTTTGATATAAGTAATTTCTAATCTTGATAGACAATAAATCTTCCAGTACATATGTATCAAGACACCAATGAACTAGAATTTAGCATACTAAAAATATGAACATTTCATCGCATTACGAAACAAGGACTCATTTCTACCATCACAAAATTTTATTAGTATGAAGTTAAAATGTACAATACAACATAGTTTACCACTTTTTTTTTTTTTGAGAAAAATAATTCTATGCTATATGGTATCCATCATACCTACATATCACCCTACACTAAGGTTCTTATCAATACATCAACTAAAAAGAACTTCACCCATCATTTTCTAGGTAAGACATAATAAGCTTTATAACATGCAAACTACACTACTTGGAGACAAATCACATAGTCCACATTGTCAAGTTGAATCTAATTATGTGGGAAAAAATTGTTTAGTAGAATTCCCTACAAATGTGTTGGCATGAATTTGTACGATCATAAAATATGCACAAAATGGATATGTTGAAAAGTCCTTGGAAACTTTCAAGAAAATGCAATTGATATGTACAAAGTCAGTCTCAAAGATCGTTGCCTACCTTCTCCTTAATTGTGAGAAAATAGAAGCTCTATACTTAGGTTATGACATCTATCACAATATAATGAAAGGGGACTTTTTTAGATATTACAAATGCAATTTTAACTTTTAATCTCCCTTCTCTCAATATATATTTCCATTTTCTCTTTGTGTGTGTGTATCTTCCTCTTCCCTCTTTGTATATCCCTCTCTTTCTCAAGTCCTCTCTTTGTTCTTTATATCTCACTCTATTTTTTCTCTATCTTCTTACCCCTCTCTTTCTCTCACTCTTCCTCTTCTATCTCTCCCTCTTTCTATCCATATCTCTTCCTCTCTCTATTGCAAACATAACATGATCCTATTGGTAATGGAGCATGGTTCTCTTCCTCATTGAGAATTTTTGTTTCAAACGTGTTTGGATTCCCATAAAAAGATGCATAGTTGAATTGAAGCTATCACTTCTCCATTGAAATCTTTGTTGCACAAAAACATCATTTACTAAATGACCTCATGTATTGTAAAATGCATGAAAAAAAAAAAGACCAATTTTATTCCTAATCGACCTTCCACGCCTCTTCAGCGTACCAATTGCACACCAAGGTGCGATTGAAGGGTGCTGAATCAGTCGGAGTGCATGTAGGTACTACAATATTAATGACAAGAAATATCGTTGAGCTTTAATCGCTTAAAAAATGAGGCAGCTCACCAAATGTACATCACGTATTGACAAGACTGATGTGGATGGGTTGAGAGGAGCTCATTTAACAATTAATTAAATACACTAGACATGTTATGGACAGAGGGAAACTCTTGTCTGCACGGATTTACGGTGCATAGGTTTACGATGCATGGATTTAAATTCATTTTTACCTAACATGATAGAGAGTCTGACGGTGCAGGATTGCACGATCCCTTTGCCATCCGATGGAGCATGCCTATGCACATGGCTTCCTCCATGCCTTTTGGGCACTGGCTATGCAGGAGATAATTTGCACCGATGGCCATGCCCTTCGATGTCCATGCCATACGTACTTGCTGTTGTTGCTAACTGTCAATGATTAAATGCACGTACCATCGTTTTCAGAGCCTGGTTTTGGAAACTGCGTAGTTGTACATTGGTGGCAGACATCCTTCTCTGTGCTGCGTACTCTCACTGCAATGACTCGTTGTATAAGAGTTAAAATTTAAAAAGTATAACTTATAATTTTTTTGTTTTCAAATTTCATTATTAACTTTAATGTTTTTATTTGATAATTTATAATATAAAAAATAATATATAATAAATATAATAATAATATTTTAAAGATTAAATTTACATTATATAAAATATAAAAAATAAATTGACATTATATAAATATAATATAAAATAAATAATTTTAAATATTTTGAAGATAAATACAAAAATAAAATTTAAAATATTATTAAAAAAATTATTATCAAAAAAATTTAACAATCCAATTAATATATAATTTTTTTTAATAATATTTTAAATTTTATTTTGTATTTATCTTCAAAATATTTAAAATGTATTTATTATATATTATATTTATATAATGTCAATTTATTTTTTAATATTTTATATAATGTAAATTTAATTTTTAAAATATTATTATTATATTTACTATATATTATTTTTTATATTATAAATTATCAAATAAAAATATAATGTAATATATACTTAATGTAAAATATATATTATACGTATCAAAAAATATAAAATATATATTATTATATGTATATTTTTATAGTAAAAATTATTAAATACAAATATTAAATTATTAGAATTAATAACTAAGACATTTTTATATAATACAAATTAATTTAACATGTAAATATAATGCAACACATAATTAATATATAATACATATTTTATATAATTGATGAAAAATATGATTGCATTTATATTTAAAAAAAATAAATGTATTTATCATAGATTATATTTATATAATGTCAAATTATTTTTTAGTATTTAATATAATTATATTAAATTTTTAAAATGTTATTATTATTATATTTATTATATATTATAATTTATATTAAAAATTATTAAATAAAAATATAATTTAAATAATATATATATATATTATAGTAGAAATTATTAGATAAAAATATAAAATTATTATAATTAATAAATAATATATTTTTATATAATACAAATCAAATTAATTTATAAATATATGTATTATTATATATTGCATTATATTTATATATTAATTTGATTTGCATTATATAAAATTATATTATGTATTTTATCTAAAATAAGTTTTTTGGTAATAATTACTATATGTATTAATGCATAGATGCCCGTGCATCTATTTAGTTCTTAGATAAATGTTAAAACTAAAATATTTATTTTTAGAGCCATCAATGCATCATACATGGATAATACATATAGTAATTATTACGTAGGAACTACCTAATTACTTTAAAACTAAATATTTTAGTTTTAACATTTACCTAAGAACTTATGTAATTATTACCTAAGAACTACCTAATTACTATAAAAATAAATATTTTAGTTTCAACATTTACCTAATAACTAAATAGATGCACAGGGCATCTATGCATTAATACATATAGTAATTATTATCAAAAAACTTAATATATAATTTTTTTAATAATATTTTAAATTTTATTTTGTATTTATCTTCAAAATATTTAAAATTATTTATTATATATTATGTTTATATAATGTCAATTTATTTTTTATATTTTATATAATGTAAATTTAATCTTTAAAATATTATTATTATATTTATTATATATTACTTTTTATATTATAAATTATCAAATAAAAACATTAAAGTTAATAATGAAATTTGAAAACAAAAAAATCATAAGTTATACTTTTTAAATTTTAACTCTTATACAACGAGTCATTGCAGTGAGAGTACGCAGCACGGAGAAGGATGTCTGCCACCAATGTACAACTACGCAGTTTCCAAAACCAGGCTCTGAAAACGATGGTACGTGCATTTAATCATTGACAGTTAGCAGCAGCAAGTACGTATGGCATGGACATCGAAGGGCATGGCCATCGGTGCAAATTATCTCCTGCATAGCCAGTGCCGTGCATTCCTGGGTCTGGATAGCCGCACGGCTATCCAGACCCAGGAATGCACCCTGGGCATGGATGCATGGGTATGATGTCCATTGATGTGGTCTGCCTCATTTCTCTTGCCCGCCGTAGTTTATCTGCAAACTTTCTGCCGTCCCACAGGGCCGTGCCGTGCCTCCCGTACCTTGTCAAATCAGCCGAGCGCATAACTGGCAGCAAACACGGTAAGAAATCTGGCAGAAGATACCTGCTAACTAATTAACATTCATTATAAACTGAGCAGCCGAGGGAGGGATTATTGGCCGTTTGTAAAGCAATACATCTAATTATTAATATTTTAATATTTCATTGTTTTTTTTAATTTTAATTATTCCTGGGGCTGGATAGCCGCTGCCGGATATGTGCGACCCGAGCTAAATTAAATCAATGCTCTTGCACGAGCCAGACAAAACCTGCTATTTCCCTTCTTTCCGTAGCTGATTACGTCTGTCTCACTGTATTTTATGTTGACAGAGAACGATTCCTTGAATTCCTTACCGCTGTGCATACTTTTAATTTAACTGCATTTGTTACATCTTGTACAGGAAATCCTTGATTCATAATCATAAACGACACAAAATCTTTTCCGTAAGATTTTGACAATACGTATAGGTGCTTCGCAAAGCGCGCTTGCCTTGGCTGTGTGGGGTACTGGGGTCCATAACAGTAGCCCTATTCCTTGATTTATGTAGTGGATCACATCTGTCTTTCAGGTATGTTCCGTTGATGGAAATAGATTCCTTCAAATCCTTACCAGTGTGACACGACACAGCCATTTTAATGGTATCCGTACGTAAATACGTTACATCTTGCACAAAATACTTCTCGACTCCAAACACAATAATCATAAAAGACACAAAATTCATATTACCGAGTTTGTCAAAGTGAAATTTGACTCCACCAAAATTTGCACGGAGGAGACAAAACTATCAATTCACACCACCCTTCACCGTATTCGATTTTATTTTAGATTGATGGAGATCAAATGATAATAGGTTTCCACAATCCATATCATAAGTATGTATATCTTCTGGTTTTGATTGTGTGCAAAATTTTTTAGCATCAACGTTTCGGATCACACTACATGATCCATCATCAGGATGAAAGAGAGCAAAAGGAATGAAAGGATAATTGCAGACTTGGACATGATGGATCATGTAGTGTGATCCGAAACGTTGTTGATGGAGATCGAATCCTTGAATATCTTACCACTCCCACTGTGACACGTAGAAATAAGAATAATTTTCAATGGAATCCGTATTTATAGTAAATTCATAATTGTATAATAGGGTGCGTCAGGGTGAACTTTACGACTGACTTGACATTAATTGCCCCTCTGTAGATAGATTTACCACGCACATTGATTTATTTTGTGGTTTTATGGGAGTAAGGGATAGATGGACCAGCTACGCCACACATGTACGACACAGTGGTGTCAGATGTTTGTCTTCGGGTCCATTTATGATATATGGTTTTGTACTTGGTTACTTTTTATGGCAGAATATTATTGTGTTCTAAATACAAAGTTTTTATAAATAATTTGTTAAAATCAATCAATTATTTCTTTTATTTATAATAGTTTCCTCTCAATTGCAAAGGGTTTTATAACACTATATGGACTAATTGTTACTTAACACCTTATATGGAGATAGTGTGTTTTCCAATATTACAAATAATGTGAGCATTTATTTGGTCGAATCAGATAAGGAAAGTGAAATACCATTTTGATCTCATGTTGCATATACATAGATTCTTTTTGTCTACGAGTTAGCTTTCTTCTGATTGGAACAAATAAATTGCTCGCATTATTTGCACAGTTGGAAAATACATTGTCTCCTCCTAGTTTAAATGTAAAGGGTTGTCTCACAGTGGGTTTCTTGCTTCTTAACACACAGTTTTGCAACATGGAATGTTACAAAATAGTATGAATGTTTTCAAAATCACAGCTTCCATTGTTGTGTTTAAATTTCGCATGATTGAAAAGAAAAAGTGCACAAAATAAGTGTAATTTGGAAAACACAATATTAGGTTTCAGTTATTTGAATCTCCTTTTTTAAATGAAAAGGGTTGTCTCACGGCGGGTTGCTTACTTCTTAACATGAATGGTTTTGCAACATTGAATGTTACAAAACAGTATGAACGTTTTTAAATAAAATTAGACTACATTGTTGTGTTTAAATAAAATGCTCATATTATTTGCAGTGTTGGAAAACACGTTGTCTTGCTTCTTAACATCTATGGTTTTGCAACATGGAGTGTTACAAAACAGTATAAATGTCTTAAAAATCACACATTCCATCATTGTATTTAAATAAAATGCTCGCATTATTTGCAGTGTTGGAAAACATAGTGTCTCCTACCAGTTGTTGCCTCTTATATTGGTATATTATATGAATCGACCTAGGAGTTAGCTTATCCCCTAATGGTATACTATACCAGTATTAAAGGTCGATTCATCTAATATACCAGTATTAGAGGGACACATGAGAAGCTAACTCCTAGACAAAAAACACCTATGTATGTAAGATGATATCATACCCCTGATCCCCCATCCCACATGGTGGAAAAAAGACATTGACGAAAAGAATTAATGAATTAGTAGCCCCATGTCGTCATGTGTCGAATGCTGGAAAAGGACGCGTGGCCCCAACGGGAAAGTTAGAAACCCTAAACATTTTCCACACTTTCTTTTGTTTTGCTTTGCCATTTTCTTCATTTCATTTTGTAGTTTGTTGGGGAGGGATGTGTGAGCATTCAAATGGAGTTACAGACAGCCAAACCAATGCTAGCGTAGAAATGGAGTTGTAGTGTTGGAAAACACACTATCTCTTATAAGTTGTTCCCTCTAATACTGGTAAATTATATGAATCAGCCTTAATATTGGTATAGTATACCATTGCTTTCTAACTCCTAGACAAAAAGCAGTGGTATACTATACCAGTATTAAAGGTCGATTCATATAATATACTAGTATTAGAGGGAATGGTAGAAGCTAACTCCTAGAGAAAAAGAACTTATGTATGTAACATGATATCGTACCCCCATACTAGTGTCTAAATGGTTTGAAATATTATTTGGGTTGCAGGTTTTGTAAAACACATTGTTTTGCATCATAGAATTTTTTATAAAAATGCAACCCACATCACAACATACCTAAAACCTCCTCAGGAAAACACAGGTTGTTTATAAAAATGCAACCCACATCACAACATACCCAAACTCTCATGGTTTTCAAGCCTGCATATGTATGTGTGCATTACAAATAGCAAGAACACCAATTTCTTGACATTATCACTGATAATAAGTAAACTTGTTCAAAGTGGGGAAACACAATGTTAATTCTTCTTGGAAAACAATGGTTGTTTATAAAACGGTGCCTTTCATTAAAATTTCTAAGCTCTAAATAACACTTATATAGACATTCATTTTCTTTCCTAAAATTCTAAAATGCAAAACACTGGGTTTTACAAAACCCATAACCCACTTAAAGTTTCAAACAAATTTACAAACAAAAACCCTCATAACATTTCAAACAATTTAAAGTTTGAAAACCCTTGGATACCCTCGGTCAGAAACCCCTCACCTCAAGTCAGTTGGTCCTCTCCCTTGCCTACAGTGTGCCCTTGCTCTCAAACCCTTCGATTTCAACCTATAGAGTGAGAAAACCCAAAGCACATCCTGTAAAATGAGAAAACCCAGAGCACAACGTGTTTCCCAAAGCATTTCAATGAAAAATACAGGTTAAAATTTAAATCTCCCATCACCACCCTTCTCGCATGTAACAGTTATCTTGTCGCACAAGGGAAAGAATACCGACATAATTCATTGATGGGACACCGCCTCATTTCTCGTGACATTTCCTTCTGTTGTTGGTTTCGTCACTTAAGTCATCCGTCTGGTGGGTCATCTCTTCATGATATGTATGTTACCATGTATGTCAGGGATATGTTGATATGTATGTTTTTATGCACTTTTGTATGTAGATAGGTGTGTTTTGTCTAGTAGTTAGCTGACTCTAAAACAAGCGAACTTTGAGACAAAAAGCACCTATGTATGTAACATGATATCATACCCCCGTACTAGTGTCTAAATGGTTTTGAAACATTAGGTGGGTTGCAGGTTTTGTAAAACACATTGTTTTGCATCCTAGAATTTTCAAAAATAGTATGTATGTATTGAAAAGCTTTGTGTTATTTAGACTATAGGACTGTGGTGATAGGCACCATTTTCTAGACAACTAGTAAGGTATTTGGCTTCAGTGTGCAGAAGGTTTTACAACATTTTTTGTGTTGGAGGTTTCATGAATCATGTTGTCAGGTCACCTCCCACTGTGTTTTCCAACTTGCAATCATACTGTGCATGTATATTTAGATCATATTAAGAAATAGAAATGCAAATTTTATTCTACATAAGTCTTGTTATAAGGTGGATTTCATTACATTTGTACTATCTAAATTACATTCATGCCGTTTTGTTAAATTCTAGGTTTTGAAACATTGGTTTTCTCCTCCAACTCCTACATTTGCACTCCAACCTTCAACTTTCAATATTTTCCAACCTGCAAATTATATTGTGCATTTATTTTTAAATGATATGACGAAATTGAATTTTAATTTTTTTCTATAAGTAAGAGCTACTATAAATTATTAAATTGTGAAGGTGAATGAATTTTAGTACATTGTTACTATCTAGAAACTTTAAGGTTTTCATTAGAAGAATGTTGTCTACACATACTTACATGTTGGAAAACAGTATGTGTTATGAAACCTACAACCCAAATATTGTTCTCAACTATGAGAGTGTCTTTGTGATTAGAGAATGCAGATGTTTTATTTTTAAAAAGTTGTTTACAAAATTTTTCCACCTTTTCACATATGACTCTTATGTCTTCATCCAACTGATTCTATTTTGTGCAATACCATCCTATTCTTCTTTCTTTTCATGTTATGTAAGTTTCTATGTATGTTTTTGTGTACTGTTTTATTCATTTTTGTATGTACATAGGTGTGTTTTGTCGATAGATTAGCTGCTATTTTTTGGTCAATGAAGGTGATCAGCAAGGCTTTTGTTGACTTGCTAACCTTTGTTCTTGCAATGATCTATATTTTTTCAGTCATCTGTACAAGTAATGGTTTAGTTTACAATATCATTGAACAATGGTTATGATAGATCGATATGCCATTTAGATGTTCATTAAACAAAAATAGGATATAAATAGAAGTTTTCTAGTGGTACATGGTATCCTTCTTGTTCTATATTTTGTGCACTTATTGATTATTGTAATTTATGGCCTCTTTCATATGTTAGTAGAGATGAGTCTTTTATATATCTGAATGAACATTCAGTGCTTCATAGTTCATGTAGAATGGAAAAATGATAGATATAATTGTTGATATATACTACTAGTGTTAGCGATAGGTTAAATTGGAAATTAAATTCCCAATGTACAGTTTAATATGTTTGTTTATTGTTTGTGCAAGCTGGCATTTTGCACTCACCAAAACATATAAATTGTATATTGGTGAAATTTGGAATAAAAAGAATTCTTTGTAGCACCAAATGTCTTTAATTTGTCAATTTAATCTATTGCTAACACTTTTCTTCCTTCCAGATGGTTGATATATTCGAGGAAACAAAATCGAAGAAAATAATTGTAGGTGGATTGAGAAGGACGCTTTTGGAGACGTGAAGCTTCTACACTAAATACAAGTGATTCTAGCTATCATATCTTGAATTGCAAGTGTACGGGTCAGCTAAACTTCTAAAATTTATTCTACAGTAAGAAGTTATGATTTTTTTATAGATGAGATGCTTACTATAGTGAATGCAAAGAAATTCCAAATAAACAGAAACTATGCATTTCATATGAAAACCCTACACAAACAATTTTTTTTATTTTTCCATCAATGAAAACCCCTTTTCTTTAACCAATAGTCATTCAATGATTTTCAAAAAATGTAGACAAAACACACCTATGTACATAAAAAAGTGAAATTTTTTTACTCTGGTTGGGTAGCTTGCAAATCCATTTTCTTTGCCTGTGCCTCCTCTCTCCCCACCCACCAAATTGGAAAATGCAAATGTGGAAAATGGGGATGTTAGGTGTGGTTTTGTCTAGCTTTTTGACTTTCCCGCCCAGTTGTGTGTCCTTTTCTAGTGACGCCACTTGACGACACATGACTAGTTTTCCATCAAGTCTTTTCCTTGGTGCTTTTTTTCCACTATGTGGAATGGGGTATGGGGGTTATGATATCATGTATATAATATGTTATATACATAGGTGATTTATGTCGAGGAGTTAGCTTTCTCCAACTCCTAGACAAACAACACCTATGTACACAAAAAAGAAAATTGTGGAAAATATTTAGAGTTATTGAATTTCCCGCTGGGGCCACACATCCTTTTCCAGTGCTCAACATGTGATGACAAGATGAAGTTAATGTCCAACTATCAAGTCTTTCCGTCGGTGTGTTTTATCTATCCAACCACCTTTTCCATCGGGGGTTCTTTTGTCCACGATGTGGGATGGGGATGTCATCATGTTATATATATATATATAACATAGGTGCATTTTGTCTAGGAGTTAGCTTTTTTCGGCCGGCTAACTACTAGACAAAAAACACCTATGTACATACAAATATCCATAAAAATATACATATTGACATATCCCCAACATACATGGTAACATACATAACATGAAGAGACGACGTAGTGTGGGGCTCACTAGAGGGATGACTAAAGTGATGGAACCAACAATGGAAGTAAACGTCATGGGAAGTGAGAAGGCTGTCGGCAAATTATGCTGACATTCTTTTTTGTTGTGTGTGACAAGCTAACCATTACGTGGGAAGGGAAGGGTAGTGAAGAGAGATTTAAATTTTAACCACTACTATTCATTGAAACACTTTGGGAAACACGCTGTTCTCTGGGTTTTCTCATTCTACATGTTGAAATCAAAAGGTTTTAGATTGTAACAATTATTGTTCTTGGAAAACAATTTTTGTTCTAGGTTTCTCATTCTACAAGGAGTTGCAGGTCAGGGATATATAAGATGATCCAAATTCACCTAAGGGGTGAGTAACCAATTGGGTTGTTACTTGTAAAGGGTTTGAAAATAGTATTTGGGTTGCAAGGTTCATAATATCCAATGTTTTTGAATCTACAATTACACATAGACAGTATGAATGTAATGAAAACATTTTGGTTTCTTACACTATCATAACCCAATAGGTTGGTGACAGCTTAGTTGATTTTGGATACTTTTATGTATCGCCCACTTACAATTATATTGACAATACGAATACATTCAACAACCCTTACTTTCAACAAACATTCTATTTCAATATCATCATACATTTGGAACAAAAAATGCACATAAGAGTTGCAAGATGGAAAACACAGAGGGTTGTGACTCACATCTTAATTCTTGTTCAATGAGAATTTATGTTATGCACACTATAACAAAACAATGTTTTGAAGTTCACCTTCATATTTTATGACAACCCTTACATTTAGCAAACAATCCATTTCAATATCTCTTCATATGTTTGGAACAAAAAATGCACAAAACAGTTGCAGGATGGAAAACACACAGGTTTGTGAATCACTTCTCAATTCTTCTTCAATGACCACTTTATGTTATGCAAACTATGTCAAAAATCATTTGGTTGTGTGTTTATAATGTGCATTATATTTATGTTAATATGAAATATACTAGAAGGCAATGCCACCTGAAGTCTTATTGTTTATGGTAGCTTGCTTATAAATGAAAGAAAAAGGTTGACATTTAAATCATTTGAGGTCAACTATTTTTCTCATCATGGATACTTTCAAATGAATAGTCGTATTAAATGCAATTTGTAATAGTAAAAATGGCATTTAACTATATTCATCTTATTGCAAGAAAAAACAATGCTCACATTATTTGCAGTGTTGGAAAACACACTGTCCCAAGTTAGTTATTTTCTTGTCCAAAGTTTTTGTTTCCTATGCACTAAGAATGTAAGGAAGTCCACTTTAAAATTATGTTTCTTATGATTCAAAAACTATATGCTTGCAATAAATTTTAGAACTTTATCTGTCTCGTAACACTTGCAACTTTTTTACATATTACAGGAAACCACAAATGCATACTTTGAAGGGGAAAGTTGAAGAAAGTGGGACTAAGGGTAATATTGAAATCTAGTTTTTAATGTGTATTTTGATATTTTGAATGAATTGGTTGCATGTATCTGAATTTGATGTGATGTTTACATTCTTGGCATTAGAGGGAAAGGATGGACAAGGAAGTGGTGGGCGCGAACAAGTTAGTGTCCATTTGGGACAGGAAAATGTGCCTCCACATGGCAACAAGAAGAAAGGGGGCCTAGGGAGGAGATCATGCACTTTCCCTTTTAAAGTATGCATTTGTGGTTGGTTGTAATATGTGCTATTGCGGTTGCTTTTTTCTCTGATTTGAGAGTGTTTTTGTGATTTCATTTAGAAAATTTCATTTTTGTTATGAATATGTTGATTTTGGCAGTATGTTGGAAAACACACTCCCCCTGGTTCTTTTAGAGGAATAAACTGGAAGAAAGGGTAATTTTGAAATATGTGTTTGAATGTGTATTTTCATAATTTGAATGAATTTTTTGCATACATTTCAATTTGATGTGACATTAACATTCTTCACGTTACAAGGAAATGATGAAGAAGGAAGTGGCGTGTGTGAAGAAATGTCACTAATAAAATTGAGTCCTAATTTTATTGATTCTTGACACTAGCCTGCTCAAGTTATCAATTTCCCTCAACTTCTATGAAAGAAGTGAAAAAATTGGGCCTCGATTATTAGCGACGTTTCTTGGTCCACCTCATTTTTCCTTTTCCTTCTCATTTATTTTCAATTGTATTTCTCCTCCGTACACTCATATAAATGTGTTATGATTTAGTTATTTACATTTTCAAATAAGAATTTCATCTCTCCCACTACTGATTCTCTTTCTTTGTGCTTGGATTAGATGTTTCCTTTTGCTTATATCCATATGTAATTATTGAATGTAATCATTTATATTCATGTGTTTCTTACAAGCTGAAGGTGTTGAAAGTGCAATGGTCAAAGCAGAGGCTTCCCTAATCCCTTGTACAAATGGATTCACCCCACCATTAGTGCAAAGGAAGGACTTAAAGAAGCCTATAAGATTTTATCTGACAGTCTCTTGAATTGCACATTAAAGGCACTATAGGAGAGGATGAGAGAGGTTGGAAATAATCGTTTTCCATTCAATCTTTGATTATGTAATTATTGAACAATTATGGTTTGGAATTACATTATCTTTGATCATGTAATTATTGATCAATTATCCTATGGAATTACAATACTTTGGTATGTTTGAAGATTGCAGTCTTCTACCAATAGTGGCATTGTGTGATTATTAAGTTGTATTGTTAATCTTGCCATCATGGCTCTAATCCCTTTGGGGTTTAATTTTTGACAATTTATATTGGGGATGAGGTCCCCTATTTGTGACCTCACCAGTTCATAGCTCTGGGTCAAAAGTGTTTACTCCTCTTAATTAAAAACAAATATAAGACTATGTTACAAATTTCATGGCAATTTTTGTTGCCATGTAAAGTTTCATTACAAACAATGTCAGATGCCATTAAATAATGGTAGGCAATGCCACCTCAAGTCTTATTATTAATGTCAAACTTACTTAGAAATGTAATCACATGCAACTAACACTTTCTGTTATGCAAACTGTAGCAAAAAAATGTATTAAAGTTGAGATTCATATTTTTTAACAACCCTTACTTTCAAAAAATATTCGATTGCAATATCTATTCATACGTTTTGAACACAAAATACACATAGTAGTTGTATGATTGAAAACACACTGGGTTGTTACTCACTTCTCAATTCTTATTGAATGACCACTTTCTTTTATGCACACTATAAGAAAATAATGTTTTCAATTTCACGTTATTATTTTATGACAACCATTACATTCACCAAACATTACATTTCAATATCTGCTCATACGTTTCAAACACAAAAAATGCACATAACAGTTGTAGGATGGAAACATAGTGGGTTGTGGCTCACTTTTTTTTTTTGCAAACTATAAGAAAACAATGTTTTCAAGTTCACCTTATTAAATTTTATGAAAACACTGAGTTTTAGCAAACACTCCATTTCAATATCTGCTCATACATTTCCAACACAAAAAATGCACATGACAGTTGCACGATGGAAAACACAGTGGGTTGTGGCTCACTTGTTCTTTTTTGTACATTGTAACAAAACAATATTCTAAAGTTCACCTTCTTGTTTTATGAAAACCCTTAGTTTTAGCAAACCACTCCATTTCAATATTTGTTCATATGTTTCAAACACAAAAAATGCACATAACAGTTGCACAATGGAAAACATAGTGGGTTGTGGCAACCCTTTGTTTCAGCAAACACTCCATTTCAATATCTACTGATATGTTTTGAACACAAAAAATAGCACGTAATAATTGTAGTATGGAAAACACAATGGGTTGTGGCTCACTTCTTATTTTTTCTAGACTATATCTAAACAATGTTCTAAAGTTCACAAAAAAATGTACATAGCAGTTGCAGTATGGAAAACACAGTAGGTTGTGGTTCACTTCTTTTTTTCTAGATTGTGACTAAGCAATGTTCTAAAGTTCACCTTCTTCTTTTATGACAACCATTACTTTCAACAAAAACTCCATTTCAATATCTGCTCATATGTTTTGAACAAAAAAAAAGCATATAACAGTTGCACTATGGAAAACACAGTGGGTTGTGGTTTACTTCTTTTTTTTGTAGACTGTAAGAAAAAAAAGTTTAAAATTTCACCTTCTTATTTTATGACAACCCTTTGTTTGAGCAAATAATCCATTTCGATATCTGTTGATATGTTTCCTTCATAAAAAAATGCACATAATAGTTATATTTTGGAAAACACAGTGGGTTGTGGCTCACTTCTTATTTTTTTCCTGTCTGTGACTAAAAAATGTTCTGAAGTTCACCTTCTTCTTTTATGACAACCCTTACTTTCAGCAAAAAGCTCCATCTCAATACTTTCTCATATGTTTCAAACAAAAAAATAGACATAACAGTTGCACTATGGAAAACATAGTAGGTTGTGGCTCACTTTTTTTTTTTGCAGACTGTAAGAAAATAATGTTTTCAAGTTCACCTTCTTATTTTATGACAACCCTTTGTTTCAAAAAACACTCCAATTCAATCAATATCTGCTGATATGTTTCGTTCACAAAAAAAATGCCAATAATAGTTGCAGTTTGGAAAACACAGTGGGTTGTGGCTCACTTCTTATTTTTTCAAGACTATGACTAAACAATGTTCTAAAATTCACCTTCTTCTTTTATGACAACCCTTAGTTTCAGCAAAAAAACTCCATTTCAATATCTACTGATATGTTTCGTTCACAAAAAATGCACATAATAGTTGCACTATGGAAAACACAGTGGGTTGTGGCTCACTTCTTATTTTTTCTAGACTGTGACTAAACAATGTTCTAAACTTCACCTTCTCCTTAAATTATGAAAAACCTTAGTTTTAGAAAAAAACTCCATTTCAATATCTGTTGATATGTTTCATTCACAAAAAATATGCACATAACAATTTCCCTATGGAAAACACAGTGGGTTGTGGCTCACTTTTTTTTTTCTAGACTGTGAATAAACAATGTTTTGAATTTCACCTTCTTCTTTTATGACAACCCTTAGTTTCATCAAAAAACTCCATTTCAATATCTTCTCATATGTTTTGTTCACAAAAGAAAATGCACATAATAGTTGCCCTATGGAAAACACAGTGGGTTGTGGCTCACTTCTTATTTTTCCATATAGTGACTAAACAATATTTTGAACTTCACCTTCTTCTTTTATGAAAACCCTTAGTTTCAACAAAAAAATCCATTTTAATATCTTCTCATATGTTTCATTCACAAAAAAATGCACATAATAGTTGTACTATGGAAAACACAGTGGGTTGTGGTGAACTTCTTGTTTTTTCCAGACTGTGACTAAACAGTATTCTAAACTTCACCTTCTTCTTTCATGACAACCCTTAGTTTCAGCAAAAAATTCCATTTCAATATTTGCTCATATATTCGTTCACAAAAAAATGCACATAACAATTGCACTATGGAAAACACCGTGGGTTGTAGTGAACTTCTTATTTTTTTAGACTATGACTAAACAATGTTTTGAACTTCACCTTCTTTTATGACAACTCTTAGTTTCAACGAAAAACTCCATTTGAATATCTTCTCATATGTTTTGCTCACAAAAAATGCACATAACAGTTGGACTATGGAAAACACAATAGGTTGTGGTAAACTTGTTATTTTTTCCAGACTATGACTAAACAATGTTCTGAACTTCACCTTCTTCTTTTATGACAACCCTTAGTTTTAACAAAAAACTCCATTTCAATATCTGCTCATATGTTTCAAACAAATAAAATGCACATAACAATTGCAATATGGAAAACACAGTGGGTTGTCACAAGTACTTGTAGGATGGAAAACACAGTGGGTTCTAACTCACTTTTCAAGTCTTGTTCAATGGGCACTTTCTTTTATGCAGACTGTAACTAAAAATTGCTTTCAACTTCACCTTCATTTTTTTAGAAAACCCTTACTTCTAGCAAAACACTCCATTTCAATATTTGTTCATATGTTTTGAACACAAAATGTACATATTAGTTGCATGATGGAAAACACACTGGGTTGTGATAATTTCTTGTAGGATGGAAAACACAGTGGGTTGTGACTCACTTTTCAAGTCTTGTTCAATGGACGCTTTCTTTTATACAAACTGTAACAAAACACTATTTTCAACTTCACCTTCATATTTTTAAAAACCCTTACTTTCAACAGAACACTCCATTTCAATATCTCTTCATATGTTTCAAACACAAAATGCACCTATTATTTGTGTATGGAAAAAATAGTGGGTTGTTACAAGTACTTGAAGGATGGAAAAAATAGTGGGTTGTGACAAGTACTTGCAAGATGGAAAACACAGTGGTTTCTGACTCACTTTTTAGGTCTTGTTCAATGGGCACTTTCTTTTATGTAGACTGTAAGTAAACACTATTTTCAACTTCACTTTCATTTTTAAAAAAGCCCTTACTTTCAGCAAAACACTCCATTTCAATATATGTTCATATGTTTCAAACACAAAATGCACATATTAGTTGCATGATGCAAAACACACTGGGTTGTGACAAGTTCTTGTAAGATGAAAAACACAGTGGGTTGTGAGAAGTAGTTGCACGATGGAAAATACAATGGGTTGTGAGAAGTAGTTGCATTATGGAAAATACAATGCATTACGACTCACTTCTCAAATCTTATTCAATGGGCACTTTCTTTTATGTAGACTGTAACTAAAAACTATTTTCAACTTCACCTTTGATTTTTTTAAAAACCCTTACTTTCAAAAAAACACTCCATTTGAATATTTGTTCATATGCTTCGAACAAAAAATGCACATGTTAGTTGCATGATGGAAAACACAGTGGGTTGTGACTCATTTCTCAAGCTTTGTTCAATGAGCGTGTTCTCAAGCTTTCGTCAAATTGATGCTACAATAATAGTTTTATGAATTGCTACAAAAAAGAGTGATTTCTTTGAGAATAATGGTGGATTTTGTGATTAAATGCTATGATCTAAGACTTTTTTGGGCCGAGAGTGGTTTACAAGATGATTTAAGATGACTTGCTTTGTAATTTAGGCCTAATTGAGCCTAGGTTGAAACAGTACAGCCAATTTTTGTGATGTTTTCTTCAAAACAAGTATATCTCAAAATGGAGTATGTCAATATATGTCAAAAAGGTTCTTGAAATAGTAAATAGTCTATGCTGATTCAATATGGATTTGTTGGTGTACCCATTTTAGCCAAGTTGCTATGCTACTAGGGTCTTGGTCTAAGTTTGCAAGAAAGTGTAATTATGAGAAAACAAAGATAAAAGTGATTTATTTTCTATTGAAACTACTTAAACAGTGATTTCAATTATGTATCTGTGGCTTGGAAGTACACTAGAGGCAGATGTTGTTTTTGGTGATGGAACAATATGATTCGAAGGTGCAAAGAAGGTGTCTTGACTGTAGAGATAGGAAATCAGATGGTTCACTATTATGTAAGTATGTTATTGGTTTGTTTTTGACAAAGTATGATTGTTGAAAGGTGTTGCAAGGTCTTCTAACAAGTTTGAAGCAAGTTTGGTAGATTGAATGTCTTGTTCCCTTGTTTGGATATAGTTGCAAAGAGATGTTATTTTGTGAATGTTGGTAGTGTTGGTTGGTTAAGAATTCTATAATCAATTTTATGCTATGTTTCACTCAAATTGATGAAGGTTAATTTGTGTTTGAGTCTCATAAAGATCTAGAGCCAAGTTATGATGTTTTGTGGCTTTGTAGAAAAGTAAAATCAAGTGAAATTGATGGATTTTGATGAAAACATAAGTGAGTTTGTTGGTTGATCTTCTCAGTTTTTGTTTGGATCAAAAGTACCCCTTCATGGTTTGTGGTTTTGGTTTATGCTCTTTCATCAATTAAAAAGTCAGAGGTGTTGTTGCACAACTTATAAAAGTATGAGATGCCACATCAATAACTACATTGGAGGTTGGTGGAGGAGGGAATTTGTGTAATGTGGTAGTGGATACAGAACAAATAAGAAATCCCCCACTTGAAATAGGACATGTACATACATGAGTAATGATTATCCCTTTTAAAAAAATCCAAGCCCATACAATTCACCTCCTCTCCATTCACTTTGGCCAATAGGAAAAACACTTGGCTGAAAAACGTCCCTTTTGTAGCATCTGAATTGTTGCAAACTCATGCACTAGGAAAAAAAAATGGCATAGGTGGTTCAATTTCATCTTCATAGGAAACAAGAGATAGTGGCAACATTGTGTATCCATTGCTCAACAATTTGGCTAGTCATTGTTGAGTTGTGGAGGAAATGGTATGGGCTTGGATTTTGTTTAAAGGGATAATTGTTACTATTGTATGTAGATATCCTACTTTAATTGGGAGCTTTCCTGTTTGTTCCATATCCAATATCACATTACACAAATTCCCTCCTCCACCAACCTCTAATGCAGCTATTGTTGTCACATCTTAAACTTTTATCAGTTGTGCAACAACACCTTTCACTTTTGACCTATGAATTGTGCAACAACACCTTTCACTTTTGACCTATGAATTGTGCAACAACACCTTCCATTGATGTCTTTGTTTTACGAAATTCCTATCTTTTAGATTGCAACTCTCTCTGAACAACATTAAGCTCCTCTTCTTTTCACCGTGATAGCTTCTTGTGTATTAATTCCTTTTCTAAGTGGTTAATTTTAGTCGTCGCTTGTTCTTCTTCACTTTGAGCATTTCCAGCTATTGTCTTTCAGTGTGTTTATGATTAGAGTATGCAAATTTTTCTTTTCACAAGATCGTTAGGGGACTTGTCTGCCTTTTTGGATAAGACCTTCATGCCTCCACCCAACTGATTCTCTTTTTCTGCACTTAGATTTGATATTCCTTTTCCTTATCATCCATTTCCAATTGTATTTGTTCCATGGAATTGCTAATTTCAAGAATTCTTTCATTCATTTGTTCAACTCCACTCATAGCATCATCTCTCTCTTTCTTTGCTTGCACAAATTTATATGCAATAGAAAACCTTTCAATCTAATCCACTTTTTCATTGCCATTTTCCCCTTGCACATACTACACATGCTCCTTCCCCCACATCTCATGAGCAGGAACAACCTCTTCACTCAATACATTATCTATCTCATTCACTTTCATCTGCTTCTTTCCAAAAAAAATTTAGATTAGATTCCTTTTTTTCATTACACTTTCCAGTACGTCCTCATATTTGTTTTATTACTACCATGTCATACAATTCTCATAACAAATATTTTTTGGATTCTATTTGATTTCTTGCATGCTAAGGTATAGATTTTTCAATGTGATGAATACTTTCAAATGATAAAGGGACAAACATGTGGTGATGTAGAGTTGTAGGGGAAGCAACTTTTTTCTCAAAAGCTTCTCTCAAATACTCTTGAACACACAACAAACCCACTATTCCTTTCAATAAAACAACTTGATCACCAACATGACTTCCTCATCCAAACATCATTATAGGACTTGGGAATGATGTAAACATTCTCAACATGACTAATCAAGATCAATCAACTAGACCTTACACTTATCCATTGCTTTCATGACCAATGTTGACTTCCAATAGACCCACCATGAGAAAGGCTTCACAATTAGCCTAATTTTACAAAAAAACTACCTCCTAAACACTTTCCCTCTAGAAAAAATCTTCAAAAATTCAATAGACATGTGTCAAAACTCCAAATTCTCCAATTTTTTTGTTGCTACAAGGCCTCTAAATGATTGATCTATTAAACCCTCCATTTTCATGTAAAAACCTAGGGTTTCACTATTTTTCCACAATTTAAGGCTCCTAAGCACCAACCAAAGCATCAAGCACTTGTAATAGGTTATGTACAGACCTTCTACACCATTATTGACTCAACTCTACTCATGGTACACACAAACTCTACTTAAAACCTCCCTTTTCACAAGAAAAATGTCATTTTCAGCCCTAGGAATTCACTTTGTATCAAAAGGACTCGACTCCAAACTTATCAAACCATTTGGAAAACTATTTTACCATTGGATATGTCATCCCACTGAAACATAGATGTATACAGAAGGTGGGATTACTATTTTACTATTTTCCCTTGAAAACAGGGTCCTCACTGTTATTAACAGGTTGTGAATAAAAACTACTGAGAACTCCTTTTTAAATGAACAAATACAATAAAAATGAGTTCTAAAGGAACTTAGAACATGTTAGTATAACTTCCAATGAATTTTCAAGGCTCCCCAAACCTGTACAAGTCCATACAGAGGTGTTAAAGCTTAGAAAAACATAAAATCACCAAGAAATGTCAATAAAAGTTGTTTTCCCTATTCAATCTTCAATGAAACTCTTATCAACATTCATTCAAGCCTTTTTGAGGCCTTAATTACATTTGGGAATCAAAAACCAATTCCTAACTTCCTCAACTTTCCTCAAAATGTTAACTAATCCTTAATCTGCACTTTTAACAACTTTTCATGATTGACAATATTGCATTTTTTGCAACTTTTGAGCCTATACTACTAAACCATCAAAATACACAATGAATGGTATTTTAGACCTTATTTAGAAAAAATAAACTCAAAAATACTAGCATTGACCTACTAATCATTCAAATTGATGTTGCTTCCCCTGCCACTCTACATCATGTGGTAATGAAGTTTTCATGTTTATGGATGAGTTTCAAAACTAAAAAATAGTCCATAAATGAATACATTTCAATATGGAAATTCCAAGGTGAAGAACATCAAACATATGCAATGCAATATCATAGGTACAATTAACAAGGTATGAATGAGCAAGAACTTTTTAGTACATAGAGGCCATGAACATTGAACCAAAAGTAGGAAAGTCACCACAACATTTAAGTAAAGCTATGGTCAACACTCTCTTCAATTATCAATTTTATTCCCAATTTCATCCATGAAGAACTTCCTCGAGCTATAGATCTTGTTGTTAGCCATAACTTTGATCCATGATTTCCATTTCTTTCATCAATGAATTTCATATCTTTGATCCGTTTTGAACTTTGTCAACCTATGCATCCATGAATTCTATATCTTTGATTGGCTATTTAGAGATTTACGACCTTCATCAAGAATGAGGAGGCCTGGGCTATGTAGAAAAAGGTTTCCAATATGCTAAGCCTCTTCACAAAGGATCATATTTGTCTCACAAGTCAGGCATACAAAAATATTTTAGCCAATAACAACCACACTTTTTCTTCTATGCCACTCACCAAGCATCAACAAAAACCTCAAATTTTTCAAATTTTATTCCCATGATCTAGTTGCTCTTAGCCAATTTTATAATCTCTTCATATTGATAGTTGGATTGAATTTCATTTGCAAAGGTTGTTGATATGTTTAGCTTGTAAGTAGGCCTTTGATTGTTTCTCCAAAAAAATGCTTTTCCCTTGGGAAAGAGAGTTGAAGAATTCGAGTATTGACATTCCAATTTACATTCTAAATTGATCAAGGACCTTTGCGAATAAACTTGAATCAAACTATGAATATGAAGAGATTATAACATTGGCTAAGAGCAACTAGATCATGGGAAAAATAATTGAAAAATTTGATGCTTCGTGAGTGGCATAGAAGAAAAAGTGTGCTTGTTATTGGCTACAATATTTTTGTATACCTAACTTGTGAGACAAATCTAAACCTTCTTGAAGAGGCTAAGCATATTGGAAACCTACTTTTATAGAGCCCAAGAATACTCATTCTTGATGAAGGTCATCAATCTTGAAATAGCCAATCAAAGAAATGGAATTTATGGGATAAGGTTAATTGAAAACTGTTGCTTATACCAAGAAGAACTCTTTTCCACAATAACTTCAAAAGCCTTTGCAGCCCATGTTATCTGGTTAGGCTGGATTTTGTCAATTGTTTCTTGGGTAATCAAAAACTCAAAGCTATCCTCGACACCTGCTCAAGTTATGGCTAACAATAGAATCTACAGGTTGAGTAAATTCTTCATGGATGAAAATGGGAATAAAATTGATAATGAAAAAGAGAGTGTTGACCATAGGTTTACTTAAATGATGAGGTGACTATCCTACTATTGCTTCAATGTTCATGACACGATCTACTAAATTTTTTTGCTCATTCATACCCTATTAATTGTACCTATCATATTGCATTGCATATGTCAGAGGTTATTCACCTTGAAATGTCTATATTGAAATATAGTAATAAACAGTAATAAAGCAATTAAAGTAATACGAAATACTTTGAATAAACACTTATCAATAGAAATACAAAATACTTTACAACACCTCATGCTTTATAATTGTGAGTGGGTTGCTATTTTTACAACACCCTATGTTTTACAATTTGTACTTTTACAAAACAACAATCGTGTATTAAATAGTAATAAATAGTACTAAAGAGTGATAAAAAATACACTAATAAACACTAATAAACAACAATACAAAACATCATTCATTAAACTGTACTGTTTGAAAAGAGTAATACAAAATAAAATTCTAATTTTTCATTTCCATTTTTCGTATAACAAGTCTTTTGACTTCCAAATCAGATTCAGTCTTTACTTCTCTATCCTCATTGGAACAGATTGGGAATCCTACACCAAGCCACTAAATAACCCTTTGATCATTTGATGGAACTAGTGTGGGGTGGTTAAGTAGTATGTGTAGGGAAACATACATCTCTCGTATGTCCTCTTGTATGTGCAGCTCAACATGACCATGCAATTGGATTTTCTTGGTTAAAAAAATGATCAACCTCATGTTGTATGGAGCTACTAAATGTTTTCTATAGAAACCTCATATCCAAGGATGATTGAAGCAATGAACGTGGGAAGATGCCACCAATGAGGTAGAGACCCTAATCAACATCATATCTTTGCAATGCTACCTCAAGTTGTATGTGGTTGATGACATGTCTCCAAACATATTTAGCACACAAAATATGAACTAGAATATGGTTTTTGAGTAGGTCCATGGTGTTTGACAAAAAATTGCATGAAACATTAGCCTCTGAATATGGGAGTACAGGTTCGCAAGGCTTGGGAAATTTTCCAATCTTCTAAATGGCATCCTCCACTGTCCAATAATTGAATTTGAATTAATGATGTAGTCTCTCTGTACTGAAGGGACTGGCATTATCTTCATCATTATCATGGGGAAGCTATCCAATGTGAATTCTCAAGTTCAACATTTTTGGTTATGCTATCAAAAAAAGAGGGAAAAAAAGTCAGTAACAAATAGCCCTACAAGCATCTACAAAAAAATGATATTTACTTCCAACTACTGATTCATCGACTATTTCAACACATAAATAAACATCACAAAACATTTATGAGAAGAAAAAAATTTAGTTACATGAATACTATTTTGTAAAACTACATATTGGAAAACATAGGCTATTATAAAAACTGCAACCCACTAACTCTTGTAAAACTACATTAAAGTACATGAAAGTATTTAATACATTCAAAACTCTATCCCTTTGCATGCAAGAAATCAGACAAAATTCAAAAGAAAGTGTGTTATGAGAATTGTATGACATGGTAGTAATAAAATAAATATGAGGACATACTGGAAATTGTGTAATGAAAACAAGGAATTTGCTCTAGAAAACAATTGGAAAGAAGCAGACGAAAGTGAATGAGATAGAGAATGTATTGAGTGAAGAGGTTGTTCCTTCTCATGAGATGTGGAGGAAGGAGCATGTGTAGTATATGCAAGGGGAAAATGTCAATGCATAAGTGGATTAGCTTGAAAGGTTTTCTATTGCATATGAATTTGTGCAAGCAAAGAAAGAGATAGATGATGGTATAAGTGGAGTTGAACAAATCAATGCAAGCATTCTTGAAGTTAGCAATTCCATGAAAAAATACAATTGGAAATGGATGATAAGGAAAAGGAAATATCAGATCTAAGTGCAGAAAAAGAGAATCAGTTGGCTGGAGGCATAAAATTCTTATCCAAAAATGAAGACAAGTTTCCTAACAAGCTTGCAAAAAGAAACATATGCATACTCTAATCATAAACACACTGCAAAAACAATAGCTAGAAATGCTCAAAGTGGAGAAAAACAAGAGAAGACTAAAATTAACCACTTAGAAAAGGAATTAAAACACAAGAAGAAGTTGTCATGGTGAAAAGAAGAGGAGCTTAATTTTGTTCAGAGAGAGCTACAATCTAAAAGATAGGAATTTCGTAAAACAAAGACAATAATGAAAGGTGTTGTTGCATAATTGATAGGCCAAAAGTGAAAGCTGTTATTGAACAACTGATAAAAGTTTAAGATGTGACAACAATAGCTGCATTGGAGGTTGGTGGAGGAGGGAATTTGTGTAATTCAGTATTGGATATGGAAAAAATAGGAAAGCTCCCACTTGAAATAGGATATCTACATACAACGGTAACAATTATCCCTTTAAACAAAATCCAAGCCCTTACCATTTCCTCCACAACTCAACAATGACCATCCAAATTGTTGAGAAATGGATACACAAGGCTACCACTATCTCTTTTTGCCTATGAAGATGAAATTGAACCACCTATGCCATTTGTATTTCCTAATGCATGAGTTTGCAATAATTTGAATTCTACAAAGGGGATGTTTTTCAGCCAAGTGCTCTTCCTATGGGCTGAAGTGAATGGCGAGGAGGTGAATTGTATGGGATTGGATTTTTTTTAAAGGGATAATCATTACTCGTGTATGTACATGTCCTATTTCAAGTGTGAGATTCATTAAAGCATCTACTAACATCCCACACTATGTTTTCCAACCTGCAATTATTCAGTGCATTTTGATTTACCATCATATCACAATTTTGAAACCCAAATTTTAGTCCACCAAAGAGTTGTAATAAATTTTGTAGGTGAGTTTCATGAAATTCTTAAAGTATAAAAAACAAAAGAGTTTCATTGCAACCATATTGTCTACGTATAATTGCAAGTTGGAAAACACTGCATGATATACAACCCACAACCCATTGTGTTTTCTAGCCTACAATATTGAGGTGGACTTAAATACATTGTTATAGTGCAGAGAATAGAAAGTGCTCATTGAAACAAGCCATTTCACTGTCATACAAATTATTTGTGTTTGCACATTCATGAAACATGGAACGATACATTTGAAGACCATAGTTGATTAGAATCTATATATGCTCGAAGGTGTGTATGATCTTTCGTAGTGGGATGGGGTATTCAAGATCTAAATCTTAATCAAGCGAGAAAAACCATAAAACTACCATTTAACCTTATACCCAACTCATGTCACCATCCATGTCATCCTTTTCATCCATTGACAATGGAAACCAAAATTTCTTCCATGTTGAACCTACAACTATCCATCCTATTTCACCAAAGGAACACCAAAAGTCACCCTATAAGGAATAAAAATACCTGATACAAAAATGTATTTTAGAAAATGGTAGTCATATTATTCTAGTTCCACCCACTTTCATCCCATCCATCCCATGTTTATCCAGCTCATCCATTTCATGTTTTTCCACCTTCATAGCACCCATAGAAAGTCAACCATGTACACGCTTGACCTCATTGATCTAAAAAATGGCATCATAGATCCCCATTTTATGTGAAGATCAAAATACTCCCTCTCATGATCCTAGTTCATCTCATCATTCCATTCCATGTCATGACGCCATACCATCTCATGATCGAAGTATGTCAACTCCATACCATAATCGTAATGTACAAATTCATTAAAAAAAGCTTTCCATCCATTCAATAAGTCAAGACCCCCAAGGTATAAGAATTTCCCTCACATCTCATCATAATCCTAAACTTTTGCAAGATACCATTCATGAACCACAAACATATAAGTTTGGTTCATCCACCTTTATAAAAGTTTTTTTTCTCTTACAATACCACACACGTTCATGAGTTCCATTTACCTACACACCCTAATATTCAAACACATCTCAATTCTTATGGCCTTCACTGCAGACCTCCTTCTTAAGATGTTGGTAGCTATTTCAAACACAAGAGGCCTCCCTTTAGATCAATACGTCCACCTTCTCCATCATCTTCACCATCTATTGTTGGACTGTATCCACGAACCCTTGCATCCATCATGGGCCCATATGTTCCTAATGCATATCCTTAGGTTCCCTTTCAAGAGACACAAAGGCACATGCCCTTGAATTCATTCCAACACCTTCCACTTCAAAATCCTCTCATTTCATAAAATCCCTCTATGACCTATCTAAGCAGTTGGGATACTAAAGAAGAAATGTATAAATCAAAGAATCCACAAAAATCTAAATAACATCATGTCTCACTAAAAAGACATGCCAAAATAAAGAAAAATATGCTCCAAAATCAAAAGAAAAATAATTCCAAGAAAATGGAAGGTGCCTATTAAGAAAAAATGAAAAGGCTATAAAGAAAGATGAAAAGTGAAAATAATGTGGGTTACAAGAAAAGCAAAAAATCCATGCATTCAAATAAAAAATCAAAATTGGTATCCCTACTTGCTAATACAAAAGACTCCATTATTCCACCATCATCCATTCCTCCATTATTCATCCTCCAAGTCTATTTTCCATCCTTATATTCCCAACTTTATTATCCCAACCCACTCTCAATCCTTCAACTTTCACCACCCTTCAAAGTGTGTGCCAATGTTGTTCTTTCCCAGATTCCCTCATAAGGACTCCATTCCATACTTCCATCCAAGCTTCATCCCTCATTCTGTAGCTTTAATCCAATCCTTTTCATGAACCCTTAACCCCCTTGTGCCTACTGCCATGCATTCCATTATCTTTATCAATTTTCCTACCAATGTCTATAAGTGGAAACATGTTAGCCATGGTCTATAAGAAACATATAGTCAATGGGGTACTATCTTCCACAAAGAGACAATTGAGTCCTCCATTCATATCTATACACCTTCATTAGCTTCCATTTCCATGGCCATTCAAATCCATTCATATCCACTAGCTTTCACATCCATACACATACCCTTGCTTGTACACTTGGGGGAAAGACTTTTACATTCATACAATACATTATTGGTTATCCTATTTCCACTTAACCATCATATTCCTTCATTGATATTCCATGATATCTACTTTATTCATCGACCTTCCTTTGATCCTATATAAATTATTCAGGCAAAATACCAAGAAATTAAATCTTATGCATGCTTTATACCATGTGTGTCTTCCATCCTCCATATCACTTGTCATCCATGTCATGTTTCCTTTCATGTCCATTTATCTTCCATATCCATGTCATGTCGTTATAACTTGTCATACCATGGGGGCATGTTATTACTTTCACATGTGCCATCTTTGGAGTCCTCCATAGGTCTTCTATTTCTCCTTTGTATAAGAGTAAACATTTTGGGTTCCCTTGTCATTAGATCACTCCACCCATAGCATTCCATACTTTTATCCATCTATCTTCATCCTCCATATAAGGTGTGTCCTTACATTTCCTATCATTTACCCATATCATTGATCCTTATCCATCCATATGTCCTTTGGTTTTCAGCTTGAGTAAGGAATAAGATCTTGTTTATCATTATCATTGAAATTAGTATTTATCATTGTGTCATCATTGTTATGAATAAAACATTTAAACAAACCATAAAATCTTTAACATACTAAAACATTGGGCTTTATTGGGTTACAATCCATTGTGTTTTCCATCCTACCATTGTTTTATGCATTGATCATTATCATATGCATTAGCATTTGCATTTTTTCATTATCATGATCTTGCATATTTATCATTTTCATACTGCATGCATGACAACTTGTGCTTTATCTTAACTCTTGTCTCTTGTCTCCTTCAATATAATTATATTTTTATATCTTTTCTTTTCTTGTCACATTCTGAGGAAGCTAGAGGATCTCTACACCTTGTTGTGTACAAAGGAGAGTGAGGAATGGGGCATGAGTTTTTATTATGTGTATGTATTGAGTCAGTCCACCTTATGATGATTAGAAAAAAAATAACTAATAACAAAGGGGCGATTTTTCCACTCTATGATGAAAGAAATGATCACTTCATAGCCTTTCCATTCCATTCATTTCCATATCTAGCCTTCCATATCCTTTCCTCGAATATCAAATAAATTTCATAAACCATTTATATGCTTTCCTTACATCACATCAATGCATTGCATTCCTTTCTTCTTTGGATCCACCTAGGTCATTCATATTTTTATATCTTGCATATCATTTTCTATGTACAATTAAAAAATGATGAATTGATAGCATTTCCATTCCATTCATTTGCATATCCATCCTTTCATATCCTTTCCTTCGATATCAAATACTTTTCATAAGCCATTTATATGCCTTGCTTGCATCTCATCAATGTGTCACATTCCTTTCTTTGTTGCACCCACCTAGGTCATTCATATTTGTAAATATCGCATATCTTTATCTATCTACAACTCAAACATACCTTCATGCATCATAACAGGATTCAAACCATACCATACGAAGAAAAATATGAAGGAAATATCAAGGTTATGCAATCAAACACTGAGGGCTTCAAAGATAAATATCATAACATAAAGTTGTATTCAAGGGGTTTTTAAAAAAAATCTTTTGTAAGACTTGTTTTATGGAGAGCCCTAGAGCTTGGGCTACGACACAACTTAAATAGTTAGGGCATCAAAGAACTTGGTAAGGGAAAGTCTTGTGGTGGCATGAAAGGTTTGGAAGGAAGCATGATAGTTTGGTGAAGGATGAAATTTTTTATCAGGTTGCAAAAATCAGTCAGTAGCAGTGTGAACCACACGTGTCACCGGTTCCTCTCTCTTAGTCTTAAGATTTTGTTTTCTTGCTTAAGTTTTTGAGTTTCCTTTTATTTTGGTTGTCGGTTCTTGAGAATAAAGTAAATCTTATTGTTATCTTTCATAATCTTTGTTATTCTTGGATGTAAATATGTGAAACCCTCTTTGGACCCTAGATAGAATGATAAGTATCGAGTGATATTTTCTCATTTTGTTTGGGTAAAATTCTTATTATCTCATATCTATAACTTAATCCATGTTGGCATTGTTGTTATTTATTTTAAATCTCCATTCATATGATTAGTCTTGTTGGTCTACATTATGTCAACTGTTAGTTGTTCCTATCATGGTTCAATTTTCTTTCTCATTTGGGAACACAAGTTATACTTTCAAATATCTTTATGATATATTGTTATGTCAGGACAACAGACATTTTTTCAAGGAAGCATTGATTAAAATTTGTTAAAAACATTTCAATTTTGTAATTGTTACCTGTTAAGGGACAGTTGGAGAAGAAAGTTACTTTTTAGGTTCAAAAAATACTCCAGTTCAATAATCCATAACATTATATATATATATATATATATATATATATATATATATATATATATATATATATATATATTCTTTTAAAAAGATGGTGAGCAGAAAAGAAGTATTATTCTTAGTTTAGAAATGACATTTCATTTATTCATATTTGAAAGTTATTTGGCTAGCACATTCAGTGCTTTGTGAAATTGATCAATTATGCCGTGCTTAAACTTTTGCATCTCAATCTTGAGTAATGCAAGATCAAAACATGTTGTAAAAGAAATAGAGGTGATACTTTGTGTATCATTAAAATAGTGATTGAAAATGCTGATATATAGCCAAAAATGCATTATAAACAACAAGTTTAGAGATTAAGCTAGTGAGGCAATTTTCAAGTGTTTTTTCTATACCAAGAGGGTTTTCCACTCAAGACAAATATGGTCTTATAGTATCATTGATGTTTTATGGTTGTGAAGGTTTTTAAATTGATTTAATATTACTTATCTCAGCCTAATGATTGAATTCAATTCATGAATATGTTAATCATTGCAATATAAAGAGCACATATTGTTTAGATTCATTGAAGGTGAAAATTTATCTAAGAAACTAACTAAAATAATACTTTCATATTAATGAAGTTTTTTAAGTTAGTTTTAAATGAATTTCCTCCTATTATCATATTTGTTTCATTCTTTTTGTCTAATTTATTAATTTTACTTATATTTTAATGAGTAGGTGTTACAATGACAATCCATATTGCAGCAACTGCAATATCAATTGTCATGGCATTCCATCACCATGGGGCTAGGTTTTGTTGAGGCATTTTATGAAACAATTCACTATGCTAACACAATTTTCATTCATATCTAATAAATAAATCTAGCAAACAGTTCACTACCTTGCTTCTATGGCTCAAAGCCTAAAATATGTTATTTTGAACAAGCTACACATGCTTGCAAAAAATCCATCAAATCATAATAGTAAATATGGATTCTCATGGCTTCGAACACCATGGATGAATAGTAAATATGGATTGTTGAAAAAATGTATCCAAACATAATTGAAAATATGGATTGTCATTGCATTCCACCATCATCATCTTGCAATGCCATGACAAGCCATAGACAAATAATAGAAACAATTCATTTCCTACTCTATGGATTTTCATGGCATTCCAATCACTATGGTGTTGCAATGCCATGAAAATCCATATTTACTATTATGCTTTTATACTAAACACTCAATGTTTTCCAACAAGCATATACATGCGCAATAGGATTCCAAGTTGGAAAACACATTGTGAGGTGAGTACATGTCTGCGAAAACACAGTGGGAACCCATAGATAAGCAATCATACACATAAATAGTTCATTTCCTTGTCTATGGATTTTCATGGCATTCCAATCACCATGGTGTTGCAATGTCATAACAATCCATATTTACTATCATGCTTTGATAGTAAACACCTGATGTTTTCCAACAAGCATATACTTGCACAATACAATTTGAAGTTGGAAAACATAGTGTGAGGTGAGTATATGTCTGCCAAAACACAATGGAAACCTATAGATAAGTAGTCATACACAAAAATAGTTCATTTCCTTGTTTACGTAAATTGACCTTTGTATAGTATTGTCCACCTTATGTTGAAGAGTATGCAATCAGCCAATCAAGTTGACTAAGATCCATTCATGCCATCTATCATTGTCCTAATGCAATGCAAATCCATCATAAATTGAAAAATTAACAATTTACAAAGTAGAAAATTTGACCTCCTAGGACCTAAAATAATACCTTTATGATACTAGTCACAAAAAAAATCCATCAACTTTGTGTTATGCCTTAGGTTGGAGATTTCATACACTAAGCCTCCATGATTCTTGTTCAGAAGTGCAAGTTAGGTTAAACTGAACCTGCTTGGATAATTCTTCGTTGTATTGAGGGATGTTTCAACAAATCCTATTATCAATGCTTCAAGGACATAGATCATGCAATCAACCATGTGGCCGATCAATTGGATATCAAAGCCTATACCAGAACCTACACAACTAAACACTTCAATTGGGACCATTTCACTTTACAGTTTTCTATTGCTTTAGTCCCATTAGGCACATGACAGATTTATTGTTATTTCTATTTTCATTTTTCCCTTCTTTGGAGGGCTAATATGTATCTTAATTCGATCGCCGCTATCTAGTTGTACTAGTTATGACTATTGCTTGAGAATAGCCATGGTTCTCTGTATTTTTCTCAACAACTTTAATTCAATAAAATAAGAAAAAACTATGATATGCACTTGTTCAAATTTACAACTTTCGCCAACAAAAATTATGTAACTTTAGAATCAATCATACAAAATTTAAAAACACAGTATTATGTATTATGACAATTCTACAACATAAATCCATTAAGTCAGTACAACAGTGGAAACTTAATATCAAGTTGACCTTCCATTAGACAATTTCGTAAGAATTTATTTCCTCAATCATAACCACAATTATACTCTACATCACTATTGTACCATCCATATCACAAGAAACTCATTTCTATGCCAAAAGATAAAACAAGGTTACCATATATGAAAAAGATAAATGCAACTTATATTTTAGGGATATCTTTTGTCAAGCTATGGAAAGCTACTTTTGCTCGAATGCAAAACAAGGCCAGAATTGGGAATTAGAAGCATGTAGTAGTATAAAATAGTCAATATTTATTCTACTATATACCCTCGTGCATGGAAATATTGGATATGTGTATTGAGTTGACAATTAGAAATACCTATAGATTAACCTAGTTTGAGCTTAGCATGCCTTTAAAATAAAGCCCCATATCGATACAACAAAGCAAGTATACTATAAGCTCCGATCTCAAACTTGCATATTTGTATTCTAGATTTACAAATTTCTTCTGGCAGTTGAAACATGGAATATGCAACAAATGGTGCATTGTTTGGAAAAGAGAAGGAAGAAAATTATTTAAATTAGTTTATAAATGCACTTGAGACTATGTCTTGCAATCATTTTGCATACATGGAACAAAGAGGAAATAATAGTATCAAGAAAAAACAATGTAAACTAATTCCATAAAATGACAGATTTATTTCAAAATGTTGGTGTAAATAAAGTCTTGTACCTAGTTCATTCATTACTAGGGGACTTATTTACACATGTTAAGTTTACTTAGATCCTAGGAAGGAATCTTTCTAGAAGATGTTAGTTGTCATTAGTTTTTATCTTATCTTTTGACAACTAGTACATGTGAACCTAGGTAAGTGTGATTAGTTGTCCCATGTAATATGATTAAGACACTTGTCATAATCCTATGACATCTTGCATCTCACCTTGGCTATATAACCAAGGGGTCTCTCATTTGTAAATCACAATCATCTCATATCATATCATTGATATTGAATACAATTTATTCTTGTCATATTCATATTCTCTCTTTTTGTGCTTTCCATTTGGTCCATAGATCTTGGCATCCATAACCAATTCTAACATGGTATTGGAGCGATTTGGGTGCCATTGGAGAATCTTTTTCTGAAGAGAGATACCAGATTTGGGGGTGTTCCATTTATGTCTTTTTATTGCAGGTTCATATCAGAGCTTGCTGGTGCAAATCTAAGCTCACCATTGCATCTGGAAGGTTCAAAAAAGTCAAAATTTCCTTTTGTTTTGTCCAAATTGGACATATGAGGCCAAATCTAAGAGGGTTTGAAGCTGAAGTGTGGTTGCTAGATCTAGGAGGTAGCTACAATTTTGGAGCATTTTGGGTCAAATCTGACCCTACCATCACATCCAGAAGGGCCAGAAACCTTAAGATCAATTGTCAATTCGTCCAAATTGAAGCAGTTGTTCGACGAGGCAAATGTTTTTTTTCCCAAAGAGCAATACGGCCCCTCAACTATTCATAAATACTTTGACGGTATGATTTTTGAAAATAAAATAATTTTTTATTTTGGAAATTTTTTGAATATTTTTTCAAAAAAATTGTATTTGTGGTAGAATAAATCTTTCAAAATATTTGATTTGTATTGAAAAGTCAAAAAAAATCAAAAGAAATTCACATAAAGTATTTTCTGCAGACGTATTGTCTGCACAGGAGGTACATTGTATCCATAGGAGGGCCAGGCATCCATGTGGCCATATGACAGTGGGCCACGCTAGCAACTGAACCTCACATAACTAGCGGTTGAGAAGATCCGACGGTCGCCAAATTTTTGAATTCCGATAGTGAAAATTCCTCCCATATTCCATTGGTAGTAGAAGTACAATCAGCTACAAAGAATATTCCATCAACCTCCCAAAAATTCTTTCGACCTAGTGATGGTGAAAATGACATCAAATTTAAGCCCAAAAAGTGAAGAATATTCTGAGAGCATATTCTGATGGTCAACATATTTTGGTGATCAAGAGCATATTTTGTTTGATGGGGAGGAAGCGGTCAATTTTAATCCAGTAGGCAGATGATGTCATCATTGTGTCAGTAGTGATTTCAGTGTTTGGTTAAATTTTTGCCCCCCTCACCATTTGCATTTTGATTTTCATAGGTGAACTTTCAAGGCTCATATCTCGGTCATTTTGAATCCTTTTTTTGAGCAATTTTTTTAATTTGAGCTAATTTTTTGTGCTCTACATAGTGGTACAATAAATTTTTGGTTTTGGTTCTTGAAGTTTCCAAAAAAATTAGATTCTCACAGGTGTTGTTGCTTCATCCTAATTTTTGGGAACTTCAGGAGGTCATATCCTGCTACTACGGTAACATTTTTGGGTGTAGGTTTTCTTGAAAGTACATAATTTTTTGTGTAATTCTTAATTGTATGATCAGATTGATCTCATTTTTTTACCAAAAATTGTACTTGATTTTGTGTCCTATTTTGGCATTTGCATGTACTAAGATCAAAGTCCACTTCGTTTTTTTTGGCAAGTGGCAATTGTAAGCGCACTAAATATAAAGTTCCAAATTAGATATTGCTTGGGGGGATTCTTGATTGAGTGATTTGTGTTAGGGTTAGAGAAGGCAGATATCTAACAATTAAATGTAGATTTAAATAATAAACAGAGAAACTAAAACATACACAGAATAAATCATAACACAGAGAATTTAACGTGGTTCACCCAATCTGGGCTACATCCACCAAACGCAACACCAATACTTTTATTATCCAAAGGTAAAACCTATTACAATCTTGCGAATAATTGCATTTTTCCTCATACTGTAACCCCCATCCCAACCTCTTTTAACAAGCTTTTTAGAAGCTTCTAGAATTAGGGTTTTACAAAGTCAGTTTTATTTCTTTTTCAGAGATTTTTCCTTTTTCGCTGACGACGCAAAA
>VDFB02193867.1:493611225-493638952 GCA_007258455.2 Sequoia sempervirens | reverse complement strand
TGTACAGTATACCATGGGCTATACAGTATAGCATGATCAGTCGCCACATACCAACAATTTGGGGGGGGGTAATCTTGCAATGATTGGTTGCATTCTTTTTCTTGGTTTGTGTTCTTGCAATGGTGAAATCTCAAATTGAACTCCTAACTCCACATAATTATGCTACATGGAGAAAATCAGTATGGAACTATCTCATGATGAAAGGTATAATAGGTCATCTAAAGGACACTATTCAAAAACCTATTGATGCAAAAGAATTAGAAAATTGGGAGATTGATCATGAGAAAACACCTGGATGCATATGTTCATTAGTCTCTTTTGATTTGCAATTTCATATTGAATCATGTAATACACCTAAAGAGGCATGGGAGACTTTTGAAAAATTGTATGGTAAAACAAATAAGATTAGAGGTTATCAGATTGATAATGATTTGATGAATCTTGATCCTAAATGTTTTGACCACATCCAATACTATATCTCCAAAATCAAGCAACTAAGAACACAATTGAAGGAATGTAGTATTGAAAAATAGGATTGACAATTGATTCTGAATGTGTTATCCAAGCTTGATCCTAAGTATTCAGTATTTGTTTCTAGATTTCATACCCATCGACTTTCTATGGGAGAATCATATGTTGATCCTAATTTTGATGACTTTGCAAATCTCCTAATCCAAGAGGAAGCTAAGTTAATGAACATGGGTCTAATCAAGTCTTCCAAGTCACAAGCATTGGTGGCTAATGAATCTAAGGTATAGAAATAATCAAGGAATCTTGATAAGAAGCAAAAGAAGAAAAAGATAAAGCCACATAAAGAATCAGAATCAGAATCCTCAAAAGGAGAATAATCTAAGAAGGAGAGGCCTTTTTGTGCATATTACAAGAAGGATGGACATGAAGAACATTATTGTTATAAGAAGGATATTGATGAGTTGAAAAATATTCTAAAAAAGAATCACATTGATTTTCCTTCTAGAATGTCTGAATCTTCTTCTCCTTCTACCTCAAAATAGTCTAAAAAGGACAAAGGTCAAGCTCTTTGTGCTCTTTTAGGTCTAGGATCAGGGAGATGGCTTCTAGATTCAAGAGCATCTTATCATATGGAATCTTCATAGACTATCTTCTCTTCATTTCAACCTTGTACTATGTCTCCTATCTTGATGGGAAAAAATACATACATGAGTGTAACAGGGAAGGGATCTATTAGTTTTGGGGACAAAACTTTCTAGGATGTCTTGTGTGTTCCTCATTTGATGAACAATCTTCTTTCCATATATCAGATTACACATGGTAGAGATGGGAGAACTATGGATTTCACACCTAATTTTCTCATCATTTGAGACTTGGAGACTAGAGGGATCATTTCTACTAGGGTGGTTGATCATTCATCTTGGTTGTATACCTTTGCACAGTTAGCCTCTGATGTGATATTGTTCCTACGATTGTTGATCACAACCATGATTTAGAGGAAAAATTTGGCTTCTTGAACTTGGGCATACTCACATCAGATCTAGTACTTGAGCCATGCATTTTATCTCCTCCACCTACTATTATAGTTGATGATGCTTGTGATTCAACAGTTTTGGCTCCTTGTGATTCAATGCAATAGGACATTCATAGTCTTCTAGATATGGCTACTTTGGATCTGGCTTCCTGATAGGTATTTCAGACTTGTTTATGGAGTCTCATCTTGCATATTTGGGAGACATCATTGATAGCATTCATCTTCTCTTTGATGAAGATGCACCTTCTTTAGTTGTTGTGAGGGAACACCCTAACCCTCTTGTTCATTCTCTACATGATCATTCTTCACAGATTGGCATGAGTGTGGATACTTTTGGACATCATTTAGAGGAGGATTCTTTGTCTTCATATGGGGTATCCTTGTCTTTGGATCATGTTCTACATTCATCTCTACTAGAAGTTGGATTGTCCTCTTCAGCAGTGTGGCCTAGAACACCTGTTTGGAGTGTGTCAGCTTTCGGCATCGGCATGGAGACATTTGAGCTTGCTTCAAAGACATCATCATACACCATCCATCTTCTTGACATCTTGCATATATTCATGGTTTTGTTTCTTCCTAAGGGGAGGAACATTGTTCGGTGAGATTGGATCATCTTCAACATTCAATGTCGAGCTTCTCCCATCTTTGCAGGAGACTCAACTTTGGAGGGGGGCTATCTTGTCTCTCTTCTACTTCTCTCTTATGGGGGGGTCTTTTTCCTCACATTGGGTTTTTACCCTTCTCATGCATCATTGAGAGAATTTCATTTCTATTTTTTATTTCATCTCTTTTTTTGGGAGGAGTTTTGTCCCACTAGGTTTTCTCCTTTTCTCCATTTGCGAGAGATTACATTGCATTTGTACATGGGTACCTAACATGGCCTAGTAGTTAGGACCCATTCTTGCATCTTTGTGTCATTTACATAATAATCTGCTACTCCCTAAGTTGCACTTAAGGGGGGGTGTTGGTGTAAATAAATTCTTGTACCTAGTTCATTCATTACTAGGGGACTTATTTACACATGTTAAGTTTACTTAGGTCCTAGGAAGGAATCTTTCTAGAAGATGTTAGTTGTCATTAGTTGTTATCTTATCTTTTGACAACTAGTACATGTGAACCTAGGTAAGTGTGATTAGTTGTCCCATGTCATATGATTAAGACACTTGTCATAATCTTATGACATATTGCATCTCACCTTGGCTATATAACCAAGGGGTCTCTCATTTGTAAATCACAATCATCTCATATCATATCATATCATTGACATTGAATACATTTTATTCTTGTCATATTCATATTCTCTCTTTTTGTGCTTTCCATTTGGTCCATAGATCTTGACATCCATAGCCAATTCTAACACAAAAAACTAATCATTTCATTCTAATGCAATAAATGAATTAGAATACTTAAGACAATCTTTGAATCTTACCTAGGAGGATATGGGTTGCTTCCCAATCCTCAGCTCGTAAAGTTCCAGAGTTATCACAAAAATCTAATAGTAATACTAATCTTGTCATTCTAATGCAAGCAATAAAACAAACAATGAAAATGGTCTTCCAATATTACCTGATCACTATGGATTACCTTGTAGTCTCCAGCCCCCCAAAAAAATCAAAATTCAATAGAACAAAAACATTGAAGTGCACAACAAATAATACACTTCTAACAATGATTATGGTATGATGCATGGAAGCTTACACTACACAATGTGCAATGGATTCTCATTGTTTGCTTTAATGAAACCATAGACCATAAAATATGTACAAAACTCTAAACTAAATGGTAAAATACATATAAGATAATGGATAGTGTGATTAGAATTTGGAAAACACAATGTGAGGTGAGTCAGATGGTGAATTCTTATCAATAAAGAGGGAAATGTTTAACATCAAGTCTAATGCAAGGCGTTGAGCACTCTTATATTGTAATTTAAATTTTTTCATCTATCTATGAGAAACTACTTATTAGTTATGCAATGTGAAGTAATCCTTTCAGTTTGAAATATGTCCAATGCAATGAAATGGAAAACATAGGGTGTTTATAAAAATGCAACCCACATCAAAACATACTCAAACCCTCGTGGGGAAAACACAAGGTGTTTATAAAAATGGAAACCACATCAAACATACCCAAACCCTCAAGGGGAAAAAATAGGGTGTTTATAAAAACGCAACCCACATCACAACATGCCCAAACCCTTGTGTGGAAAACACAGGGTCTTTATAAAAATGTAACCCACATACCCAAACCCTCGTGTGGAAAACACACAGTGTTTCTAAAAATGCAACCCACATCACAACATACCCAAACCCTGGGGGAGAAAACATAGGGTGTTTATAAAAATGCTATCCAAATCCTCATGTGAAAAACAGAGGGTGTTTATAAAAATGCAACCCACATACCCAACCCCTCATGTAGAAAACACGAGGTGTTTCTAAGAATGCAACCCACATCACAACATACCCAAACCCTAGAGGGGAAAACATAGGGTGTTTATAAAGATGCAACGCGCATCACAACATACCCAAATCCTCATGCAGAAAACATAGGGTGTTTATAAAAATGCAACCCACATACCCAACCCCTTGTGTGGAAAACATAGGGTATTTCTAAAAATACAACCCACATCACAACATACCCAAACCCTCATGGGGAAAATATAGGGTGCTTATAAAAATGCAACCCAAATCACAACATACCTAAACCCTCATGGTTTTCAAACCTGTATATGTACGTGTGCATTACAAATAGTAAAAACACCAATTTATTGGCATTATCACTGATAATAACTAAACTTGTTCAAAATGGGGAAACACAGTGTTCATTCCTCTTGCAAAACAATGGTTGTTTATAAAATAGTGCCCTTCAATAAAATTCCTCAACTCTAAATAACACTTATAAAGACATTCATTTTCTTTCCTAAACTTCTAAAATGCAAAACATTGGGTTTCACAAAACCCACAACCCACTTAAAGTTTCAAAACAATTTACAAACAAAAAACCTCATAACATTTCAAACAATTTAAAGTTTGAAAACCATTGCATACACTTAGTTAGAACCCCTCACCTCAAGTCAGCTAGTCCTCTCCCTTGCTTGCAGTGCACCCTTTCTCTCAAACCTTTCGATTTCAACCTATAGAATGAGAAAAATCGAAGCACAACATCCTGCAAAATGAGAAAACCCAGAGAATAAAGTGTTTCCCAAAGCATTTCAATGAACACCTAGAGAACAACATGTTTCCCAAAGTGTTTCAATGAAAAAAACTTGTTAAAATTTAAATCTCCCATCACATTCAAATTCTAAAATGCAAAACACTGGGTTTTAGAAAAGCCACAACCCACTTAAAGTCTCAAAACAATTTACAAACAAAAGCCCTCATAACATTTCAAACAATTTAAAGTTTTAAAACCATTGCATATACTCAGTTAGAAACCCTCACCTTAAGTTGGTTGGTCCTCTCCCATGCGTGCAATGCACCCTTGCTCTCAAACCTTTTTATTTCAACCTACAAAATGAGAAAATTTGAAGCACAACATCCTATAGAATGAGAAAACCCAGAGCACAGTGTGTCTCCCAAAGTGTTTCAATGAACAATAGCAATGAGAATTAAAATCTCCCATCACTTCCCTTCCCTTCTTGTGTAATGGTTAGCTTGTCACACACGGTGAAAAAAAGTGCTAGTGTAATTTACCAATGGTCTCCTCACTTCCTGCAATGTTTACTTCCGTTGTCAATTCTGTCACTTTAGTCAACCCTCTGGAGGGCCTCACACTACGCCATCTCTTCATGTTATGTATGTTACCATGTATGTCAGGGATATGTCAGTATGTATGTTTTTATGCATTTTTGTATGTACATAGGTGTGTTTTGTCTAGTAGTTAGCCGAATCCATATTAAAACACCACAATTAATATATTAAAAGAGGGTGTAAAAAAAATAGTATTTTTTATAGTGGTTTAAGCATTATTTAAAGAGGTTCAAATTTTTAAATGTGTCATGTACATATTTTTATTAAAGAGCTTGAAGAAAAATATGTAGTTGTTACCTGTTTTTCCTCCTAGCTCAAATAGGTAAATTTGGTTATGTTTTTACAAAGTGAAAACAAAAGGTACATTCATTCCCTGCTATGTCATATTCATATGCATAAACCAAAACATCTAAATACTACATCATCACATTATACATGTATATAAGAGAGAAGAGAAAGAATCATTTTTTTCAAAAAGTAGTCTTTATTGAAAAACATAAATGTATGATATCCAACACAAGCAGTGGGATTAACTCCAATGCAATATAAAAATTAAACTATAATTTGATGAAAAGAAAAGCATATAAAAATAAAAGACATCCATCATTGCTTGGGCGAAAAGGATGGACATTGATCTGTTGCATCTTCAGATAGTTCTTGAGTCCTCCAGAAGGTTGCTACATTATTCTTATATGCCTGCAAGAGTTGAGGAAAGTTGGTGTTAGAGCTTTGGATACTATCATATGACATTGAAGTAGTATTGCAACATCTCAAATATCAAAAGAACTAGAGGAGTATCATCAAATCATAAAGATCATATGCTAAGTTTCACTATTTTAATTTAACATATTTGCTTCTTGTGCAGGAATGGGTGAATCTTTGTTATTGTTTTTTTTATCTGATTACATCATGTGGGGTAAAATGTGGCTCCCATAAGGGTTGAGCCCAACATGCTGCTCTCTTGTTCAACTTGAGGGGAATATTCACATATTGAATTGACTATGAAACCATTGAAAACAAGTTTTATACAATCTTGATTATATTGATTTAAATAAATTACCTTATTCATAAAGTCTTTCCCTTAAAATAAGTTTATTCCATTATAGCAACATAGTCATGATTCAAAATCTGGTTATTAAAGGTTCCATGATGGTCTAGACAATCAAGGTCAAGGAGCAGTTGCATCCATCAAAGAGTAGAGGATAGTCTGATAATAGTCAAAGGAGGACATAGATCTTTATAAACTATGGAAATTAAGATTACAAGTCTTGAATTCCTTATTTTCACTTAGGATGGTAGTAAAAATTGTCAAGATTATTCATATATAGTGATGTGTATGTTATTTCCTTGATTGAGGGTTTATGTTTTGGATTTACTATTGTAAATGTATGTCACAAGCTTCAAACAATGACAAGAAATGGATATAATGAGAGGAGTTAAATGGTAGTAAATCTATGACAATCCATGACAGTGGTAGAACTACAGTCATAGGTTGTAGTAAGACAATCATCAAAAGAAAACTCATGAATTTACAATAGAGAAATAGTCCAAAAAAAGTGAGTAATACAATCACCATAAGTATGTAGAGATAAAAGTAGAATTGCAGCTTGCATGCCAAGAGATTGCGGGGTTGCAAGATGACAACAAGGGTTTTGAATTGACTTGTAAACTCTAAAGAAGAAGCTGCTATCTGTGAGATATGCATTTTTAGTATAGTCAAATGTCAAAATAAGAGTAGTGCATAAAGGAGTTCTAATCCATGGTTAAGGAAAAATAAAGAGATTTTCGACATAAAATGAACACACAATTAGTGAAAAGGGTAGTGTTCATGAAGGAATGGAAAAGATGTTTAGAATCTTTGAACTATACCCGTACTGTGTAATGACATTGAATCATTTAGCAAACCCATTTTTTCTTCACAAGGAAACATTTTCTTGTGGAATAGTTGACAATTAAGCTCTTGTTTCAACTATCCACTCTTTCATGAAATCTCATTCATATTGTAATCTTGCACGACCTTTCCATAAAAAAGGTGATTATGACATCGCTAGTCACTACTACATGACATCATGAAAGCAAAAAAAGAGCCTCATCAAACAGTACAGACAAGTAAAGCCATGATGTCATGTCGCATAGTGAAGCCCAAATACATATTTACAAAATGACCCATCCAAGTTGTCTACAATGATGATGTTACCTCGAGAATCAATAAGGAAAAAGAAAACAAGTACTCTAAAAAATATGAGGCCTCAAATACATTGCAAACGACATTCATCATGACCATTAAAGTCATTTTGGCTTGAGCATATACAGTCTCAGTTGAAGGGAAAATAAAAAATCAATCTCAAATTTTTTCTGTGTTCGACATCTTTGGTGTTTGACTCTATTTTTGAAGTTCTCATATTTCAGTATGATAATGAAGAAGATGAGGTGGGATTGAGGGGATCTTAATCAAGAAACAATTATGTTGATGATGATAGTAAGGTTTTCAAAAATGGATACTAGTCACAAACCAATTCTAAAGTCAAACCAGTAGAGAAAATTGTTGGTTTCGATTTAGGGAGGTCTCCATAATAATTAAAGGGGAATTATTGAGTTGCAGCTGAGCTGCATCAAGTACAGAGAAAATTGAAGAGGAAAAAAATAGGAAAAATCAAGATAGCTTCATCATTTTTGCATAACAAAGCTCGAAACGAGCTTTTTATTTATAGGAAATATAAAAATCAATGAAATTTTTTCTACAAGAAATGACTTACACAGTAGAAACCCACTTGTTTTCTACGTGAAATAATCTCCAGATGCAAGAAACAATAGTAGTGCCATGAAAAGCTACAGTGCAAACCCTTAGTGGCTCGAAGTCTCTAGAGAATGCAAAATGAAAATGCATTGAATGTTTGGTTTGACTTTTTGTCACTAGGGTTTGAAACCCTAATGTATGCTGACAACTTAAGGCATTTTTTCCTTTTGATTAAAATATTTTCAAGTTAAAATTAATACCTTTGCATTTTATTCATATGCCTAGTGATGAGGAGAGTTAGACCGAGTCAACCTTATGTTTTGTACCAGATGTATATTGTAAAGCATAGTTGAAATGGTATTTTATAAACTATTTTGATTAATGTTGTTTATTGTGCAAAAGGAAATAAGTATTTGTTTTCAAGAATGGGTCAAGGGATGTAATTGGGACTTAATGACTAAGTTGAGAGCATATAGGGGGAGGTTGAAGAAGTTGACAAAAATGTGCCAAGAATATAGGGAGTTGTTTTCTTCTTTTTGGAGTATCTTGGAGCAATTTTGGGAGTTTTTATGGTTGGTTATGGTCAAAGTTGACCTTTTTCCACACTTTGGAGCTCTTTTGGAGAGATTTCAGTTGCTATTTTTGGGCCTTTTTGAAGGCATCCGACCCAAGAAGGTTCTAGGTCCTATTTTGGTGGATTATTCATGGAGATTAGATATGATCATTTCATAACTCATTCTTGAGTCAATTATTCTTTATGTAGTTTTGGACTTAGTGACTTTTTTAGTCCTTTGTTAGATTTTGGTAATACTTTTGTAACTCTTTTGGATATGAAATAAAGTGAGAACCTTGGATGCAGTTGATATGATATTTTTCCTACTTATTCTCTGTAGTATAATGTGTTCCTACGTGATTGATCAAGTTATCTATGAGGTGTTGATTATTTCCTTTTAACTTTGTCTCATGTTTCTTCATTCCTTTATGCAAAAAGTGTGTCAATGTAGGATGCAACTTGTGTCTTGAAGTGCAAAATAAATTTTAGCTGTCAAGATATCTTCCAACTAGAAGTTTGAGTTCTAGGACCTTTTTGTGAAATATTTATGCAAATACATATAGTAATAGGTTGTGCATCTTTAGTTTTATGTTATTATAGGAAAGTGTATGAAATTCTGAGTTTCATTGTCCTTTTCAGTTTGGTGTATCACCCTTATTTTCAATTATCTATTTTTAGTTTATGTTTTTCTCTCTCCCTTTTCCTTGCTAGAGTAGTAGAGTAAGTTAGATTTAGGTGAGAAGCAAGAGGAAGCCGACCTTCTCTGGAGGTTGATCTTTTTTTTCAAAGTCTACACTTTAAGAGGTCTTCCAATGTTTCACTAAGTGGTTTAACATGGTTCAACAAAGGGTGCACATTCAACAGATAACAATTTTAGCACACCTGGTGGGACTGAAACATAGTTTTTAGTTCATTTCAATATTCATTATACTACTATCCTAGTATGTGTAGTAGTATTTGTAGCCTTTAAGAGGTCTAGCATACATACCTGGCAACTCTAAAACTCTGGGTTAGTGAGAAACAATGCAAAATAGCATAGGAAAGGATACAAACTAGGAGCAATGATTTTTGTTTTTAATATTTGCAATTGTATCCACCTAGGAGAAGTGGAAGATCAGTAAAACAAACTCCTATTTCATCAAAAGGAGTTCAGTCTGTACCGCCTAGTTTCAAACCAGTAGTTCTAGTAGTTGTAGCAAGTGTTTCAAATCCTTTAGTTTTTGTGTTTTTAAACCTAGTTCAGATCAATCCAATGGCAGCACAAAGGAATCAACCTTTTGTCCCATTTAATGGAGGCATTCCATTAAACTTGTAGCAACATGATGATATACCAATGATTGCATTAAAAATTTTACCTTTTTTCATAGGGGAGGATCAAACTACTCCCATTGAGCATATCAGGGATGTGGCTTCATTATGTGAAGTACACCACATCACCCAGGAGAATGTAGGAGTGATATTTTTGGCTGCTTCATTAAAGGGGAAGGCCCTTTAGTGGTTCACAGGTTTAGTAGTTGGCTCTATAGCAACCTGGGATGAGTTGGGAGAAACCTTGAACAACCAATTTGAAGACAAGTTGGATCACTTGTCACTAGTTGAGTAAATGACTACAATTAAGAGGGCTCCTTAGGAGCAAATGATGGATTTCAACTTTCATTTTCAAAAGACATGGAATAGGATTCTTGTTACGGTAAGACCTCTAGAATATGCTTTTCTTTATTATTTGGAGGCACTTAACAGTGATATCTTAGTGATGATACAATCTATGGGGGGTACTTATTTACCAACTACATTTGACATTTTAGAAACATTGTAGTAAGGGTGGAAAATATTCTTATCCAAGCTGGTAAGATTGCACCTAGATCACTAGTGCTCATTTTCCCAAAGATTCACCCTTCTATGCCTTTGAAAATACCACCTTTTGCTACTATACCCACTATTCTAGCATTACTAGCTACTATTAGTCAAGATAAGGCTGACCCAACCCAATCTCTGAAATTGCAAGAGATTAAAAACAGTCAACAAAAGATTGAAGGCTTACTTTAGTCCTTTGGAAATGAGCTAGTAACTATGAAAAATTAGTATTTCCAAAATAAACAACCATATCAGCCTCAAAATCAAGGTCAGAATCAGTCGTACCAAGCTAACTATACCATAAAAAAATGGATCATTGGAAATTTCATGGTTATTTAGGTCTTGCTTCCTTGACACTTGATCTATTTTGCTTGATTTAATGTTGTAATGTTATTTAATTATTCACATTCAGTCCTAAATATTCAAATTATGATGTCTTGTGAAGGTGTTGTGAAGTGTTGTAAAACATTTCTACACTTTTCTAGACTCTTCTTATTATAATTCATCTAAAAATCACCTTTTTATCCCTTATCAAGTCCTATTTTAAAGTGTTGTCAAGTCTTGTAACAAGATTTCATGCTTTTCTAGGCTTGTTTTCACTATTTGCACATTTCTTATGTCTTATTTGACCTCTTTATACACTTATAGGTCATATTTAAGTGTATTTTTTAATGTAAACCCAACAAATAACATTAAATACATTTTAATTCCCAACAAACACTTACAAGCCTAGGATGGGACCCATTTTCCATGGGTGGTGAATGAGTCCCCCTTGGCTCCAAATTGAAAATAATATAAATTTTCTTTCGGGTTTTTATTCTAAAATACCTTATGTTGTCCTGTGATGATGTATTATTGGGAAATTAAGGAACAAGCATGTATAAATAAGTGTTTTTATATCCATTTTACACCCCTATTGATTAACTAATTCATTCAAGCATTCAATCCATTATTGCATTCAAGCTTTTTGCATCATTTCATCAAGCAAATATCAAATATTTTGGAGTAGCAATTGACCCATCTCTAGATTTCTTCAACAAGATTGTGGTGAGTTTAGGAAAATTTCATGTTGTTTATTCATCATTCCTTGTCTTTTTCATTTCTTTTCTTTATTAAGGGTTTGATTACCAAAGTGGGATTTGACCAAGGAAAATCCCTATAACCTAACCATTAACCATTTTCCCCTCTTGTATGTGTGTTTACAGACTTTTGTGTGTAGATTTGTCAAGAAAATAGGTGTTGAAAAGTGGTCAATAAGTCAACAAAGTGTTTCAAGTCAACTAAACCCTATTTCAAGCTTGGAGACAACCTACAGTCCATTTTCTATAGATTTGACTCTAACAACCTGACAAGAAGACAAGTGTAGATTTGGAGTTACAAATTTGACCTTTGATATCATAGAATTTTGGAGGAATGATTCACCATTAGTGGTGAATGAGTCCCACCTTAAGGTTGAAAAAGTGATTTTTTTCAGATTCTAGTTCCTGACTATTAGAAAGTAGTTTTCAGGTGTTTTTGTCAGTAGCAGGACTGATTTGCCATTAGTGGTGAATGAGTCCCACTGGTGATTTACCTTGATTTATGTCAGATTTTAGAACATTCTAGAATCTTCATCTAACTCCTAGGTGCACTCTGTTTATCTTTGTTCAGTTCTGTTTACATTAGTTTTCATTTCTATTACATTTTCTGCATATCTCACTATGTTTTCAAACATCGTATATTTCTTAGGTATTGCATTCATAAGTTTAATCAATCTCTTCACTTAGCTACATTTAGATCACTTGATTTAGTCATATTTCCATCATACAACCCTCTATTTTAGTGAACCACCTCAATTTTTGTGGCCTTGGGGGATTCTATCTCTCTCCTTTTAGGTGGAAGATCCTAAGAGTGTAAGAGAAGTACATAGACCCTTCCCCACCACAAAAAATTGTTGGTTCATTTTGGTGAATTTGCATATTGAACATCTCTTTCTTATTTGCATTTACATTGCATCCTACGTCTAATTTTCATTAACATTGCATTAGGTAAAGTTTTGTTTTTGCATTCTAGGGTTTCTTGCATTTGCATTAACGAAATCCTTATTTAGACTTCATTTTTGTTAGAAACCAAGATCAGATTTGCAAACTAGAATATCCTTCCATAGAAGAGAAAAATAGAAAAAGCAGAGAGGTTGCAAAAAGATGTACAACATAATATTATTCAAGAATTCAATAATTACAAGATAATGATTTGCTTTATAAAAGAAAATATGCATAACCCTAATCTTATCTTGAGCAACAAGATAGCTCAATAAGATAATGATGAGAATTAATTAACCTAGGAATTAAATAATACCTAAGTAAAGTTATGCAAGTGTAATTAAATATTAATTACACTAACACCCCCATAAGTGCAACTTAGGGAGACCAAAAAAGCATTCACCTAAAACTAAGATGAATGCAAGAAAGAATGAATGGGTCCTGAAAACAAGGCCTGATCAAGTTCCCAAGTACAAATGCAATAATGAGGTAGAGAAGGAAAACCTAGTGAGACAAAACCCCCCTACAATGAGATGACTGCTACAAGAAGCACTAGAAGAACACTGTGGAGTAACACTGGAACCACAATTTGACAAGCAAGGAAAGATACTTTTGTCTACAACTGAAACCAAAGCCGGAATCATGATAATGTGACAGCAGACCTAATGCCACCGAACACTTGAAAACTCACAAACTAGAACAACCCTAGAATCTGTGAAGCAACAATAGATGAGATGATGATAGAATCTGAAAACCGTGTATCTTGATGTTGATGCCAAATTGTGACTGAAACTCTTCCATGGGAGGGAGTACCATGAAGACTCTAGAACATTGACCATAAAATCATGGCCCTCAAACTAAGAAGGATCTAAACCAATGCAGATCAAGAAACATAATCTCTCAACTAAAGTGTGAATCAATGAATCCAATATGTGTCAAGCAATAGAAAAAATGTGGCCAAAAGAAACTAGGAAACCAGATAATCCATAAGAGTTTCCAACAAATCAAGATGAATATGGAGATCAAAGTGAAAACTACACTCTAATCAGATTTATTATGCAAGAAACCCCCCTGATGGAACTTTATCTCAGTTCATTTATTACAATAACCATATTATTGTAGAAGGAGAGCATCCTAAACATGGATAAATAGAAAAATAACATGATGTGGTACTGAAATGAAGTACAAATATTCAAGTTTCACCTTTCCAACTACCAAAACATCCAAGTAATCTCCAAAACACCCATCAGGACAAATTTGGAATAATGATAAACTTGGGATAGATACAAGAAAAGTGCATGGACATCAAGATAGAGCTCCTCAATACCTTTCCAATGCCGCAAAGAAGACGAAAATCAGAGATTGTGGAAAAAATTTATGAGCTCGGAATCCCAAAATAAACATATGAATTCAAATAGAAAAAAAGTAAATAAACAAAAAAATATTCAAAAATAAACTATACCACTGGAAAGTGCTCAGAACTAGCTTTCTGGCAATATCTTGTTTGCTTGATTTCAATACCGTATGCCCAAGTTATGACCAAAAGAAAAAAAATTGCTCCTTTAGGAAAAATTAGGGCTAGGAGGGGCAAAGAGGGGCCATACGGTTGATGACGTCATGTTGACATCAGCACTTCACAAGAAAAAATTGACGGCCATCTAGCCGTTGGGGGCAAAAAATCTCCCCCTGCAAAAAAATTCACGATTATCTAAAGAATATGTTGTTTTGGCATGGGAATATTCCCCTGCAGTGGCTATTGGAATTTTTAGGAGAATATTATCCTTAGATTCACCACCTCTGTTTGCAGTAAATCCACCACTGGGAGTTTGATGGGCCATCGGTAATACAAAAGGGATGCTAACCAGTTTTTATTTGAAGGTAGGGAATATTCCCTAGTTTTCACGTTGCCGGTGAGTTTGCATGCGCTGGAGTTTTGAAGGATGGCCGACAGTGGGTGGGGCCCCGCCCTACCAGTGGTGGCATATAGGCTTGCCATGGTAGGGTGCGGGGGTACCCTGTGCCCAGGCTTTTAAAAGCCTTTAAACCTTTTAAAATGCTTTTTGATTTTTTTTTTTAAACTATTGCCTTTAAAAAAAATATTTTTGATTTAAAAAACAATAGATTTTTGCATGTAGGAATTTTGTTTTAAAAAACCTAATTTTTTTTTTGAGAATCATACACAAGGGTAGTTCACAGACCATACGACCTTTGAAAAAAAAATTGCCTCAGAAGCTCCTGACGCCGAACTAGGGCATGTAATATGTCATTTTTCATCTCTCTGACACTCCAGATCTGATGGCAAGGTCCAATCTGCCTAAGAATGCACCAGAAGCTTCACAACTCCTAGATCTAGAAAATCTTCAAGCCCTCATAACTTTGGCATAAAATGTCAGATTTAGGTGAAACAAAAGTTGATCTTGAATTTTTCGATAGCCCTAGACTCAAAAATGAGCTTAGATTTCCTCCAACGTGTTCCAGAAGTAACCATGCAAGAGAACCCAAATAGAGATACAAAATCAAGGTATGAAACCCTCAAGGAATCCCGAATGAACTTTGTAATGAATCTCTCTAGAATCTAAGAAGGGGCTTCAAATCAAGGCTTTGATACCATGTTAGAAACCAAGATTAGATTTACAAACCAGAATATCCTTCCATAGAAAAGAAAAAGAAAAAAATGAGAGAGGTTGCAAAAAGATGTGCAACATAATATTATTCAAGAATTCAATAATTACAAGATAATGATTTGCTTTATAAAAGCAAAGATGCATAACCCTAATCTTATCTTGAGCAACAAGATAGCTCAATAAGATAATGATGAGAATTAATTAACCTAGGAATTAAATATTACCTAAGTTATGCAAGTGTAATTAAATATTAATTAAAATAACAATTTTTGCATATTAGATCATTACAAAACTAAAAAATTTCTTTTGCATCCTCTATTTGCATAAAAAAAGCATTAAAATAACTTTAATTTTTTAAAAAAATACTAAAATATCTCATCCCTGGACTCATTCGCCACCTAGGGAAAATCAGTTAAAGAGAAGATGATTGATCCATGTCCTTCAGTTCCTTTAGTTCTTCCCCCTCAGGAATAAAAGGATCCTATGATAGACCAATCCACTCTTACACCTAACCTGAAAATTCAAAACAAGATTAAAATAAACCATGGCGCTAGGGAGTGTAAGCGTCGTCATCATCTCCTTGCTCATCAAATGCAAAATAAAAACAACAAAGAAAAAAAAATCCACCTTTGACATAAACAATACTTGATCATCCTCCTGACCCACTACAAGATAGTTTGTCACAGTCATCACAACAAAATGAACAAATACAACCGCAACTCTTGATACACCCTTCCTTGTAAATTATCCTTTGCCCTCCATTTGTAATTAATCTGGATGATGATGATGATGATGATGAGGAAATATCCAAAATTTATGAAGAGGTGCATAATAATCTAAATTATTTATTCTCCTCTTCCATGAGTTGAGATGATAAATCTCTCATACCAAGTGCAAAACTTGGTACTTCTAGTTTGGAACTTGCAATTCCACCATTGGACAGTCAACTGCCCTCGCACTACGATGACCATGATTGGGAGGTGGATGACCTATTAGATGGTTGATTTTTCATACACCTCACTAGCCTTTTACATATTTCTTTATTTTCTTTTTCTTTCTTTTATGTGTGTATCGTGTTCCCTTATAATGTGCGTTTGATGTTCTCTCTCTCCTCGTGCACTTCTTCTATTTGTACCTCCATTCTTCTATATGTCATACATTGCTTTCACTTTTTTCCTTTTTTTCTTTCATTTTTTGTTTCCTTTTCGGGATGAAACAAAGTGTTGAGACACCCTATGTCTCTTCCATGTTGACCCAAAAGGTTCCTTTTTCTTTTTATTTTCTTGTGTGTTCCTTTTGGGGGTGATGCAAGGCTTTGAGACTGCAATGTCTCCTTCATGTTGACGCAAAAGTCTTTCTTTTTCTTTTCACCTTTTTCCTTTTGCCTTTCACTTTGCTTTTGTGTTTTCCTTTTGGGGAAGATGAAAAGTGTTGAGACCACAATGTCTCTTCTAGGTTGACCAAAAAGTGACTTTATTTTTCCTTTTGTTTTCACTCTCTATGTGTCATTCTTCTTGTTCTATGTATTTGGGGAATGATGACAATTCTAAGCTCTTTCATAAAAACATTGTAGCAACAAACACATTGACCTCAAATCCATAGATCCCTTATGTGTTTAGTGTTTTCCTTTGGGGGAAACCCCTCTTTCTTTTGTTTCTTTTTCATTTACATGATGTAGCCTTCCTTGAAAACATATGACTTGATATAGGGGCTTTTCGAGTTGGCTCTCATGTCTTTCTTTTTGTTTGAATTTTTCATTTGCTACTTTAAAGTAATTGCTCACAGAACAGTGTTTAAAAATTCCTTTAAAGTGGGGGCATACATTATCACTATTGATTTTTCATTTTTATTTTTCATGCTTCTTAGTGCAGCCTTGTTACTTCATACGATGTGTTTGTGATTTTGTGGATGACATTGGGTATAAGGTCCTTCATAAGTGTGATCTATCTTAGCATACTACTTTCCTCTTAGTGGCTTGATGCAATGCACTACATCCCCTAAGATTTGAATCTATTATCTTTGATTGGTCCTCTCTTGGAGATGTTAGACTTGATGTTCCCTAAGTGATAGACCTCACATGATCTTAACAATATTCCTTTGAAAATGTTTCATTTTCCCTTTTTAAATTCTACCTTTCTTGCCACCTTGCATAACACATCTTACAAGCCTGTGGTACCAACTTTTTTGTTCATGAGTTCTAAGCATACAAATATTTTCTTGTCTCATGAAACTAAAACCATCATTCTTTTTCCTTTGTTGTGCTTTATTAAAGTTATCAGGAGCTATAACTTTAGTATGGTTGAGCAGGAAGCCCATTCTGAGGCACAACTTTCCCCATATCCACCTGTGTGTTGTGAATGCATACCAACTGGCGTATGTTTCTCTCTTTTGGGCCTCCTCACTCAACAGACTACCATGAGTTCCATCACCCCAAAGTGAGAATGCATTTCTTTCTTTTTATGAAAAAATAGCCTAGATCTGATCTACAACTAGCTAGGCAAACAACCAAAGTTTGATTTGCTTCTTTCCTTTTTCCTTCTCTTCTTCATTTGTGTTCCTTTTTTCTTATGTTTAGTTGGCCATGGGATCTTCATCCTAGGGGCTTGATCATCCCTCTTGATCATTGTTATTTGATCTTGCTAGCATAAATTCATTTGGAATGCTTCTTGATATGCATGGTTACTTTAGTGTGAGTCTGAAGCAAGTTCATTGTTAAACATGTGTAGGACAACTAAGAGGGGGGGTGAATCAATTATCACACAATTAAAACTTAAAACTTCAACACTTATCAATTCCACAACCACACTATTCTATTATCAAGTAAGATTATGAAACACAAATAATAGAAAGTAAATCAACACAATGAACACTAGATTTTTTACGTGGAAAACTCAATAAGGGAAAAAGCATGGTGAGGGTTAACTCACAATATAAAAGATTATAAAATTGAATACAAAAGCTCAATACCAAGGGCTCACTGCCCAGAAGATGACTCACTATCAAAATAAAAAGGCTCACTACCTATAGAAAGGACTCATTGTCCAATAGGGAGGCTCATTTCCTGCAGATACAAAAGAGAACAAAAGATCCACCACAACATTTAACACACATGCACAACTTTGAATAAGAATTGTAGAAACCTTTAGCTCACTGCCTTTAGGAATCTGACATAATAAAAAATGTTGTCTCAACTCACTCACACACACACTTATGCTCTTATGATTTGTGTCACACTTTCATCAATTTCGCATCACATTGCCATTCAACTCTTCACAATTTGACTTGCTTTTATACCATTCTTAACCTTAGAAACTTTCACCAAGGTTGGCCACAAATATCTTATTTCATAAATTCAAATTAGGTCAGCAACTCAAAATTCCCACGGTCGAAAGGAATAAGAGTGGACTAATAAAAATATTTTTCAAGATCAAAAAAATATTCTTGAATCAACCACACACTTCCTCACTTTAATTTTATTCTTCGAATGAAGTGTAAACACCAAGTTGGCCAAACCTAATGAAACACAAATGAAAAATGATGTACAGACTTCCCAACATGGAGATGACATGTAGACTCCACAAGATGCTTCATTATGCATGATAATTGTTGTGCAGTTTTTGCACACACGCCCCACTTGGAGTGGGGGACCCCCTTTCTTCGTTGTGTCTTTGACCTTTGATTTTATTGGATTTATCATTTTGGGGTCTTGACATGTTGGTTTTGCTGGTTCCACCCTTGCCTTGGGGTTGATATTGTTTGAAATTAAGCTTTTGGCCAAGTCCGGGTTTTCACCTGGATCCGGGATTCTCTGCCTCCGGCGGATTTCTCCGGCCCTGGTTCCTTGTTCGTCTCTTGCCGAATTCTCCGATTCCGGGTTTTTTCCTAACTTCGGGATTTTCCGGTCCAGTCGGATTTTCCCGAATTCCGTCAAAATCCCGATCTTCCTGATTTCCCCGGTTCCTGCATTTCCACGGAATCCGTGTCTCCGCGCATTCTGGGATTCTCCGAAATTCCACTTGGGGCACGGGTTTCCGGACTTGTCAGAAACGTCTTTTCGCGCATTAATGGCTGAGGTATCTTGGTTCAGACGGATATAAGGGCGAATTTAGGGTATTTTCAGATTCATTCCAACTTCGATTGCTTCCTTGTTTTCTGCTCTGGCGATTCAGAACTTCCGTTTGAGCTTCGAGGTTTGATCTTGGATTGTTTGCGCGTGGATTGCTTGAGTGTTGCTGCTAGTATCTCGTTGCCTGGACGTGTTGTCACGTGGATTGATTTTCCAAGCTCGATTTCTGCTCGTCTTGATCCATGGTATGTATTCGTCGTCCTTCCGTTTGTTTGCATGGTGATTTGAGATTTTCTTGTACTGGGCGTTGTTGAATTTTGGGGTCGGCTCATATTTTGACTTTGGGTGTCGTATTTATTCAGTCGGTTTGATCCGTCTTTTTTATTTGAAGCCCATCTCTCGTGCCCTATGAGTTCCGTTTATCCGCTTGATTGCATATTTACACTTTAGACGGAATTCTGGGTCGTGTTGCTTAATTGTTTTGGGTGCGGGATGTGTTACCATGCGAATTTAGGGTTTTTCTTGGTGTGTCGGTTAAAGCGATGATTTGATCCTGTGTTTGAATGACTTTCGCCTCGTTTTATGTTGGCTTCCCCGTCCTGTGAGGATTAGAGGGCTTTTGGGTAAATCCTGAACTGATACTTTAACCCTAAAAGCTTGCTCTGGTTCTAATGGCGGATATGTGATTGTTCGATTTAGGGCATCGTCATTTTAGTATGGGATCCTTCCTTTGAGTGCTTTTGAGTGTTGGGCACTCTTTGCATATTCGAGTCTGGTAATTGTCGTTGGTTTTAGGTTCATTCGAGCTTTGGTATTGAAGATCTTGTGGTCGCTCCTGTGTTGGTGCACGTTTTGCCATTTTTCGGGTTTCCGAGGCTGTCGCGGAATTTCTGGTCTCCCGGATTTTCCCGGTTTCCTTTTATTCCGCGGATAGGGTTAATTTCCGGTGCATTTGATGCCGTCCGCGAAAGTCCGTCCCATTCAGATTTTTCCGGATTTCCTGTCTGATTGCATTCTTTTGTATATTTCGATGAGGGAATTGATGGAGTGATTGTTAATGCCTATTTCTTGATTGCCAAAGAGTAAAATTGATGATTTTCCTTTGATTTCCGAGCATATTAATGATTTACATGGCTAATAGTGCTTTGGTGGCAGGAGTCCGTCTGGGTCGGATTTCTCCGGAATTCCGCCCCGAATGTATTTTCCCGGATTATACGATTTCCCCGGATTATTTGATTTCTCCGGATCTCGGAAGATTGGCAATTGGCATTTGGTTTTAACGGATTTGTGTGATGTATGCTAACCTTTTGGATGGATATGAGCTTAATAATTAAATTCTAATAATAATTCTTGGATGTACAGGCTGAATCAACCAAAGCTGCTGCTGGGAAGTCCAAAGGTGGTGCGGGGGCATCTGCAGTTTCTGAGACAGAAAAGTTGAGATTAGACATGAAGAGTCAGGTCCCAGAGAGTAAGATATCCTCCGTATGGGCAGATGTGTCTGATACCAACGTTGGTGCCTGGCGTTACGAAGAATTCAAACAGAGAACAGCTGAGAAGGACCAATCGGCATTGGGCAAGGATTGAATTCTTCCCTCTTCCAGGTTGGATGAACCATGGGAATGGTTCGAAGCATTACAGATCAGGCAGGGAGCCCTGAAAAAGATAAAGAAACGAAGAAAAGCCATTGATGCCGACCTAACTGCAATTTATGATGGTTGCATTGCGTTTTTTGAAGTGATGACAGGGAGGAATAAGATGGCTCCCAAGTACCTGAGTTTGGATCAATTGAAGGAATGGTGGCATGAGGTTTATGCCCCAGATTCTGATGAGGTTGTCACTGGCCATATGCTTGATGATGCGGCTACATATTTGGCAATAATAGATAGATACCTGACCAGCAGAAAGGATTGGAAGGGGACCATTGAGCGGTCCAATGATGGGATTGAGTCAATTAAATGCCGGCTCAAAGTTTTGCCATTGCCACCCATTGCTGAGCTGGAGGGAGTTTTCTTGAAGGTCCAAGGGTCACCAGCACGGAAAAAGGACAAAGGAAGCAGCGGTTAATGTTTATCTCGAGATTTGTGCTTCCCTATTATCATAGGGCATGCATTGGACCGGATTTCCTTGGGGATTGTGCCTTGGCCGACTTGGATGATGGCATTAAATGTGTGCCTTAGTTTGTTTCCTTGGCCGACCTGTTTTGGCGGTTTTTATTTTTTGTAAAATGTTTGGCTGGGCCGACATGTTCTGGGAAAAAATTGATAAATAGGCATTTTTGCCTTATTGTAAGGGACAGTTCAGAAGATTTTGATAGTAGAGATTAGCAAGAGCAATAGTTAGAGTTTTAGAATTTCTTAAAGCAGATATCATATTCAGAACAGTTGAATTGTTGCAGCATTTGATGATTAATACAATTGAAGGCATTGTGGTTTTCCTGGTGAAATCCTTTGTGTTACCTCATCTTGCATGGTTCTTTTGTTCTATCTTTTACATTGCTTGAAGATCTAGGGTTTATTATTCAGAAATAAATTAGTTTAGTTGGATAAATGGTGTATATGATTTCATATTTGGAATGTTGGTAGCTATCTTTGGTCTATACTCCCAGTAACTATCTGATTGTAGTAGGCTGGTGAAGTCAACCTGGACCATATATATTCAAATGTGCTTGAGTTCGGTTGTAGATGCAAGTCTATGATTTGAAAATTTATACTCCTCAGAAGATTGCACTGTTCTTGTAAAGATTGCCTTGTGGGTCTAACAGGAATTGGTTATTTGAGATAGGTCCATTCCAAATATATGTCATTTGCATTGCTTGTCTGTTCAGTAATTTAGATTTTATTACCTTCCCCGCATCCTTATCTTTTGCAATTTCTTTATTATTCGGTTAGATTTAGGATTCAAGATCATCATATTGTTAGATCTGATAAATTGAAAAGGTTCAGTTTGCTTGTAGTAAGGTCCGATTGTGATTACCAGCAATTTCACATTTCATCTGAGTTGTTTTATGCATTGTTATGACCTAACACCCGAGAGACCTTGGGGTGATTTTCAGTAATTCATTATTGGAGATTACCTTCCAAGAGAGATAGGATTTTGTATTCTATCTGAGTTGTTGCTGTGCAGAAAACATCATCAACAGATTGGCGCTAGAAGGAGGGCCTGAATGAGCACACTGGATCGTTTCTTGAATGCCATCTCTCTAGAGAGATTTAGGAGAAATACCAGATCCACCACCAGAGAGGAAGATTTAGAGGAACTTCAATTTCCCAATAGGTCAAGAAGGACTAGAGGGAGAGGAGAATCACCATCGCCCGCTCCATCACCAACATCATCCACATCCTCATATAGGGGAGTATCATCCTTACCTATCCCTTCACCAACATCGTCCATATCTTCTTACCCTGAGGTTGAAGCAATACCCGTTCCTGAAGAGGTTCCCCTTCAACAGTTCCAGCCTGCCGTTAACCAACCACAACCTCCACCCCCGCTTTTACCAATGGCTTTCCTTGCCAATAATCCGTCACCTTTGTCCTTCGGAGCTTATAATGTAATGCCTAAAAATCCTGAGCATTTCTGCTCGAAATTTCATGTAAACGACCCGAATAGAACTGCAGAGGAACACATAAGGATTTTCCAAACTTGCCTTAAAGACAGAGGAATTGTCCATGAAGATGTTGCTTGTAGGTTATTCCCTTACTCCCTGGGTGAAGAAGCTTTTTATTGGTACAACCATCTCCCTGCTGGCTCAATTCAGAACTGGGGTGACCTTGAAAAAACCTTTCTGCAAAAGTTCCGAATACCCATCAGTGCTAATGAGCTATACCTACAATTTATCAAAGTCAAGAGAGAAGTCAACGAACCCATAGCCAGTTTCAATAATAGATTCCATCGTGCGTTCACCAGATTGCAAGATCCATATGTCCTAGATGATGGTACTGCCCTGGGAGTATATTATGAAGCTCTGGATAGTCTAACGGCAACCTTTCTGAAATGGAGACCTAACCCTCCAGCTACCTTGACAGACGCTTACACGGAGGCTGTCAAGCTTAGCACAGACTTGAGACAGCACTTGACGGGGCCATTGCCTTCTCTGGGACCAGTCGCACACCCTAACCAGATTCAGGCAGTAAATCAGGCTCTCACCAATCATACCCCTATTATGAATCCAGTCCCTCAATTATCAATGGTACCACACCCTGGTCATCCTATGAATCAGGTTTCTCCTATGATGAACTTCCCTCAACAGCAGGTTAACCAGCCTATGTACCAGTCACAATCAAATAGCTTCCCGGCTTATCTGCAGAATTCGGAAGTGTTGCATCAATCTCTGGGATCCGCCCCAGTACCTGTCCCACCTCTGAGTAACCCAAACCAGCCTCCCTACCGAGACCCTAATAAGGAAAGAATTGACGAAATGGCTGAACAAATAAAGAAGCTAAATCTAGAGGTGACTTATTTGAGAAACCAGAATAGCCAATTGCAAGCTGCTCAAAAGGGAATGCAATCCAATCAGAACAGGGAGTTCTCACAGGGGCAGAATTTCGACAGGGGACAACGCAATGACAGAGGATTTTACAATGACAGAGGGTATAACCAGGATAGAGGTTTCAACAACGATAGGAGGCAAAACTTTGATAGAGGCCAAGGAAGTGGGTCAGGATTTGACAAAAGGCCATCACAGGGACAGAACAGAACTTGGAATACAGGGCCTAATAATGGAGGAGTTCCTACTCCATTGGATCAGCCAGCCAATCAGATTGTTAATCAATCTGCCAACCAGCCAGTTAGCCAGGATAAACCTCCCACTGGTGTGTATCTCGCAGAAGCAGCCCTGTCAGGATGGTGTAGGCTTCACAAAACAAGTCAGCATTCAGAACTGGAATGTCCTGAGTTCCAGACTGCGGCTTCTATCTTTCAGTATGAGGTAGAGAATAATGTGAATGGGCAGGAGATTGTTCCTTCCAATTCATATGATTCCCCTGTGCTGGTGTTGAACCATGCTCCTTTTCCCACTAGTAATGAAAATGTACCAGAAGAACCTGATTTCCAGAAAGATGAAATTGATCAGATTTGTAATGGAGATGAAGTAGCTCAGCTGTTTAACGAAGGGGAGATGAATGATAATGGCCCTTTGGATCAGGAAGAAACCTATGTTGAAGAAGTTCAGATGTTTCAGAGACAGGGATTGAGGGATATGCCTCACAGACGCCCACAGCCTGGAGGGCCCTTCACCACTTCCATTCCCCCCAACAATTTCACTACTCCTCCAGATCCTAATGCAAGTAACAATCTATCTTATCCACAGGTGTCCAAGCAGTACCTTTCGAAAGATAGACAAGCTCGAGCAGAACCACAGAAGGAGAGGATTGTTCAAATAAGTAAGGAGAAGGTAGAGGAACCATCTAAAGAGGTTTCTACTGATATGAGTGAGGAACAGATGGCTTCGTACGTCGCAGAGGAATTCAAAAAATTAAAGGTAAACCTTTCTGCTTTTGAATTGTTGAGGTTTCCTGCAATTAGAAAAGCTGTCTTGGGTACTTATGATGCAAATTCAAAGACATTGGACAAATCTTCTGGGGAGCATGACAGCCAGATCTCCAGTTTTCAGCCTGTGAACACACAAAGTCAGACACCGGATAGGACTAATCCCCCCCTGGAGATAGAGGAAAAGAAAAGGACAGAACTCAAGTGGCCCAGATGGATACCCAGCCCACTTTGTTTCAAGGAAAAACAGAGACTCCTCCATTTCTGATTTCTGTCAGAATTTTTGGTAAGAACCTCCATAATTGTCTGTTGGATTCTGGTGCTTCCACTAATGTGATGCCTCTTGGAGTTTGTAGGGCTCTGGGAATTACACCTGCTGATTCCCAGAAGAAGGTGACTCAGTTGGATAGGACCGAAGTAAGTGTGGTAGGGGAACTTAACATGATCCATATGCAGATCGCTTCTGATCCTAGAATCCAACAGGTTATTAACATTCAGGTAGCTGACATTCCTGATGCATACGGTTTAATTTTAGGAAGAGATTTCACCAGGGCCCTGAATGGGTATGTGTCTACCGACCACTCTCACATGTGGCTTCCCTGGAAGGGAGTGCCCAATCAGATAAGGATTGAGAGGGAGCCTAGAATGAAGTACATGATAACAGAATACCAAAAGACTTCGACCGAGGTTCTCATATCAGAAGCTGGAATGGGAAACTACTTGCTGTCCGCCCCATATGAAGAATTAGATGTAGAAGAGGTGCTGATGTTGCATACGATGCCAGTGGACGCTGAAACAGGGTCCAGTCTTGTTGAAGCCCTAACAGAATCAGTTGAGGAAGAAGAAGAATCTGAGGATAGACAGATCAGCTTACTGGACAATTTCCAGGATTTCATTAAGCAATGCGTAGAAAATCAAACTCACTTGGGAAGGAGGACAAGTTTTAAGGAGTTACTCTTGCCGAATTGGTGCAGAGTTCACAATGCTTCTCACTCAGAATTGGAGTGTTGCTTGTGTCAGACAGCAGTGAAAGAAGTGTACAAAAGCATAAATCCATCTCAGGAAGTTGGTACAGATGAACAGAGTCTGCAGGCAAAGTCTGAGAATCAGAAACCTGTTGTGGCTGTGAAAACCTCTATTACTGATAAACCAAAAGACAAAATGAAGAAGACCACCGCTGCGGAGTACTGGACTCTCAAGTTTGATGGATCTAAGTCCAAGCAAGGGGCTGGAGCTGGATTTGAATTGATAAGTCCCAGAGGTAAGAGTTTCTTCGCAGCTCATAGACTCCAATTTCATTGTACAAATAATGTGGCTGAATATGAAGCTTTAATTCACGGACTCCTTATGGCACTCAAGAAAAAGGTCAAGGTCCTACAAGTTTTTGGTGACTCAGAATTAGTGGTCAAACAAGTAAGAAAGCAGTATGCCTGCCACGACAGGAGAATGACCAACTATAGGCATAGAGTGTGGGACCTCATTGAGGGGTTCGACGCTTTTAATATCCAATTGATCCCAAGGAAGAAGAATCAAACTGCTGATTCTCTAGCTCAAGCGGCCAGTACTTTGCAGCCCCTGTCTTTGTCAGGATTGAAGAAGTTTACTGTTGAATTAACTCCTGTCCCGTCAGTCCCTGACAATGTGACTAATTTTCAGGTGTTTGAGGATGATAAGCATATCCTTGACTTTATCACGAACACTGATGTTTTTGCTTCACAGATCATTGACGAAACAGAACCTCAGGAAGCAGAATTGGATCTGGAAGGTGTGCTAAACTTGAAGTCCAATACTATTCCAAGAGGAATGGTACAGCTGGAGAGGATTTTCGATATGGACAAAATCAGAGATCAGGAACAGGAATCTAAGAAAGAGTCTATCAGTGGGCAGTGTGACACTCACAATGTAGGCACTGAAGATGATGTAAGGAATGTTTTCATTGGTAAGATTTGTACCCCTGAAGAAAGACAGGGAATAATCAGAGCCCTATACGACTTTCCAGACATAGTGGCCTGGGGTTATGAAGACTTGAAGACTTACGATACATCCATCATAACTCACACTATACCTCTCAAGCCAGGGGCTAAGCCTTTTAGACAGAGGCAGAGACCTATTAATGCGCTGTTGGAGCCACTCATACAGAAGGAAGTTCAGAAACTGCTCTCCGCTAGAATTATATTTCCTGTCAGGCATTCTACTTGGGTGGCAAACCTGGTGCCAGTTAGAAAAAAGAACGGTGAAATTAGGCTCTGTGTTGACTTCAGAAATCTGAACAGGTCATCTGAAAAGGATAATTATCCAGTTCCCTCGTTGGATGAAGTGTTGCAAGTGGTTAATGGATCGCAGATGATGTCCTTCCTGGACGGCTATTCAGGATATAATCAGGTGATGGTCCAGTATGAGGACAGGCACAAGACTGCCTTTACGACCAAGTGGGGAACTTTCGCCTACAGGAGGATGCCATTCGGGCTTATCAATGCAGGAGCCACGTTTCAACGAGCTATGGATATCGCTTTCAAGGACATCATAGGAAAGTGCATTATCATTTACATGGATGATCTGACTGTTTTCTCCAAAAATAGAGGGGATCATATCTCAGATCTGCGTAAGGTGTTCCAGAAGTGCAGGGAATTCGGCATCTCTTTGAATCCCAAGAAGTGTATTTTCGGGGTCACAGAGGGCAAATTGTTAGGGCACGTAATATCAGAAAAGGGCATTGCTATAGATCCAGAGAGGGTGGAAGCCATCCTAAGAATTCAGCCGCCTGCCAGCAAGAAAGAGATGAAGTCTTTCTTTGGTAAGATTAATTTTGTCAGGAAATTCATCACTGGATTTGCTGAGATTGTCAAGCCACTAAATGCCATGTTAAAACAAGATGCCAAGATCGAGTGGACCACAGAAGCAAAGCAGTCCTTTGCAGAGATTAAGAGAGCCATTGCTGACGCTCCAGTGTTGGTGAGTCCAGACTATAGTAAACCGTTCTATATTTATTCCTTTGCTTCAGACCACTCATGTGCTGGAATGCTGACACAAAAGTCTGATGAGGGGAATGAGCATCCCATCGCTTTCATGAGCACGCCATTGAAGGATGCTGAGTTGAAATACCCATGTGTGGAAAAGCAAGCATATGCCCTT
>VDFB02193867.1:493374270-493611125 GCA_007258455.2 Sequoia sempervirens | reverse complement strand
ATATGGACAAAATCAGAGATCAGGAACAGGAATCTAAGAAAGAATCTATCAGTGGGCAGTGTGACACTCACAATGTAGGCACTGAAGATGATGTAAGGAATGTTTTCATTGGTAAGATTTGTACCCCTGAAGAAAGACAGGGAATAATCAGGGCCTTATATGATTTTCCATACATAGTGGCCTGGGGTTATGAAGACTTGAAGACTTACGATACATCCATCATAACTCACACTATACCTCTCAAGCCAGGGGCTAAGCCTTTTAGACAGAGGCAGAGACCTATTAATGCGCTGTTGGAGCCACTCATACAGAAGGAAGTTCAGAAACTGCTCTCCGCTAGAATTATATTTCCTGTCAGGCATTCTACTTGGGTGGCAAACCTGGTGCCAGTTAGAAAAAAGAACGGTGAAATTAGACTCTGTGTTGACTTCAGAAATCTGAACAGGTCATCTGAAAAGGATAATTATCCAGTTCCCTCGTTGGATGAAGTGTTGCAAGTGGTTAATGGATCGCAGATGATGTCCTTTCTGGACGGCTATTCAGGATATAATCAGGTGATGGTCCAGTATGAGGACAGACACAAGACTGCCTTTACAACCAAGTGGGGAACTTTCGCCTACAGGAGGATGCCATTCGGGCTTATCAATGCAGGAGCCACATTTCAACGAGCTATGGATATCGCTTTCAAGGACATCATAGGAAAGTGCATTATCATTTACATGGATGATCTGACTGTTTTCTCCAAAAATAGAGGGGATCATATCTCAGATCTGCGCAAGGTGTTCCAGAAGTGCAGGGAATTCGGCATCTCTTTGAATCCCAAGAAGTGTATTTTTGGGGTCACAGAGGGCAAATTGTTAGGGCACGTAATATCAGAAAAGGGCATTGCTATAGATCCAGAGAGGGTGGAAGCCATCCTAAGAATTCAGCCGCCTGCTAGCAAGAAAGAGATGAAATCTTTCTTTGGTAAGATTAATTTTGTTAGGAAATTCATCACTGGATTTGCTGAGATTGTCAAGCCACTAAATGCCATGTTAAAACAAGATGCCAAGATCGAGTGGACCACAGAAGCGAAGCAGTCCTTTGCAGAGATTAAGAGAGCCATTGCTGATGCTCCAGTGTTGGTGAGTCCAGACTATAGTAAACCGTTCTATATTTATTCCTTTGCTTCAGACCACTCATGTGCTGGAATGCTGACACAAAAGTCTGATGAGGGGAATGAGCATCCTATCGCTTTCATGAGCATGCCATTGAAGGATGCTGAGTTGAAATACCCATATGTGGAGAAGCAGGCATATGCCCTTGTTCGAGCAGTAAAGAAATTTAGGCACTATATCCTCAGAAACAAGGTGTTTGCAATTGTTCCTGATTCTGCAGTTAAGTTATTGCTGATGCAGAATGAGTTAGGGGAGCGCAGAGCTAAATGGGTAACCATGCTACAGGAGTATGACATTGAGATCCAGCCCATGAGGCTGGTAAGAGGACAGGGACTCACCCAGACCATGGCAGAGATAGGTCCTGAATTGTCTGTCTGTAATTATGACGTTGGAGCGGTTTCACCGGATGGTTGGTATGATGATATAGTTTATTATTTGCTGAATCAGCGAGCTCCTGATCGTTTAAATGCAGTACAGAGGCGGGCCTTGAGACTGAAAAGTGATGGTTTCATGCTGAAAGGAGCCGTCCTATACAAGAAGAATCACGAAGGTATTTACTTAAGGTGCCTTGGAAAACAGGAAGCAGAAAGAGTAATAAATGAGTTTCATGAGAAATATGGCACCGGTCACGGTTCTGCTATTGCTACTACGAACCAGATTTTACGGGCAGGATACTACTGGCCTACACTATTCAAAGATGTTCATCATCATGTTCGGACTTGTCACACTTGTCAGGCTGCAGCGACACGGGAAAGGTGTGCAGCTCTCCCGCTCCAGTCTGTTATTGAGGTAAAACCTTTTGCTCAATGGGGTATGGATTTCATCGGCCCCATCAATCCACCATCTTCTGCTGGACACAGGTATATTCTCACCATTACTGATTATTTTACAAGGTGGACCGAAGCATTTGCTTGTAGGCAGTGTACATCAGAAGTAGTAATCGATTTCTTAGAATCTGCCATTCTCAATCGGTTTGGATGTCCTTTCGCTGTTGTGTGTGATAATGGTCCTGCCTTTGCATCTTTGAAATTCTCAAACTGGGCTTTTGATCATGGCATTGTTGTTAAGTTTGCATCTAATTATTATCCCCAGGGGAATGGTCTAGCTGAATCCTCTAATAAGAACCTGTTGACTGTTATCCGAAAACTGTTAGAGAGGAACCCAAAGGATTGGCATACCCAGCTTAGGTTTGCTCTTTGGGCCGATCGTACTCGGGTTAAGTCCTCCATTGGTACCTCTCCTTATCATTTAGTGTACGGTCTGGAACCAGTTTTCCCTATCCAGCTTAAAATCCCAACTCTGCAGTTTATCAACCAGTTTTATGATGAGGGTGATAGAAGGGAAGCGAGATTAGCTGAATTGTTGCATCTTGAGGAAAAACGGGATAATGCCCTTGAAAGATTCGCCAAACATCAGGGGGTAGTCAAGCGATGGTTTGACAAGAGAGCTAAGGTCAAAGCCTTTAGGATTTCTGACCTTGTTCTGTATTGGGATAAGCCGCATGATCAGAAGGGTAGCCATGGTAAGTTTGATAGATTATGGCTTGGTCCTTACCAGATTGCTGAAATTCTGGGAGATAATGCCTTCCGTCTGAGGACTCTCACGGGAGAGGACATGCCACTGCCTGTTAATGGGCAGTATCTTAAACATTATTTCCAGTCTTGAGCTGTTCTCAGCTCTTTCCCCTGTAAATAGTTAGTTAGGTTGCTTTCTTTGCTTGTTTGTTTGTTTTGGTTAGGGTAGGTTTCCCTTTCGTTTTGCTGGCTTTGTTTGGTTAGGGTAGGTCTGCTTTGGTTTGTTTGTTTTGCTTTGCGTTGCTCTTGCTTTTGGTCTTACCTCCTTGTGGGATTGTGGGTGTATCTGTATGATAATGGTGGCACAACAGGTCTAATGTTTCTGATATTTCCCTTACAAACTTTAATCTTTTTTCCAGAATGTTATGGTATGAATTCCGTTGCCTATGTTACTTGTCCTTGTGGTAAGGCGAAGATTTTCTGGTCACTCTGCACAGGAATGTATTGGGGTCTTATACCTTTAATCTTTAAATATACCTGAAGTCGTAAAAGGTCCTTACAAGGTCTGGACAGGTGAAAAATCTTTTTCTGCTCTAGTGCCACTGTGGTTCTCAGCCCTGAGTGTGAACTTCACTGTTCACAGGTTGAATAAGTTGAGTAAAAAGAAATATTCGTATAAAAAAAAAAGAAGAGAGAAGAAGCAAAAGAAAAGAAATGGATATTGAAAATCTTGAGGTTCGAATTCAACTCATCAGGGGGATCTGAATATCTCTACCGGGGCTATAGACACCTGGCTGGCAGTAGAGCTATGTTCAGGAGGATCACAGCGATAACCTCGTCGGGGCTATGAACGCCTGACTGGCAGCGAGGCTCTATCCAGGTTACTTTTAGAGTCAGAATCTTTACGTAGCCTGTTCATACCAAGTCTGGTTCTTTGCAACTGAAGGTAGGTAATATATGCACCTGCACACACTTGGACCCTGGTATAGGAATGTCTGAATGTCTGAGAGTTTCTTTGCTTTGACTTAGGGTGGCGGCTAGGTACTTGTGATGAAACCAGAGTTCTGGGTTCTTGATTTCAGTTTGTCATCGAAATCCTCAGGAGCATTTCTCCAGCAGAGTCGCCATTTGTTGTGCAGTTTTTGCACACACGCCCCACTTGGAGTGGGGGACCCCCTTTCTTCGTTGTGTCTTTGACCTTTGATTTTATTGGATTTATCATTTTGGGGTCTTGACATGTTGGTTTTGCTGGTTCCACCCTTGCCTTGGGGTTGATATTGTTTGAAATTAAGCTTTTGGCCAAGTCCGGGTTTTCACCTGGATCCGGGATTCTCCGCCTCCGGCGGATTTCTCCGGCCCTGGTTCCTTGTTCGTCTCTTGCCGAATTCTCCGATTCCGGGTTTTTTCCTAACTTCGGGATTTTTCGGTCCAGTCGGATTTTCCCGGATTCCGTCAAAATCCCGATCTTCCTGATTTCCCCAGTTCCTGCATTTCCGCGGAATCCGTGTCTCCGCGCATTCTGGGATTCTCCGAAATTCCACTTGGGGCACGGGTTTCCGGACTTGTCAGAAACGTCTTTTCGCGCATTAATGGCTGAGGTATCTTGGTTCAGACGGGTATAAGGGCGAATTTAGGGTATTTTCAGATTCATTCCAACTTCGATTGCTTCCTTGTTTTCTGCTCTGGCGATTCAGAACTTCCGTTTGAGCTTCGAGGTTTGATCTTGGATTGTTTGCGCGTGGATTGCTTGAGTGTTGCTGCCAGTATCTCGTTGCCTGGACGTGTTGTCACGTGGATTGATTTTCCAAGCTCGATTTCTGCTCGTCTTGATCCATGGTATGTATTCGTCGTCCTTCCGTTTGTTTGCATGGTGATTTGAGATTTTCTTGTACTGGGCGTTGTTGAATTTTGGGGTCGGCTCATATTTTGACTTTGGGTGTCGTATTTATTCAGTCGGTTTGATCCGTCTTTTTTATTTGAAGCCCATCTCTCGTGCCCTATGAGTTCCGTTTATCCGCTTGATTGCATATTTACACTTTAGACGGAATTCTGGGTCGTGTTGCTTAATTGTTTTGGGTGCGGGATGTGTTACCATGCGAATTTAGGGTTTTCTTGGTGTGTCGGTTAAAGCGATGATTTGATCTTGTGTTTGAATGACTTTCGCCTCGTTTTATGTTGGCTTCCCCGTCCTGTGAGGATTAGAGGGCTTTTAGGTAAATCCCGAACTGATACTTTAACCCTAAAAGCTTGCTCTGGTTCTAATGGCGGATATGTGATTGTTCGATTTAGGGCATCGTCATTTTAGTATGGGATCCTTCCTTTGAGTGCTTTTGAGTGTTGGGCACTCTTTGCATATTCGAGTCTGGTAATTGTCGTCGGTTTTGGGTTCATTCGAGCTTTGGTATTGAAGATCTTGTGGTCGCTCCTGTGTTGGTGCACGTTTTGCCATTTTTCGGGTTTCCGAGGCTGTCGCGGAATTTCTGGTCTCCCGGATTTTCCCGGTTTCCTTTTATTCCGCGGACAGGGTTAATTTCTGGTGCATTTGATGCCGTCCGCGAAAGTCCGTCCCATTCGGATTTTTCCGGATTTCCTGTCTGATTGCATTCTTTTGTATATTTCGATGAGGGAATTGATGGAGTGATTGTTAATGCCTATTTCTTGATTGCCAAAGAGTAAAATTGATGATTTTCCTTTGATTTCCAAGCATATTAATGATTTACATGGCTAATAGTGCTTTGGTGGCAGGAGTCCGTCTGGGTCGGATTTCTCCGGAATTCCGCCCCGAATGTATTTTCCCGGATTATACGATTTCCCCGGATTATTTGATTTCTCCGGATCTCGGAAGATTGGCAATTGGCATTTGGTTTTAACGGATTTGTGTGATGTATGCTAACCTTTTGGATGGATATGAGCTTAATAATTAAATTCTAATAATAATTCTTGGATGTGCAGGCTGAATCAAGCAAAGCTGCTGCTGGGAAGTCCAAAGGTGGTGCGGGGGCATCTGCAGTTTCTGAGACAGAAAAGTTGAGATTAGACATGAAGAGTCAGGTCCCAGAGAGTAAGATATCCTCCGTATGGGCAGATGTGTCTGATACCAACGTTGGTGCCTGGCGTTACGAAGAATTCAAACAGAGAACAGCTGAGAAGGACCAATCGGCATTGGGCAAGGATGGAATTCTTCCCTCTTCCAGGTTGGATGAACCATGGGAATGGTTCGAAGCATTACAGATCAGGTAGGGAGCCCTGAAAAAGATAAAGAAACGAAGAAAAGCCATTGATGCCGACCTAACTGCAATTTATGATGGTTGCATTGCATTTTTTGAAGTGATGACAGGGAGGAATAAGATGGCTCCCAAGTACCTGAGTTTGGATCAATTGAAGGAATGGTGGCATGAGGTTTATGCCCCAGATTCTGATGAGGTTGTCACTGGCCATATGCTTGATGATGCGGCTACATATTTGGCAATAATAGATAGATACCTGACCAGCAGAAAGGATTGGAAGGGGACCATTGAGCGGTCCAATGATGGGATTGAGTCAATTAAATGCCGGCTCAAAGTTTTTCCATTGCCACCCATTGCTGAGCTGGAGGAAGTTTTCTTGAAGGTCCAAGGGTCACCAGCGCGGAAAAAGGACAAAGGAAGCAGCGGTTAATGTTTATCTTGAGATTTGTGCTTCCCTATTATTATAGGGCATGCATTGGACCGGATTTCCTTGGGGATTGTGCCTTGGCCGACTGGGATGATGGCATTAAATGTGTGCCTTAGTTTGTTTCCTTGGCCGACCTGTTTTGGCGTTTTTTATTTTTTGTAAAATGTTTGGTTGGGCCGACATGTTCTAAAAATTTGATAAATAGGCATTTTTGCCTTATTGTAAGGACAGTTCAGAAGATTTTGATAGTAGAGATTAGCAAGAGCAATAGTTAGAGTTTTAGAATTTCTTAAAGCAGATATCATATTCAGAACAGTTGAATTGTTGCAGCATTTGATGATTAATACAATTGGAGACATTGTGGTTTTCCTGGTGAAATCCTTTGTGTTATCTCATCTTGCATGGTTCTTTTGTTCTATCTTTCACATTGCTTGAAGATCTAGGGTTTATTATTCAGAAATAAATTAGTTTAGTTGGATAAATGGTGTATATGATTTCATATTTGGAATGTTGGTAGCTATCTTTGGTCTATACTCCCAGTAACTATCTGATTGTAGTAGGCTGGTGAAGTCAACCTGGACCATATATATTCAAATGTGCTTGAGTTCGGTTGTAGATGCAAGTCTATGATTTGAAAATTTATACTCCTCAGAAGATTGCACTGTTCTTGTAAAGATTGCCTTGTGGGTCTAACAGGAATCGGTTATTTGAGATAGGTCCATTCCAAATATATGTCATTTGCATTGCTTGTCTGTTCAGTAATTTAGATTTTATTACCTTCCCCACATCCTTATCTTTTGCAATTTCTTTATTATTCGGTTAGATTTAGGATTCAAGATCATCATATTGTTAGATCTGATAAATTGAAAAGGTTCAGTTTGCTTGTAGTAAGGTCCGATTGTGATTACCAGCAATTTCACATTTCATCTGAGTTGTTTTATGCATTGTTATGACCTAACACCCGAGAGACCTTGGGGTGATTTTCAGTAATTCATTATTGGAGATTACCTTCCAAGAGAGATAGGATTTTGTATTCTATCTGAGTTGTTGCTGTGCAGAAAACATCATCAACAATAATACATCTTAGATTTCTTCAAATACATCTGCAATAAGAACAATATGCTTCAAACACTTAACACCTTTCACCAACTCATCCAAACTATGCAAACCCATACTCAAACACTAAAACATGACTTCCATATTATTAATATTCAACCTTATTTTAAAAAACATAGAGAACATCATCAAAATACAAATCCTAGATTCCCCATGATCTGAAAAAAAAATAGCAAAGGACTGTGGAGCAGAAAAATTTCTCTCAGTCCATAGAAAATCAACTTTCCCAGTAGAATTCACATACTGGTGAACACAATTTTCACATACTATCACACCAAAAGCTGAAAGTTAGGATATATCACCATACAATCACCATTATGAAATATATAGATGTAGACATCTCAATTTTATTGCTCCTATACGATCAAATTCACCTCTTGATTTGTCTATCTTGTCAATATTAATTAAATAATTTATTTAATTAATATTGCACCTTCTACCGAAAGTCCCTAAAGTATTTAATTTAACAATTAAATGCTTTACCTTACACTTTTTCCTCTCTAAATTAAATAAATATATCAATTTATTTAATTTAGTCATTTGACCTTTTTGAATAAAATCAATTTTTAATTCTTCATTTATCTCTCCTTGTCACATCCTCCATAATCCTCTTATAATCTGGATTAATTTAATCAATCCATGATTAAGATGTGCACACCCTTAATTAGGGATTAATGTCACATTCTCCATAATCTCCCACTTGGTTATAATCTCTCATTATTTTCCTCAATCAAGTATTTGCACAACCTCAATCTAATCTCCTTGCTACATTTAGGATATCTTTTTGGTCAACCTTCACATTTGCCACATTTGGCATTGACCCTCTTTCCCATGTGAATTTTTAATTCATATTTATTCATCCAAGACTCCTCTCTTTCCCATGTGAATTTTTAATTCACATTTATCTTTCCAAGACTCCTTATCCCCATGCAAAGTTCTAGAGCCTTTGACTTGTCACATCATCAACATGTTTTAAAATCATACTTTTTGGGAACTTTTCTTTATCCACAAGATCATTTCCAACCATTCACATTTATTTCTCCAACCACTTTCCTCTTCCCCATGGAGATTTTTGAGGAATACTAAAATTTCTCATATGTCACTTTCCTCTCATATGGGAACAAGAAGTTCTTTTTTGAGGAAATCTTCTAATCTCCTAATGTACTTTCAAAGTACATGTCCTTCTTCCACATCGTTTGTACCTTTTCCATATCACCCTGTCCTTTGGATACTTCATCCTCCACATAGCAAGATGTGATGTCTTGTGAGTCTTCAACTCACCATAGCCCTACATCTTGGCCATGGTGGCTAAATCCTAGCTATTGAATTCTCTAGAGAATTCAAATTCTTCTATAAATACCTCGTTCTTTCCTTCATTAAGGGACCTTATGCATTGTGTATCCAACTTATGCTTCTAATTCATTTGAGTTTACTTGCATTCAATAGCCCACTTAGCATACTCAATTCATCATCCATTTTGCATACTTAGTTAGATTCATCCCATTTTTTTCATTCATCTCTCAATCACTCTTATCACGTACATCTCCATTTGCATTCATTTGAAGCACTTGCTATCCAAGGGAGCACACATCCAAGCAGCATCAAGGGCCAACCACAAACAACACAAATGAAGGTATATTTGTTTTGTTTGCTTTATATTTTATTTTCATGTTTAATATTTTCCCAACCTTGAGGTGTCTTGTGTTATTTCCTCTGCATTTCTAGTTAGATTTTTGCATTCTTAGGTAGGAAAAATACTTTCTCACATTTTTGGCACTCCCAGTGGGACCCACAAATAGGTCTCTTATATTTTATGTTTTCTATTTTTTTTGAAATTTTTATAGTTTCAGGACATAGAGAGACAAACCTACCCTTGCAGAGAGGCGAACTTTCCCTCCTAGATAGGTGAACCTACCCTACAGGGTTTCCCTTCTAGGTGCCAAACACTATTTTTGCTCTTTGTTTCTAACCGTTTGCTACAGACGAGTAAACCTGCCCTACAGGGTTGCCCTTCTAGGTGTCAGACACTATTTTTGCTCTTTGTTTCTAACTATTTATTGTAGATGGGAGAATTTCCCTATAGGGTTTCCCTTCTAGGTATCATACACTATTTTTGCTTCGTTTCTAACTGTTTGTTGTAGACAGGAAAACCTACCCTACAAGGTCGCCCTTTTGGGTGTCTGACACTATTTTCCTCTCTATTTCTAACTGTTTGTTGCAAACAGACGAACTTTCCCTATAGGGTTGCCCATTTTGAGCATTAAAATTTGGTTTTTGAAGTATTTACTAACTATTTGGTGTAGACAAGTGAACTTTCCCTACATGGTCATGCATTTTGAGCATTAAAATCTAGTTTTTGAACTATTTACTAACTATTTGGTGCAGAAAGGTGAACTTTCCCTATAGGGTTACCCATTTTGAGCATTAACATCTAGTTTTTGAACTATTTACTGACTTTTTGATGTAGACAAGCAAACTTGCCCTACAGGATCGCCCATTTTGAGTGTTAAAATCTAGTTTTTGAACTATTTACTAATTGTTTATTGTAGAGGGGAGAACCTGCCCTAGACAGAGATCTTTTTTAGTTTTTCTAACATTTTTGTAGCCCTTGACACTTATTGAAGACCAAGATATAAACTCCTAACATATTTGTTGTAGGGTTGATGGATTTGATTATTTTTTTAATCAATTAGGCAAATAGTCTAAGTAGGGGAGTCAATAAACTTTATGTGATTTTCTTGTGGTAAGCTATTGATGTATCCAATCCCCTTGTGTCATTTGGTGATCTTGGGTGAAGAGAAATAATAGCTTACTAAGTCTTCGTGTTATCTAAGGGGGTGTTATACTATTTAAAGCTTTCCCCTTGCACTTCGTGTGAGCCTGGGGAGTAGCCAAGAATAGTTAGCATTCTCTTCTTAGTGGGACCTACTTGGAGATTTCATCAACCTAAGGGGTGATCCCGACCACATGTACCAATAGGGTATATAAAGGGGGGAGAGCCAAAGTTGTACCCTAATCCAATCATGTCATAATTGGTAGAGCGTCAAGGCTAGGGTGATACCTAGATAAACGTGAAGAGCTGGTTTGAGCCTTTTAGTATCTCGTTGAGGTTCCCAACTCACAATTTTATGGGCTGGTGTTCACAGTTGTGTCTCACATACTACGAGTATATTGAGGACTCCCTAGATTCCTTGTTCATCCTAGATAAGAAAACTAAGTCTACCATACCTTTAACACTAATCATAGGATTGTGTTGTCTAAATTGTCTTCTTGTGCAAAACCAGTGAATCTTTGTCAATTCAACCTTATTTCTTATTTTTTGACTTGTTTCTAGTCATTTCCATAGCTATTTTCACTTAAGACAAGTCTAAGTTTCCTACAGAGGGGTGAACCTACCTTTTATTAGCCTATTTTTGTCAAAAAATTGTCAATCTTTTTACCAAACAGGGGAACTTTCCCTTGGGTTTGGGCGAACCTATCCTACAGGTTCATCCATCTAATTCAAACAGGTGAACTTGCCCTACAATTTTTCCCATCTAGGTCAAATAACCAATTTCATCTCCCATTCGGTCAGTCCAAGTACCCGTTTCGTCATTCTATCAATCCATTTTTTGGTTCCGAGAGACCATTCTCCCATTCAGTGAATTCATTCATCCATTTAGGGGGTTCATTTTGCTACTTGGGGAACCTATTTTACTATTTGAGGAACTCATTTTTTCTTTCAGGGAACTCATTTTACCATTCAAGGAACTCTTTTTGTTGTTAGGGATCTCATTTTCTTTTAGGGGAATCCATTTTGTAGTTTAGGGATCTCATTCCTTCACCTAGTGAGTCTATTTCGTCATTAGGGACCTAAAAACCTTGTCATTTGCATCACCTTATGTTCAATCATAATCCACACCCTTCATCCATTTGCATTATATAGGCACCTTTAGAGAATCTCTAGGTTGTGTCCTTCATCATCGTTCTTGATCCAAATCCCCTAAACCTTGTCTTAAAGGTTATTATTTGAATTGACCCAGGAATTTGAATCTGATTGTTATCCTACACATCAATCATCAACTTTGGCCCAATAAATTCACTTCCATCTTGAAGTGGATTCAATGTTGTAATTTATCATCCTTGGCCCAATCAATCCATTTCCATATTGAGGTGGATTTGGTGTCGTGATCATCTATCTATCCATCAATCCAATCAGTCAATGCCTTAAGTCACCTAGGGTGATTTTTGAACTGGGTTTAGAATCCCTTACATCCTTCATCATCTAGTCTTCATCAATTGATCTTGGTCCATCATCTAACCTCAACAATCATTTTACTTGTCCAATCATCTAATCAATCCTATCCAATCATCTAATTAATCCTATCTAGTCATCTAATCAATCATCCGATCAATCCTATCCAATCATCCAATTAATCATATCCAATCATCCAATCAATCTTTATCTAGTCATCTAATCCCATCCTTAACCAATCACTCAATCAATCTTGCAATCATCATCCCTGCATTTTCATTTTACATTTTCATGCCCATTTAGACTCGATCACAACCTAAGAAGCAAATGGCACAACAACAAGGTCAAGGTTCCTAGCCAAACATCCCTTAAGATCCTAATAATAGGGAAAACACCTCTCAAGATCCTAACAATGGGGCAAACTCCTCTCAAGATCCTAACAACTTTGCAAATATCCCTCAAGATCCCCATAATGGTGCTTCATCACAATCCAACACCAACAGTCAAAACACTTCATTTCCCAATGACGAGAACATGGTCCATTAGCCCGAAGTCATCGTTGATGAATACCTAAGCAATCTTGCAAATGTTCAAATGATAGATAAGATCCTCAATGAGCATGGAGATAAGATCCTCGCTACTTTGATCATGAAGGGAATTAAACCACCATGCAATTTTGACAAGTCACAATACACTGACACACAGACTCCTCCAGTATCTCAAGACCTACAAGCCTTGCAAAACATTCCAGGAAATGCATATGTCGCCGAGGGTACACCCATAGATAATTGGTATTATCCTGTGTTTGAAAATTGTGTAATGCATCTAGTCACCAATTTTCCTCCCCTTCCATCTACAGCTTCCACAGTACCATATGATTCTCATGGTCCTTAAGCCTATGGCATGCCACAAAACATCCCGTCTGCTCCACCTCTCCCACCTTAGTATCCTAGTCAACTACCCGTCAACACTGGTGGCAACCCCTTTCTTGCATTAATACCAACCCCAGGTAACTTCTTACCACCACCCCAAGGTAGTAACCTTACACAACCACAACATACTACTAATCCTTCACAAGCACTGCCACAACATACCACTGCTATTTCCATCCCATCACAATCACATCATCAACAACATCCCCAACAAAATGCTTTAATCCCACAACAACATACGATCATCCCTACATAGTCCCAAAAATCACCCCATGGAATCTCCATGGAAATCCCACAATAACAACCTCGTCCTTCTTATCAACAACCACAACAATAGCTCTACAACACAACATAGTGTAATCCTTTCGTGCAATATCTCTATCATCCATCTAGTACATATATCACTAATCCTAACCCTAAAATCCATGTGGTCTCTCAAAACCAACCATCAACTCAACCTTCATTTTACACTAATCCTCCACAATCACACACTAATCCTCACTATCAAATTGTCAATTCACAATTGTTGCCATATACTACACAATAGCCTAATGTTTCCTATAATTACCAATCCAATCCATATCAACAAGGTGCCTCATCCACCTCTCATTACCAACAACCATCATTGCAACAGCAAGGTGCTTTAACATCCACATATTACTAAGCCTTACAAAATCCCCCATCTACTTCATATTACCAACAACAACCGCCTCATCAATAGGCACCCTCTACCTCCTATCACCAAAATATGTATCAACCTACACCCTCATATGATCCCATTGCTTACCAAAAATATCCACCCTACAACCAACCCAATCCAAATCCACCCACTAACAAGGATTTGGAAGAGCTTAAAGTTGCATTAAAACATTTACAAGCAGGAACGTCTAAGAAATCCTTCAAGTTTGAGGATATTTTCCCCTACCCATTTGACTCATCAATTTCACTTGTCCCCTTCCCAAAACACTTCAAGATACCCAAGTTTGACAAGTATATAGGAACCAAGGATCTAAAATCCCATCTACAAGAGTTTAATGCACAATGTTAGGATGTTCAACATTGCAACAATTATCTCTTGCAACTATTCCCTAGGAGATGAGGAGGGTTAGCCCTAGATTGGTTCATGGGCCTAAAAAAGGGGATAGTTGCATCCTTTATTAAACTTTCTAAGTATTTTTTCAAAAAAATTCCTTTAACTTGGAGAAGGACATTGACACTTTGGACCTCTTGAAGGAAAAGCAATGTGATAGAGAAACCTTTGTTAAATATCTGCAGAGGTGGCAAACAGTAGCTAGCTGTTAGGATTTAGGTGTCATCAACCTTGTAAATCCTTTAATTTATTATTCTCCTAGAGTGTTTTGTACATTTACCCATAAGAGGTGAAACTATTTGACCAACAGTGGTGAAAGAGACTATGTAAATGCAGTGTTACTGTTACCATTTATCCTTTTGGAAAAGGACAAATTAGCTAGGCCTCCCACCTTGGAATCTTCTAAAATAATGTTGTTGGGTCAAAATAGGGTGTTGTAAGAGCATCTATGACATGCATGCAAGTTTTCATAAGATGCTATGACAGTATGACAGATTCCCTATGACAGAATATGCTATTTTTAGACCCAAGTGCCCATTCAAGAAAGATGCCTTATGACAGTTGTAAGAGCATCTATAAGAGGCTATTTTTGGTATTTTTTGACCGTTTCAAGGAGGGAGGCATGGTTTTTTCTAGGTGGTATTGCTGCCTATTGTTTGGTGAAACCATGGTGGTTTTCATCCTCACAAATCTATATAAATTGGGGCCTTGAGCTAGAGTTATTCAAATTGGAGAATTCAGTTTTGTAGGGTAACAAGGTGCTGCCGGATTTTACAGGAATTGATAAGAGAAGTCTATTGCTGCATGTAATATTTTAGATTATTAGTAATATAATTTCCTCTCTTTCAGTGGTGGAGGATTTTCCCTTCGGGGTTTCTCCACGTAAATTTGTTGTTGCATGTGTTATATTGTTCTATCTCTCTCTCTCTCTCTCATTCTTTCTTGCTCCAGTGCGAACTTTTGTGTTGTGGGTTTTGCAGATTTGTGAAAGATTGCATACCATGGCCTCCACCTCTCATCTAGATATTGAGAAGTTCAATGGAACTGGTTACTAGATGTGGAAGTTGAAAGTGGAGGATCTTCTTGAGGAAAGAGATCAATGGTTACCAGTTTCAATTGAAAAGAAGCCATCTACTTCAACCTTGTCGGATGAAGATTGGAATAAGTTAGACAAGAAGGCTCAAGGGACTATTCGGTTGTGTCTCATATATTTTTTCCTCTTGAATGTCTCTTCAGAAGACATGACATACAAGCTTTGGAGGAAGATAGGTGAAATATACCAAACTAAGATTTTGTCTAACAAGTTGTATCTCAAAAGATGTTTGTATTCATTAAAGATGAAGGATGGTGAATCTATTGCTGAACATTTGAATTCTTTTAATTTGATTATAATTCAGCTTGCATCTATTGATGTTAAAATAGAAGATGAGGATAAATGAATTTTATTGATTTTCTCTTTGCTAGAATCTTGGGAAAATTTAGTTATTGCTATAACAAGTGGTGGTGCAGAACCTAAGATGGACACTATTATTCCCATACTTCATTTAGAGGAGATGAGAAGAAAGACCATGCGCAGTGGCTCCCAAGATGCCTTGCATGTGCAAGGTATGCCCAAGGGGAAAGATCCTAAAGGGGATAAGAAGAAGGATAAGTCTAAAGGATGATCTAAGACCCATGGAAAGAGTAGAGTGAAGTGTTGGAATTGTGGTAAATGGGAACACGTGAAGAAGGAATGTAGAAACAAAAAAAAGAATGTAGATTCCTCCACGGAAGAGTCCTCTAATAATGGTGATTTTGATGCTTTGATTATTTCAGCTAACACAGTTTGTAATGATGCTTGGCTTATTGATTCATGTGCTTCCTTCCATATGACTCCTCATAAGGAGTGTTTTTCTACATACAAAGAATATGATGGAGGAGAGGTCTTCATGGGTGACAATAGCTCACAAAAGGTTATTGGTAAAGGAAAGGTAAAGTTGTGTTTTAGTGATGGGAGGGTTAAAACCCTTGATGATTTTTTACATATTCCAGGAATTACAAAAAGTTTAAATTCAGTTTCCAAGCTGAATGATTCTAGGATGCATGTGACATTTGACAAGTCTGGTTGTAGGATGGTAAGGGGAAGTTTAGTGGTTGCTAAAGGATCTCGAATGGGGAATTTATTTATGCTTCATGCCTCTACTTTTTGTAGCTCCTCTTTTGTAACTAGCACTAAAAATGCATGTATGTTGTGGCACCATAGATTGGGTCACATTGGAGAAAAAGGTCTTAGGACCACACTTGATAAGAAACTAGTAGACGGTATTTCTGATTATTCTATTGGTAAAAATGATTTATGTAAGGATTGTGTGTTTGGTAAACAAAATAGGTCATCATTTCCTAAAGGAACTAATAAAGCTAATGGATTGTTAGAACTAATTCATTCAGATGTGTGTGGTCCAGTGGATACAGATTCTTTAGGTAGATCTCGTTAGTATGCTTCCTTCATTGATGATTACTTAAGATATAATTGGATTTATTTTATGCATATAAAATCTAAAGTTTTCATCAAATTTAAGGAATTCAAGGCATTGGTTGAAAAGAAAACAAATTATAAGATAAAGTATTGAGATTTGACAATGGGGGTGATTATTGTTCTAAGGAATTTGATGAGTTTTGCAAACATGCAGGAATTGTTAGGAAAAATACTACACCTTACACACCCCAACAAAATGGGGTAGAAGAAAGAATGAACCATACATTAATTGAAAGAGCTAGGAGCATGTTAAGTAGTGCTAAGTTAGATAAATGCTTTTGGACAGAAGTTGTTGGTACTACTTCTTATTTAATTAATAGATCTCCTTCTAAAGCTCTTGTTGATAAAAATCCTTATGAAATGTGGTTGGGTAAAAAGCCTTTAGTTTCACATTTAATGGTCTTTGGTTGTGAGTATTTAATTAATAGATCTCCTTCTAAAGCTCTTGTTGATAAAAAATCCTTATGAAATGTGGTTGGGTAAAAAGCCTTTAGTTTCACATTTAATGGTCTTTGGTTGTGAGGATTTAATTAATAGATCTCCTTCTAAAGCTCTTGTTGATAAAAATCCTTATGAAATGTGGTTGGGTAAAAAGCCTTTAGTTTCACATTTAATGGTCTTTGGTTGTGAGGATTTTGTTCATGTGCCTTAAGAGAAGTGGTCTAAATTGGATCCTAAATCTCAGAAATGCATCTTTGTAGGTTATGGTGAAAATGTTAAAGGTTATAAACTTTGGAATCCACTAACTCTAAAGATGATATTTTCTACAGATGTTATTTTTAGGGAATTTAGAGCTAACTCTGAAGATGTGCAACCAAAGGAAAAGTCAAAGATAGTGCATTTTGAAACTAAGCAAGAAGATGCACATGTGGAAGAACAAAGAGATGGACAAGAAGATGGAGAAGAAGAAGAGAGTTTTGAAGAATCTGTTGTAATAGAAGAAGTTGAAAACAATGAGTATGAACATGAGGAGGAACCTCTTACTCCACCTTTGAGAAGATCCACAAGACAACAAAATCCAATTGACAGGTATAGCCCACCTAATTTTCATTGTAAATTTGCTTTCTTATGTATTGATGATGAACCTAGATCTTTTAGGGAGGCTCTCTCTTCAGAGGAATGTGAGTCTTGGATGCAAGACATGCATGATGAGATGATGTCTTTGAAAAACTGTGACACCTGGGATCTTGTTAGTTTTCCCAAAGGAAGAAAGGCCATTGGTTGTAAGTGGATATATAAAAAGAAGTTTGGTGCAGACAGAAAGTTGGAATAGTACAAGGCCAGATTAGTGGCCAAGGGCTACTCCCACAGAGAGGGAGTTAATTTTGATGAAATATTCTCTCTTGTTGCTAATTTAACTTCTATTAGATTCCTTCTATCCATTGCTATTGCTTATGATTTATAAATAGAACAAATGTATGTTAAAACTGCTTTCTTCCATGGGGATCTAGAGGAAGAAATTTATATGCAACAGCTTCACGGTTTTGTTGTGAAAGGAAAATAACACTTGGTTTGTAGGATAAAAAGGTCTCTATATGGTTTGAAACAGTCACCTAGGATGTGGTACTAGAAGTTTGATGCATTTGCATTAAATATGGGTTTTGTTAGAAGTGAAGAGGATTGCTATGTTTATTTTAAAGTTATTGATGATCGGATACTGATTATTGTCTTATATGTGGATGATATGTTGTTCATTGGTAACAATAAGGCAATGATTAGGGAACCTAAAACTTAGCTTTCTAGCACATTTGATATGAAAGATTTAGGGGCTGCTAAATATATTCTTGGGATGGAAATCATTAGGGATCGGGTTCACATAAAGCTTTGGTTAAGTTAGAGTAAGTATGTTAACACTATTTTGCAAAGGTTTAATATGCAGGACTGTAAACCAGTAAATATTCCATTTCTTGTTGGTACTAAGTTGATTTTAGACATGTGTCCTAAATCGGATGATGATATTGATGAAATTTATAAAGTTCCTTATGCTAGTGTTGTCGATAGTTTAATGTATGCAATGGTTTGTACTAGACCAGATATAGCCCAAGTAGTGGGAGTTCTAAGCAGGTTTATGTCTAACCCTGGTAAAGAAGATTCAAATTTTGTTAAAAGAGTATTTAGATATTTTCAAGGAACTTCTAATTACTGTTTGGTTTATCATGGTACTGACAATGTTGATAAGTCATTGGACATACAGGGTTTTGTTGATGCGGATTGGGTAGGTGACTTGGATAGTCGAAGGTCCACTAGTGGCTATGTGTTTACTTTGTTTGGAGGAGCAGTGAGTTGGATGAGTAAAAGACAACCTATAGTTTCTTTGTCTACCACTGAAGTAGAGTATATGGCTACTACACATGCCTCTAAGGAGGCATTTTGGTTATAGAGACTTGGTAATGATATTGGTTTTGATTGTAGGATAGTGAGGATTGGATGTGATAGTCAGAGTGCGATATGTTTGGCTAAAAATCCTATGTATCATGCTCGTACTAAGCATGTTGATGTTTAGTATCACTTTGTGCGAGAAATGGTTGAGAATGGACAAGTCTTGATTTAAAAATTTGACACTTTGGATAATGTTGCAGATTCTCTTACAAAGCCAGTTACCATAGAAAAGTTCTCTTGGTGCAGAATTGTATCTCTATGGGTGTAATTTACAATGTATGATGTCAAGTGGAAGAATGTTAGGATTTAGGTGTCATCAACCTTGTAAATCCTTTAATTTATTATTCTCCTAAAGTGTTTTGTACATTTACCCATAAGAGGTGAAATTATTTGACCAACAGTGGTGAAAGAGACTATGTAAATGCAGTGTTACCGTTACCATTTATCCTTTTGGAAAAGGACAAATTAGCTAGGTGTCCCACCTTGGAATCTTCTAAAATAAGGTTGTTGGGTCAAAATAGGGTGTTGTAAGAGAATCTATGACATGCATGCAAGTTGTCATAAGATGCTATGACAGTATGACAAATTCCCTATGACAGAATATGCTATTTTTAGACCCAGGTGCCCATGCAAGAAAGATGCCTTATGACAACTATAAGAGCATTTGTAAGAGGATATTTTTGGTATTTTTTGTCCATTTCAAGGAGGGAGGCGTGAGTTTTTCTAGGTGGTATTGCTGCCTATTGTTTGGTGAAACCATGGTGGTTTTCATCCTCACAAATCTCTATAAATTGGGGCCTTGAGCTAGAGTTATTCAAATTGGAGAATTCGGTTTTGCAGGGTAACAAGGTGTTGGCGGATTTTACAAGAATTGATAAGAGAAGTCTATTGCTACATGTAATATTTTAGATTATTAGTAATATACTTATCTCTCTTTTGGTGGTGGATTTTTTTCCCTTTGGTGTTTCTCCACGTAAATTTGTTGTTGCATGTATTATATTGTTCTATCTCTCTCTCTCATTATTTCTTCACATTAAGACTAAGGTTAATCTACATATTTCAGATTTGCATTCACACATTTAAGTTCATATTGCAAGCTTTCTTCACCTTTTTTTCAACACTATCCTCATGAAATCCCCTCCTAGAGAAAAAGGGATGGTAACCCTCTTTGTTGCCAATGCCCATCCTGAAATGGAACATGATCTCAATCTTCATTGTGTCACCACTTTTGCAGAACTTATTGAAAAGGGTCCCATCCTTGAGAGAGCTCTTGTCACCAAAGGGAAAATTAAGTTGTACAACTCAGATAAGGATAAGTCATCTGATGAAGGGTCTCATTACTAGAATAAGAACAAGAACACAGTCAACAATGGTGTTATAGACACCAAGCATGTTCAAGTAGACAACACCTCCTAGAGGAAACAACCATCTATGCCCAATGCTATATCTATTCCATAGGGGGCACCTCATCCTCCTCACTAATTCAATCAAAACAATCAAGGGAATGAAAAACAACAGTTCACTCAGTTAGGGGAACCCTTAAGTTCCATCTTTAAGAGGTTATTACAAGTCAATTATCCCATCACATATCCTATGGCGAAACCTTTTAATGAATCAAAGCCCAAACCCAACCGGTACAAAGAAAATGAGTATTGTGACTTTCACAAAATTAAAGGTCACTCCACAAACAAGTGTCAAGGTCTAAAAACCGATGTCCAAGATCTTATAGATTGAGGTGATATTCATGTGGATGCCAATAAGTTTTTTTCCAATGCTCAATTATAGATATATAAAAATTCCTTCCCTAAGCATAACCAAGGCCCACGTACATCCAACACAAATCCTAGACCTAGTAACCAAGATAACACCACCAACAATGTCACTACAAAAAAATGTCCCTTTAAAATATGACACCCTCATCACACACATTAGGCAAGTCAAATTTCTTGTGTCTATGATACACGTCAAAGGAAAAGAACCTCAATGTGTTGTGACAACCCACCACACCCATATCACTATTCCTAGATCTGCTGCAATAGCCCCATCGCTTCCTACAAATTCCAAGTACAACATCCTTAACCATCTAGGAAAGATGACATCACAAATATCTATCCTAGATTTGCTAAAGTCTTCTCCTGTCCATCAGGAAATCCTAACCAAGGAATTACAAGATGCCTACGTTCCTAATGACATCGACCCAACATAGTTTCAAGCTTTAGTGGGACATCTTTCATCAACCTACCAACTAGGTTCTAGCCAAAATGATATTCCCGCTGTAGACACCTAAAAATTACCTAGGCCTGCAAGCTTCATTTTTACCACTTTCATCCTAGCATAATTAAGACATTTAATTATGTCCTTGGTCCACATTCGACTATTGATTAAATAATTCATGTCATTTATTCTTCATGATTATTAAATAAATAAATTTTATTTATTTATTAAATACGTCACTAATTGTCTAAGTCTTTCTTTAATTAAATAGATTTCTTAATTTATTTAATTTCCCTTTCTGTGTTTAATTATCCTTCACTATTAAATAAATAAATTTTATTTATTTATTTAATACGTCACTAACTGTCTTAATTAAATAAATTGATTAATTTATTTAATTAATTAATCTTCTCTGAATTAAATAATTAATTTAATTATTTAATTGCTAATTTCATATTCTTCTCATTTTAAATAAATTAAATTATTTAAAATATCATGTCAATCCTAACTGTCAGTCCTTTTTGATAAATAATCTGAAAAAGATTATTTATTATCTCTCGAAATCCATAATTTGAATTATTTTAATTCAAATTAGTAATTAATCTTCCAAAAATCAAGTAATCGGGCAGATTCTTGATTTTCCAAATCTTATCTTCAGTCTGAATCTTATCTCTTTGATTTTTCGAATCTTGCAAATCAGGCGATCTTATCTCTTTGATTTTTCGAATCTTGCAAATCAAAATCTTATCTTCTTGATTTTTTGAAAATCTTCATTATCTAATTAATTTCCTCATTTATTCTCCACCGTTGATCCGATTTTATTCTAACCGTTCGATTAAGGATTTTTCCCTAACCCTAATTAGGGATTCTCAGGTGTAATCTAGATCGTTCGTTTTAGGGTCTCATCACTAATTTATCTCGTCCATCCGTTCGAAATGGCCTTTTCTATAAAATGCCATTTCCTTCTCATTTTTCAGACATCTTGACATTTTACGTAATTACTATAGGCATTTATTTACTCACATTCATTGTCATAGGCATTTGATTAATATTGGCATTTATTTTAAGCATAGGCATAGGCATTGGCAATAGTCATAGGCATATCAAATCCTTCGAATCTTGTTGTAGGGCTTAGGCATTTTAGATTGCTCAAAGTACAAATCTGAGGGCAACATTATCCAGCAAGCAAGAAGGTGTAACGAAGATCAAGCAAGGAAGATGGAGACACTCGGTGATATATTTCCTTTCGTTTTCATTTGATTTCCATTGTACTTCGTTATTTCATTGGATTTTTATGTTATTTGTGCTAACCATCTAACAACTCTATCTGATTTCCCTTGATTACACCCGCCATCAACACCAACCATAATAGACCCATACATATAGTGGTTCTCATAGCCAAACATAAAGTAAAAAGGGTCTTGATAGATAATAGCTCTGATCTCAACCTATGTACATTAAAATTCATAAAGCGGATAGGGTTTACCCATGTTGATCTAAGCAATCAAGTCATCACCATAAAGGCTTATGAAAATGCAAAGAGATATTATGAAGGGTTATATATCTTCCAATTCAAGTGGGCCCAATTATACAATACACCACTTGCCACATCCTTAATCTAGACCTTCCCTATAACCTCCTCCTTGGCTGACCATGGATTCATGCCATGCAAGCTATCCCATCAACTTACCATCAATGCCTGAAATTCCCATTCAATGGGATGGGAGTCACAATACTTGTTGATCCTTAGCCATTTGAATACTACCACTCACATGAATCCTCTTTCCCTCACTCTCATTATTTTCTATGAGTGGAAATGGGACCAAAGCCAAAATCTTCATCTAATCCATCACCATCCACCTCATCCACTCCATCTACATCTAACTCCACCATCACTAAGGTCGAGATCATTGATAAAGGGTGTGGTGAATATGAGATGTGTACTGCCTTGAATGTGGCAACCATGCCACCCTTGCCACACACTTATGGTCAACCCGATGAGTCTATGCCAAGGGCAGAACATAAGACAGTCACCCTTAGCTCCAAGAACGTGGGAACCATTACCTATGTAACTCTAGTGTTACCACAATACATGCATGAAGATGACATAAGCCAATGGATATACCACAAGTAACCTTAGCCCTATCATCCCCTAAGGAATACTTTGAAGAGATTTATCCTTGGACCTCTAAGTACGCCAAGAAACATAACTATCAAGGAGGAGGTCTTGGTCTAGAAGAGTCGGGAAGTGAACAACCAATTGATACTTCCATATGTCTAATGAATTCATGCCTAGGCTATGAAAAGAAGAAAAAGGGTCCTGCACCATCCACCAATACTTCCAACAACGTTAGTGCAAATGACAGTCTTTTGGAAGACATACCCAAAGAAGAGTGTATCATACATGCATATAACAATGTAGATCATGTTGACCTTTCATCCATGTTTGAATTCCTCTTTGTATACACCATAAGCCTTTCCCTTTGCCACCTTAAGTTCATCAACTGGGACCTACAAGAAAGCACGCCAATCAACTCCCTTCCCTCAATTGAAATGTATGTACATCTCATGGGATTGGGGGAAGATGAACTCCCTAGTCTCAAAAGTAAAAATAAGAAAAATCAAAAGGGTCACTTGGTGAAAACCTCCTTGAAGCACTTCTTTACTCAAAAAAAGTAAAAACAAACGATGTATTTGATGGTGAAAACCTCAATGAGGCATTGGAAGATGGGGACATTCATCTTCCCCTTGTAGGAATGCAGTTGTATGAATGATCATCTATCTTGATCGAGGAAACACAAGAGGTGATCTTGGGAACTAAAGAAGATCCAAAAATCACATATGTGGCCAAGTCACTATCAGAAGGAGAATATGTTGATATTGTTCAACTCCTCAAGGACAGAAAAAACAACTTTGCATGGGCATATTCTGACACATTAGGGTTATATCTAGCCTTGGTAGTATATCATTTAGATGTCCATCCTAACGCCAAGCCAGTCAAACAGAAACTTCACAAAATGCACCCACAAGTTGCTCTGTTGGTCAAGAAAGAATTAGAGAAGTTGTTGGAGGCTCAATTTATAAGACCCATTGATTACTGCGAGTGGATCTCCAACATTGTTCCAATAGCCAAACCTAATGGGAATGTCAGAGTGTACAAAATTCGAAGATCTCAACAAAGCTTTCTAAAGGATGATTTCCCTTTACCAAACATTGACATGTTGGTAGATTTGATAGTAGGACATGAAATGCTATCCCTCATGGATGGCTTTTCTGGATTTAATCAGATTAAAATTGCACCTGAAGACCAACATAAAACAACTTTCATCACACCCTGGGGAACGTTCTATTACAATGTTATGCCCTTTGGTATTAAGAACAGAGGGGAAACCTACCAGTGTACCATGACTATCAGGGGCAACCTACCTATGTGTCATGATTGATCTTCCATGACCTTATCCACATTATTATGGAAGACTATGTGGATGATTTGCTAGGGAAATCAAGAACTAGAGTAGAACACCCCACAGTCTTAAGGAAGATATTTGAGCGCTTAGTGCAATACAAGTTGCATTTGAATCCAAAAAAAATTGTGTTTAAGGTTACATTAGGAAAATTGTTTGGCTTCATTGTCTCCAAAAGAGGTATCAAAGTGGATCCAGAAAAATTCAAAGCAATTATGGATATGCCTCCACCTTGCAACCTAAAATATATAAGAAGCCTCTAGGGAAAGAAATAATCTATTTGAAGCTTCATAGCATAGTTAACTAAAAAATTTCAAATGTTCACCCAATTCCTAAAGAAGAACACATCCTTTAAGTGGGATTCTATGTGCCATAAAGGATTTGATAAAATCAAGGAATATTTGGCTCATCCTCTTGTCCTCATGCCTCCAATCCTAGGGAAGCTACTCTTGTTATACATATCATCTACTTCAGTGGAACTAGGGGCATTGTTGGCACAACATGATGAATCATCTAGAGAATGAGCAATCTACTATATTAGTCAAACCTTAGTGGGCTATGAGCTCAATTATTGTTCAATAAAAAAATCCTACTTAGCCATCATTTTCTATTCATAGAAGCTTAGACATTACATGCCGAGTCACCCTATGAAGTTAATATCAAAAGTGGACCCACTTAAATATTTTCTATCTAGAACAACATTGACTGGCCAAATGGCTAAATGGGTCATGTTGCTAAGCAAATTTGACATAGAGTATGCGGACCAAAAGGCTATTATGGGACAAATAATAGCAGATCAATTAGTTGATACTCCTCTGGTTGATCCCCATCCATTGGTCAAAGAGTTTCCTAATGAGGAAGTCTTTATAGTATCAAAAGAAACCATGTGGACATTATACTTTGATGGGTCATACACACATAACGAATTGGGGGAAGGAATCTTGTTTGTTACCCCTCAAGGTGTTTATATTCCAAAGTCATTTAGACTAGCTTTCCCATGCACAAAAAACATAGCTGAATACGAAGGTCTCCTTACTAGTCTAAGAATCACAATTAAATGGAATATCACCCACTTGAGAGTCTTGGGAAATTCACAACTAGTTATTAAGTAGGTCAATGATGAAATTTTTACAAAATATGAGAAACTCCTACCCTACAAAAGCATGGTTGATGACTTTAATAATTTCTTCACCTCTATCCAAATTGATCAAATTCCTAGAAACCAGAACAAAGATGTTGATGCAATGGACACGATTGGTTCCTTAAATGACATGCCTAAGAATTGGAGAGACTACAAATTCCTGGTTGAGAAAATTTTAATCCCTGCATACAACATCCCCAAGAGTGAGATGGTGTGTGAAATTGTAGGTCTCGCCTCCTCATGGTACCATGAAATTTATGCCTAACTTCACAAAAACAACTTACCCATTGACCTTACCTGCAACCAACGAAATTCATTCATTCAATGAATATCCCATTATACCATCATAGCCGATACCCTTTATCATCGTGGATATGATGGAACTCTTCTTTGGTGTCTAATGAGATTGAAGCTCGTATTGTGTTGGTAGAAGTGCATAGCAATGTTTTTGGGGCCCACTCTAATGTAATGGGTTTGGCTAAGAAGATTCTCAGGGATGGTTATTATTGGCCTACATTAGATTATGATTCTTTTGAATTTATGAAAAAATGTCTGCCTTGTCAGCAACATGCGGACTTGATACATGCTCTTGTGAAAGATCTACAACCCATTATAATGCCATGGGATTTTTCTCAGTGGGGTCTTGATTTAGTTGGAAAGATATACCCTTCATCATCTAATGGCCACACTTTCAACATCACTGCCACTAAGTACTTTAGAAAATGGGTGGAAGAAATGCCACTCTCCCAGATCACTAGTACTTAGATATCCAAGTTCATCCTTTACCATATTATTTGTAGATATGACATAACCTCCACCATCATTTCTAACAATGACAAGCCATTCAAAAACTAGAATGTAAAAGAGATATGCAACACAAATGGTCCACACCCTATTACCACCAAGGTAATGGATAGGTGGAAGTCAATAACAAAAACTTGATTAAGATCTTGAAGAAGGTCATCAACAGTACTAGTCATGACTGGCATCTCCACATCCACCTTGCCCTATGGGACTATCACACGTCCATCTGTACTCCCATCAGTGCCACCCCATATTCTCTTGTGTACGACATTGAATCTATCTTTCCAATTGAAGTTGAGATCCCATCCTTGAGAATGTCATTAAAGAATCTCATCATAGAGGAAGAAACATGGGTTGCTCGCTTGGCTCAGTTGGAGCTCCTAGATGAAAAAAGAGTCAAAGCATACAATCATCTCCAAGCATATCAAAATTTTCTTAAGAGAAGCTACAACAAGAAGGTTCAACCATGTCAATTTAATATTGGAGATCTAGTATTGGAAGAGAATCAACATACACAGCAGGACTGAGATAAAAAGGGAAAGTTTGAGCCTAATTGGTTGGGCCCTTATGTCATAACAAAAAAGTATGGATCTGGGGCATATCACCTTGCCACACCCGAAGGGTAGCCACTTGAAGAACCTATAAACATTATCCACCTAAAGAGATTTTATACTTAGATCAGTTGGGACTCCCTATCCTAATCAAAAAAGTCCAATAAAAAGTAAAAAGTTATCAAAAATACAAAAAAATCAGAAAAGTCAAAAATCCAAAAATAGTAAAGAGAAAAATTCATCTTATGGTGAGAACCACCCTTGGTGGTGTCTTGGATAAGTATAGTTGGTGAAAACCTGGTAACAGGCACCATCCGTAGAGAGATTAACCACTATCTATCTTGTGTCCTCATTACTACATGTTTTCCTCCATCCAATCCTAACAACCCAATCTTATCCTATCACTCTATTTGCATCCCATCTCTATTCACTCGGTATATGTTGATTGAGCATTGGAAGATCATCAACTATCTAAAATGCTGAGATTTTTAATCCCAATCTGAGCTTATTTCAATTTCATGTCACCATCTAGGGTCCTTCATGGTGTTGGTTCCATCTAGTTCACATCATTTCCTATCGGTCGTTTTGGTATTTGATGAACTATGTTACCCCTGCACTTTCACATAGGCAAGGTTGATCATTTGATCAACCCCCAATGTATTTTTTACTGTCTCATTTCGGTCCTCCATCATTTGTCTCTATTGGTCCCTTTTTTCTCTTATCCATGGTCATTTGTGATTTACCTTTTTTGAACTACGTTGCCCCTACACTTTCACATAGGCAAGGTTGATGATTTGATCCTGCCCCAAGGAATTTGTATGTCGTGTCTTGTGTCATTCATCATCGGTCACCATTGTCCTCATTCCGCTTTATCAATGGTCTTTTCTTGAACTACAAGGGCTCTACACTTTCATGTAGGCAAGGCTAATCTATGGTCAGCCCCCAAGCCCCTAGGTCTATAGGGTGTGTCAGTATTGTGTCTTGTGTCATGTTGTTAGATACGCCCCTATCTATCTAGTTCTTAACAAACGAGATCCTCTAGTATCAAGAGATTTGATTAGTATCAAATATCCTGAGTTACATGGATCATTTTAGTATAGTTTCAACCATTGGTCTCAACAAGATGCATCCTTTCTAACATAACTTGTCAATCTCATTCATCGCTTTTGATACTATGGCAAAGGACATTTGAAATTGATTGTGATCTTTTGATGCTTTTCACTTTTTTTTTTATCATTTGAGATCCCTATTACAACTTGTCAAGACCACCATAATCTATCATATTATGGTGTGTTTTGATTGCTTAACATAGGGATAAATCTTGATTGTTGTTGTCTACTAGGTTGAGCCACGTAGTACCCACTAAGATATATGAGATCTTGTGTTACATCGAGGCATCCCTTTGTGCGTGTGGTTGTCCTAATTCCTGGCTTGACCAAAGTCTTCATTACTTTTGGGTGTTAGGATAACCTTATTGTTTGTTGTGTTTGTCTCATGCATTAGACACTAACTTACCTTGGTTTCGTATACCCTGGCACTTAGTGTCTTATGCTATAGAAAAAATCAGTGATTTGAAGATGGAAAATCATATTATAATTGCATTTTATGATCAATTCCATTGCATTGCATTCACACCTTTCCTATGATTTATGATTTTAGTTCTGCAAATACTTTACCTTCTCTCTCCCATTCTTCTCTGGATACTAAGGGTTCTTGACAAGTGAAAAAATCACACTCATCTTCCATTCACCTTACGCCTAACATTTATCCACATTCCCATGTAAGTCCTTATTGAAAATTATGTTAAGGTTGTATTTCATTCATGATTTACCATTCACATTGCATATTTCATGATAAACATTTTTTAGGTTCATACATTTTCATAATGTTTAAACATACATATTAGCTTGATTAAATTTAACATGTTTGCACATCTTAGGTTCATATATTTTCATATTATTTTATAACATGCATCACCACCTACATCACAAATTGTTAGGTCCATCATAGATAACATCATAACACATACATCACATCATGCATTACACACGTTAGCTGCATCCATATAAGCATCAACATATCACATCATAAATACATACATTACACCATCATAATTATCATGATCATCTCTCACACATATACATACAATACACCATCCATAAACATACACATATGCATAAATAAAGTCATCCATCATATACAACAACATGGTGTCAATAAGGGCTGGCACATATCATATATCAAAATCCAAAGTCCACATAATAATGACCATCACATAAATAACATCAAAATGAATTTCCATCGTATACATCAAAATCATGGAATAAAGTAAAAGTACAAGGATCTAAATACAATCACTACAACTCTATATTATCCATCCACCCTGCACTTATCAAAAATATGGTATCCTATCACTTTCCAAATGAGCTACCCACGTCTGACATCTGTGGATAATCAGGCATTGACCCTTTTCCTGGAGGGATCCCCAGTGAATTGATGTAACCTCGGGTTCATGTCGCTAGTGACTGGGATAGGGTGGGCATTTGAGGCACCTATCGAACATAGTGGAATATTTTTTGTGTTAGATCTAAAATTGCATGATTATAAGTATCCATCCAAAAGCTTGCATCCCTCATGTTCTCTCGCTCAATAGCTTGGTACCGAGTGGAATTCTACTCATGTTGATACCTATCCTAATCCTTGGTGATAGCTCTCCTCTCTTGCTCCCATGCCTCTTGAGATAACTGTAGCTGTGTCATCTCCACCTGTAGTCAATCTCTCATCTCCTCCACAACCACTACTTGTTCCTCTACTACATCCCTCTCTCTCTTGAGTGTCTATACCTTTGCTCCTATCTCCCCACTACCACTCTATAGTGTTAATATTCATGCTAGTGCAATATCCCTCTCCCCCTGCATAGTTTGCACATATGCCCCAATAGTGTCCCTCTTCACCTTGATCACTTGTGCCTACATTTGTGCTCTATCCCTCTCACCCTAGAGGGCCTACATCTTTGTATCCCTCTCTCTCTATATATAGTCTCTAATTGGGCCTCTGATACCTTTGCACTCACTCATGTCACACTCACATCCCCAAGTGTTGTAACCCCCTATCCTGAAGCTCAGTCCTCTCCCTCAACAAACCCTTGATTTGTACCCTCAACTCTCCCAACTCCCTCTCTACTTGCTACCCAATGCTTGTTGTTGTCTGATCTATTGTCTCTCTTATCTATTGTTATCCCTTAGTCTATAATATGGTCATCTCTACCTATAACCTATCATGATCTCCACTCACCCTAGCTAGCTCATCATGTACTCCTTGTATATCTTCTTGAAAATTATCTCTCTAACTCTTTGCATCCTATACCTATGAATTCAAGTGGCTAACGATGAATCCATAACCTCTCTATCCCTCTAACTCTAAACTAGCCACCTCTACCTAAAGTCTATTCCTCTCAGCCCCAAGTCTAATCACCTTAGCCTCTGCTGCTCTCCACCTCTACTAGATAACATCTATAGCCTTGCCTCGACCCCCCTCAACTATATGACATGATGCTTCAGTGATACACACGGGATCATTTCCAATGGCTCCACCTCTGGACTATCCACATCCACATCCATCACATCCTCCTAAGGCTCCTGCTTCACCTTGATCATCACCTAAACTCTCCTCGGCTGACCACTCCTCCCCACCCTCATCTGTCATCTCTCAGCCCTCACCTCCTCCTCAAGCTGGACATCATTTCCATATCATGCACCTACTCAACGTCACTCTCCACTCAAGCTCTCCATGGCTAATGCCTCCTTTGAGGCCTTGTTTTATGTCCTCTAGCCGTCATTTCCACCTCAAGCCAATCTCCCTCATCCCTCACCTCTATGTGAACCTACTCAGCCTCAATCTACCCTTGAGCTTTCCTACGCTGTCTCTGCCTCCTCGCTTCCCTCACTGGCTATCCTGCACCTCCTACCTCCACCTTAGGCTCCTCCCTCATCTCCACATCATGCCCACCTCTCCCCCACTGCACAACTACTATGGATACCTCCTGCCCTCTCCCATACTCCTACTAACCCACTATACCTCCCTTGGCTCTCAATCTAACCCTCCTCCACTGTACCCTCCCCCTCCTCATCCTCTCTGAATGTCCTCCAACATTGGCCTTAACCTATCCTCCATCTTGATGTCCTCCAACCCTTGTCTCCTCCTATTACTCTACTACCCCAGATGCCTCCTATCCTCTCATCTTTGCTACCAATTGTCGCTCATCCTTTGATCCAAAACCTCAGGCCCCCACAATGGGCTCCATAGGTGTAATCCTCTCCCATCAATGGTTTCAAAATCATCTAGCGTATTGCCTCATTGCCACTGCATCTATCACCCTAATGAACCTCCCCAGGTAGAGCACTAGCTATAAAGTCTCTTAGTGTCATCTGGAAAACATCAACAGAGTCAGGTCTCGCAATGGCCGCTCTCAGCTAATCCATCAAAATGGCTCTATACCCTCCAAAATATCTTGTATAACCCCAAACTACTTGGCCACTTTGTCTAGGCTATGTGCCTCCACTATGCGAGGCTCCCTCCCAACTAAAAAGCATTTAGCCATGAAATAGTCTCGTTGTCTTTCATCATCATCCCTCCATCTCATAAACCATTGAAACATATATTTCTACCACACTATGTCCCTCTCCTATAGGTTGTCTAAGGTCCTCTATCTATCCACATCCCCCTAGCCCTCATGGTGCAACACCTAGCCCTCCTCTTGATAATACCACCAAGCTATATGTGTTGTCTCATTCACTCGTCCCTCCCTCATCACTCCTGGCCTGGCCACATTGATGTGCTCTCATGCCAACACCTACAATAGTGTCATGTGTCACACTGAGTGCCTTGTGGTAGCTGATGATGTCCAAATCTTTGTAAAGATGTGCTAGAATGTATGAACCCCATGAAAATTGTCCCTCTCTCCCCTCGACGATGTGTCAAATCACCTCGATCAAACTCAAGCTATAGAAACCCCCACTTTGTACTAGCAACAATAGTTTTCTGATCAACCCACACAGGTATAGTGGTAATGGTGGAACCCTGAAAGATAAGCATTGACCCAAATCCAGCTACCCCCTCTACACAGGTAGGTCATCTTTCCCAAACAACACCCACATAGTGTGATCCAAATCCTCTCCCACCAAATTCGTCGCACTAACCAAATGGCCTATTATTGGTAGCCTCATAATCCACCACAAATCCTCTAGTGTCATCGTCATCTCCCCTGTTAGCAAATGGAACTTAAAGGTCTCTAAACTCCATCACTCTATCAACACTATCAATAACACCCAATGTGCTCTAATCCTCAGGTATCCCAATAAATGCAGCAATTCTACACACTCCAAAGCATGGTGGTCTCCTCTGGTCATTGCCGCCATCATCAATGCTAGCACCTTTGAATGGCTCTCCCATGTTTGCAATGAGCCAATACTCTGCATCCATCTAGCCCCACATGTTAGTCCTCTTATCTTTTTCATTTCTTTTTCTTCTACTATTTTCTCTCCTGACCCAAGGATGATATCTTACTATCCCCCTATTTTGACCCTTCTTTTACTATCTTTTGCTCAATCTTTTCTTTTTCCTTTCCCCTTCCCCTGGGTGATCACCCTTTCTTTAGGTGGATCTGCCCTTCCCAATGGGCGAACCTGCCCTTGCCTTGGGGAAAACTAGCCCTAGCTTGGTGAGCGAACCCACCTACGGCCTAGGGTAGACCTGCCCTAGGCTTGGGGTAGAATTTTCCTGGGTTAGCGAGTGGACCTACCTTAGCTTAGTGGGTGGATCCACCCCTAGCCCGAGTCGAGCCCGCCCCAACTCAGCGGGGGGATCCATCCCTGGCCCAAGGTGAGCCCACTCCTTGGTAGGTGGAACTACCCTAGTCTAGGGAAAGGATGATCATTTTATCCACCCTCAAGGCATTTTTAACCATCCTATTTCGGTCCTCCATCATTTGTCTCCATTGGACCCTTTTTACTCTTATCCATGGTTAGTTGTTGTTTGTCTTTTCTGAACTACATTGCCCCTGTGCTTTCACATAGGCAAGGTTGATCATTTGATCCTCCCCCAAGACATTTGTCTATCATGTCTTGTGTCATTCATCATCAGTCACCATTGTCCTCTTTCTACTTTATCCATAGTCTTTTCTTGAACTACGAGGGCTCTATGCTTTCATGTAGGCAAGGCTAATCTATGATCAGCCCACGAGCCCCTAGGTCTATAGGGTGTGTCAGTCTTGTGTCTTGTGTCTTGTGTCATGTTCAGGTATGCCCCTATCTAGCTGGTTCATAAAAAATGGGATCCTCTAGTATCCGGAGATATGATTAATATCAAATATCCTGAGTTACATGGGTCATTTTATTATAGTTTCCATCATCAGTCTCAACAGGATACATCCTTCCTAACAGACCTCATCAATCCCATGCATTCCTTTTGATCTTATGGAAATGGGCATTTGAAATTTATTGTGATCTTTTGATGCTTTTTTCTTTTGTTTATCATTTGAGAACCCTATTACAACTCGTCAAGACCAACAAAATCTATTATATTATGGTGTGTTTTGATTTGTTAACATGGGGAAAAATCTTGATTGTTGTTGTCTGTTGGGTTGACCTATGTAGTACCCACCAAGAACTATGAGATCTTGTGTTACGCTCAAGCATTCCATTGTACATGTGTTTATCCTAATTCCTGGCCTGACCAAAGTCTTCATTACTTTGGGGTGTTGGAATAACCTTCTTGTTTGTTGTGTTTGTCTCATGCATTAGACACTAACTTTCCTTGGTTTTGTATGTCGTGGCACTTTGTGTCTTATGCTATAGCAAATATCAGTGCTTTGAAGATTGAAAATCATATTAGAATTACATTTAATGATCAATTTTGTTCCATTTCATTCACACCTATTCTATGATTTTTAATTTTTATTTTGCAAATACTTTACCTTGTCTCTCCCATTTTTCTCTGGATACTAAGGGTTCTTGACAAGTGCAAAAATCACACTCATCTTCCATTCACCTTATGCCTAACATTTATCCACATTCCCATGTAATTCCTTATTGACACTTATGTTAAGGTTGTATTGTATTTCATGATTTACCATTCACATTGTATATTTCATGATAAAAAAAATTTAGGTTCATACATTTTCGTCATGTTTAAATATACATATTAGATTGATTAAATTCAGCATGTTTGTGCTTCTTAGGTTCATATATTTTCATATTAGTTTATAACATGCATCACCACCTGTATCTCAAATTGTTAGGTCCAACATAGATTAAATCATGACACATACATCATATCCTACATTACACACGTTATTCACATCCATATAAGCATCAACATATCACATCATAAATACATACATTACACCATCATAATTATCATGATCATTCCTCACACATATACATACAATACATCATCCATAAACATACACATATGCATAAATAGAGTCATACATCATATACAACAACATGGGGTCAATAAGGGCTGCCGCATATCATATATCAAAATCCAAAGTCCATCACATAAATAACATCAAAATGCATGTCCATCGTATACATCAAAATCATGGCATAAAGTACAAGTAAAAGGTTCTGAATACAATCACTGCAAATCTATAATGTCCATCCACCTTACACTTGTAAAAAACCTAGTATCTTGTCACCTACCAAATGAGCTACCCACATCTAACCTCTATGGAGAATTAGGCACCAAACCTTTGCCCAGAGGGATCCCCTGTGAATAACTATAACCTCGGGTCCATGTCTCCAATGAAGGGAATGGCATAGGAATTTGAGGTGCTTGTGGAACATATTGGAATGTCCACTATGTTAGACCTTGAACTATATGATGATAAGAAGCCACTCAGAACCATGCCTCCCTCATGTGCTCCTTTTGTTCAACAGCCTGGTATCGAGCAAAATTTCATTCATGTTGATACCTATCTCAATCCCTAGTGATAGCTCTCCTCTCTTGCTCCCATGCCTTCTGAGACAACTGTAGTTGTTCCATCTTTGCTTACACTCGATTTCTCATCTCCTCCATAGCCACTGCTCATGCCTCTACTACATCCCTCTCTCTAGAGTATTAGTACCTCTACTCCTGTCTCCCCAATACGACTCTACAATGTCAATATCCATGTCATTATAGTATCCCTCTCCCCCTGCATAGTTTGCTTCTGTGCCTGATCAATGTCCCTCTCCACCTGCATCAATTAAGCCTACATCTGTGCTCTATCCCTCTCACCCCGAAGAGCCTACATCTCTATATCCTTCTCTCTATGTATAGTCTCCAATCAGGCCTCTACTACCTCTACCCTTTCTTGCGTTGCACTCACATCCCCAAGTATGGTAACCACCCTATCCTAAAGCTTAGTCCTCTTCCTCAACAAACTTGTGATATGTACCCTCAACTCTCCCAATTCCCTCTCTTCTTGTTGTCCAATGCCTGCTACCGTCTAATTTTCTAGCTTTCCTGGCTCTTGTCATCCCCTAGCTTGTAATATGGTAATCTCTACCTATAACCTATCACAATCTCCACTCACGCTAGCCAGCTCATCATGTACTCCCTTCATATCTTTTTGCAGACTATCTCTCTCCCTCTCTACATATTGTACTTGGGAAGTCAAGTGGCTCATGATGAATCCATAGTCTCTTTGTCCCTCTGACTCTAGCCTAGCTACCTCTACCTGAAATTTGTTCGTCTTAGTTCCAAGTCTGATCTCCTTAGCCTCTACCACTCTCTCGCTTTGCTCTGACATCTGTAGCTTTTCCTTGGCCCGCCTCAACTGTATGATATGCTCCTTTGATGGTACATACGAGATCATTACCAATGGCTCCACTTCTGGAAAATCCACATCCACATTTATTGCATCCTCCTGAGGCTCTTGCTCCACCTTGATCATTGCCCAAACTCTCCTTGGCTAACCACTCCTCCCCACCCCCATCTTTCGTCTCTTAGCCCTCATCTCCCTCTGAGGCTCCATCATCTCCACATCATGCACCTACTTGGCCTCACTCTCCACCCGAGGTCTTCGCGGCTGACTCCTCCTTTGAGCCCTTGTCTTTTGTCCATCCCTCATCTCCACCTTAGGCCCATCTTCCTCATCCATCATGTCTTTGTGAACCTGCTTGACCTCACTCTCCCCCTGAGATCTCTTGCACTATCTTTGCTATGCCCTTAATATTAGTGTACATCGGGTTATGAATAGTCAGCTTGTGGCTATCTTAACTCTGTATTAAGTCATATTATCATTAGTATATTGTTATTTAGTTGTGTAGGTTGGCCTAAGACTTATATAGGTTTGTCTAAGTCATCCTAGGTGATATCCTAGGCATAAATAGGTATATATATAGGAGGTTGTGAGTCTTATTTCATCATCAAGTTGTGAAGTGTGTTCTCATTAGAGATATTTGGAGGTTTTCCCCCTTGAAGTGGCTTGTTATTCTCAATTATTATCAAGTATTTGCATCATATTTCATATCATATTCTTCTATTGTGCAATTTATTTCATAACAAGTGGTATCAAAGCATGATCTTGGCACCATAGAGGCAAGGTTTTTTCTCAAATTTGGAGGTGATTTTGGGAAGAGCATATCTTTCATATTTTGGTGAATTTGTTTTTGATTTTTAAAGGGTTTTTGAAAAATATATTGAAGAAGCTACAGTCCATATTTCAGAAGAATTGGAGCAAAATTAAGCGAATTATTGTAGAATTAGGGTTTCTACACTATTTTTTTTTCAGAATCTACATATCCCACACATCTTGTCGAATTGGAGTCTGATTTTTATCAAGTTTTTGAAGACATACTAAAGGAGATTATAGTAAAAATTTCAAAAAAATTTAGTTCCATTTGTGTGATTTATTTCAACATTAGTGGTTTCCATCATGACGAGGCCTGCAACAAGGGGTAAAAAGAATGTTGTCACTCTGGGGAAGACTCCTAATAAGGATGGGGAAACAATCAAGGATATTAATCCTAATGAGGAAATAAATAAGGTCAAGGAAGACATTTCCTCAATTAAGATGGATATGTGTGACCTAAAAAACATGTTAAGCACCCACATGGCTGAACCAAGAAAGGAGTTCTCAAGTGCCCAAGGTGAAAATTCTAGGTCAGCTACCATTGACACAAGCTTTAGTACACCTATGGGATCTAGGAATTTATTTTCAAAGGTGGATATGCGGAAGTTCGATGGAAAGGATCCTCTAACATCGATAAACCAAATGGAGAATTTTTTTGAAGTACACCAAATCCTAAATGGAAAAAAGGTCACGATGGCTTCCCTATATCTAGAACCAAATCAATTCATTTGGTATTGTTGGATTTGCACTCATAAAAGAAAAAAGGGGCTCACTATCTCATGGTCAATTTTTACAGAGGAACTCCAAGCACAATATAGCAATAGGATGACATACAACTTCTTCAGCTAGCTAGCTAAACTTCAACAAATAGGATCAGTTAAGGATTATATTTAGCAATTCCAAAATCTATCCTTAAGAGTGGATACAATTATAGAGGAAAACGTGAATGATTTATTCCTGGGTGGTCTCAAGGATCACATTCAACATGAGGTACACATGTTTATCCCTAGCTCCATAAATGAGTCTTTTATCTTAGCACACAGGGTAGAGGAGAAGTATTTGATTCCTAAGAAGCAAGGGGCTAATTTGACAAAAGAGAAGGGATATTCAACACAACCTACTAAGTTGACTCCACAACAAATTGAGGAGAAAAGAACAAAAGGTTTGTGTTTCAATTGTGATAGAAAATACAGTCGAGGACATAAATGTAGTGAAAAAAAATTGTTCCATATTGAAGGTCCAAGTGAGGAAGAAGATGAGGAACCCATACTAGAGGATGAAAGGGAGTCAAATGAGGAATCACATGATTCTCAACCAATAATTTCTTGTCATGCACTCTCAGGTTTCAGTGCTCCACAAACTCTCAAGGTGGTGGGGTTCTTAAAGAAGCAGAAGGTAACAGTGTTGATCGACTCAAGTAGTACTCATAATTTCATCAGCAAAAAGTTAGCTGCTCATCTAAATTGTTTTTTATACTCAACTCCAGAGTTTCAGGTTTTGATTGCAGACAGTAGTACAATTAGTTGTTTAGGGAAGTTTCATAGCATTAAATTATCCATGGGAGATTATTGACTTGATACCCCAATGTATATGATATCCATGGGTGTAGCAGATATTGTTTTGGGAGTACAATGGCTTACTACATTAGGAACGATTGAGATGAACTTCCAAGAACTATTCATGAGATTTCAATCAGAAGGAAGGCTAGTAGAGCTAAGGGGGTTGAAGGTGAAATCCCTACAAATGGTAAGCTCTCATCAAATGCAAAATTTTCTTAAGAAAAGAGTGGATGGATTTGTGGCCCAACTATGTTCATTAGAAATCTCTCAATCTAATGCTCCTACTCATCCAGATTTGCAAGCTATAATTTATCGTCACTTAGTTGTTCTTGGAGATATGCCTAAAGGACTTCCTCCTAAGAGGGATTATGATCATGCCATTCAATTAGTTCTAGGGAACCAACCACCGAACATCAGACCTTACAGCCACACATAAAAAAGAGTGACATAGAAAAATTGTTGAAGAGATGCTAGAGGTAGGAATCATTAGGCATAGCCAAAGTGCTTACTCCTCGCCTATGGTGATGGTACATAACAAGGATGATACTTGGTGCATGTGTCTAGATTATAGAGTGCTCAACATGTATACCATTAAAGATAAGTTTCCAATTCCAGACATTGATGATTTGCTAGATGAATTAAATGGAGCTATGTATTTTACCAACTTAGATCTTAGATCTGGTTATCACCAAATTCAGATTAAGGAGGAAGATATTTCTAAGATATCATTTTGAACTCATGAGGGTCATTATGAATTTTTGGTGATGCCATTTGGTCTTACCAATGCACCATCTACATTCCAAAGTTTGATGAATTCCATTTTTAAGAAGTTCTTGAGAAAGTTTGTGTTAGTATTCTTTGATGACATATTGATTTATAGCAAGAATTGGGAAGAACATTTGCAACATGTGGACCAAGAATTAAAAATACTTGAAGATCATAAACTCTATGCTAAGCCATCCAAGTGTGCTTTTGGTCTTACAGAGGTGGAGTATTTTGGACAGATAGTTTCACATGAAGAGTAAAGGTGGACCCTAAAAAAATTAAGGCTATCATGGAATGGCCTATTCCAAAAACCATTAAGAAACTGAGAGGATTCTTGGGATTGACAGGGTACTAGAGAATATTTGTGAAGAATTATGGTAGTATAGTAACACATCTTACCACTCTATTGAAGAAGGATTCTTTTCATTGGAACGAGTCTGCCAAAACAACATTTGAGAGACTGAAGGAGGCTATGTGTACTACTCCAGTGCTTGCCACTCCTGACCTCACCAAGGAATTCATTGTGGAATGTGATGCTTCTGGAAATGGGATAGGAGTAGTGCTCATGCAAGAAGGTCGACCAATTGCTTTTGGGAGTCATCAATTAAAAGGTAAGAATCAACTAAAACCTATTATGAGAAGGAAATGCAAGCAATTCTCCATGCAATGAAACAATGGCAGCCTTATCTATTGGGTAGACATTTCAAGGTTAAGATAGATCATGATAGCCTAAAATATTTTTTGGATAAAAGAATATCTTCTGAAGAGCAACAAAAATGGGTCACTAAGATGTTAGGATATGACTTTGAGATTGTATATAAGAAAGGGAAAGAAAATATTGTTGTAGATGCACTTTCAAGGATGAGAAATATGAAGCCTTAATGTGTTCCCTTTCAATATTACAAGCAAATTGGGTGGAGGAAGCCAAAGCAGAGTGGTGAAATGATGTTGCGACAAGTAATCTCATCAAACAATTAAAAAGTTATCCTAGTAGTTCAAATAAGTTGTTTTGGAAGGGAGATACTCTTTGGTATAAAGAGCATTTGTATCTCTGCAAGAATTCCAACCTTAAAAACAAGATTCTCACAGAGTTGCATGAGTCTCTAGTGGGTGGTAATTCAAGATTTTTGAAGACATATCATCGAGTCAAGCAAGATTTATTTTGGGAAGGGATAAAGGGTGATCAAAAATTTGTGGTTAAATGTTTGGTGTGTCAGAGGCATAAAGGGGAGACAATTAAGACACCAGGTCTCTTGCAACCCTTATCTATTCCTAGCCAGCATTGGGAAGAGGTATCCATGGACTTCATCAGAGGGCTTCCCAAATCTAAAGATCATAATTTCATCATGGTGGTAGTTTATTGGCTCACTAAATATGCACATTTCATTGCATTAGCACATCCTTTTACAAGAAGTGCAGTGGCAAATTTTTTTTGGAGAATATCCAAAAGCTACATGGTACACCTAAAGTTATTGTTAGTGATCGTGATCCTATCTTCACTAGTCACTTTTGGAAAGATTTATTCTCATGTTTGGGTACTCAATTGGCTCATAGCTCTTCATACCATCCTCAATCAAATGGGAAAACTAAGGTTGTTAATAAGTGTTTGGAAGGATATCTAAATTGTTTCACTTCAAAGAAACAGTCTCAATGGGTAGATTGGCTACCACTTGCAGAATGGTGGTATAATACTTCTTTTCATAGCTCATAAAAAATGTCTCCATTTTTGGCGCTTTATGGATATCATCCTCCTTCCATCACATCTTCAATAAAGGCGTCCCCAAGAGTTCAAGCAGTAGAAGACCACTTGCTTCATCAACAACAAGTACTTTCGGACTCAAGGAGAATTTAGCCATGGCACAAAATCAAATGAAATAACAGGCTGACCAACATCGTAGTGAAAGAAGTTTTGAAGTTGGGGATTGGGTCTTCTTGAGATTGCAGCCTTATAATCAAATCTCACTAAAGCAACAAAAAAGAATAATAAGTTGTCTCCAAGTATTATGGTCCATACCAAATCATGCAAAAGATTGGTAGTGTTTCCTACAAGCTAGAGTTGCCACCAACAACAAAGATACATCCAATTTTTCATGTTTCCTATTTGAAGAAGGCCATTGGGAATAATATTCCCACTCAAACAACACTACCTAAGCTCGATGAAGAAGGAAGAATCATTTTGGAACCAGGGTGCATTCGTCAAACACACACAAAGAAGCTAAGGAATAGAACTATCACTGAGTATCTCATCCAATGGAAGAATTTACCAGTTTAAGATGCCACATGGCAGGATGAGGAGTTCATTCAAAAGTATCCAAACTTGATTAGCATTGAGGACAATGCTTCTTTGAAGAAGGGGGCATGCTACACCCTTAATATTAGTGTACATCGTGTTATGAATAGTTGGCTTGTGGCTATCTTAACTCTCTATTAAGTCATATTATCATTAGTATATTGTTATTTAGTTGTGTAGGTCAGCCTAAGACTTATATAGGTGTGTCTAAGTCGGCCTAGGTGATATCCTAGGCATAAATAGGTATATATAGGAGGTTGTGAGTCTTATTTTATCATCAAGTTGTGAAGTGTGTTCTCATTAGAGATATTTGGAGGTTTTCCCCCTCGAAGTGGCTTGTTATTCTTAGTTATTATCAAGTATTTGCAGCATATTTCATATCATATTCTTCTATTGTGCAAGTTATTTCATAACAATCTCTGCCTCCTTGCTGCCATCACTGGTTGTCCTACATCTCCTACCTCTACTTCAAGCTCCTCCATCATCTCCACATCATGCCCACCTCTCTCCTACTTCCTAGCAACTATGGCTTCCTCCTACCCTTTGCCATCCCCCTAATGACCCGCTATACCTCCCTTGACCCTCAATCTAACCCTTCTCTATTGTCCCCTCCCCCTCCTCATCCTCTCCAACTATCCTATGGCCTCAGCCTCACCTTGTCCTCCATCTTGTTATCCTCTAGCCCCCACCTCATCCTGCTACTCTGCTACCCCTACTACCTCCTATCCTCTCCTCTGTTGTCCCCTCCTCCCTCTCCTCTCTACCGCTAATCATCGTTCATTCTCTGATCTAAACCCTAAGGCCCCCACAATGGTCTCCACATGTGTGATCCTCTCTCACTGATGGTTCTGGAACCATTTGGAATATTGCCTCTTCACCCCTACATCTATCGCCCCAATGACCCTCCCCAAGTAGGGAACTAGGTGTAAAGTCTCCCAGTGTTGTTTAGCAATCATCAGTAGAATTGGGTATCCCCTTGGCCGCTCTTGGATGATATGTCAAAATGGCTCTAGACCCTCTAAAATATCTTATATAACCCCAAACTTCTTGGCCACTCTGTCTAGCCTATGTACATCCACTATGTAGCATTCACTCCTGACTAAAAAAGCATCTAGCCATGAAATAGTCTCGTTGTCTCTCCTCATCATCCCCCATCTTGTAAACCATTGAAACATATACAACTACCACACTATGTCCCTCTCCTGTAGGTCATCCAACATCCTCTTTCATCTGTCCACATCCCCCTGGCCCTCATGGTGCAACACCCAACCCTCCTCCTAATCATACCACCAAGCTATGGGTGTTGTATCAACTCCTCATTCCTCCCTCACTACTCCTAGCCTGGCCATAATGATGTGCTCCCAGGCCCAAACCTATAGTAGTGTCACATGTGTCACACTCAACATCTTGTGTTAGCAAATGATGTGCATATCTTTGTAAAGATGTGCCTGAATGCATGAACCTTATGAAAATTGTCCCTCTCTCCCCTCGACGATGTGTCAAATCACCTCCATCAACCTCAAGTTGTAGAAGCACCCACGTAGATCTGGAAATAGTAGTCTACTAATCAGCCCACACAGGTATAGTGGTAACAATGGCACCTCCAAAGATAAGCATCGATCCAAATGTAACTGCTCCCTTTGCACAAGTAGGTCATCTCACCCAATCAACACCAACATGGTGTGATCTACCTACTCTCCCATGGATGGTCTCACACTAAGAAAATGGCCTACTATGGAGAACCTTAGAATCTGCCACACATCCTCTATTTTCACTGTCATCTCCCCTGTGAGAAAATGGAACATAAGGGTCTCTAAACTCCATCGCTCTATCAACACTACCAATAATTCTCAATGCACTCTAATCCTCGGGTATCCCAATAAATGCAGCAATCCTACTCACTCCAAAGCATGGTGGTCTTCTCCAGTCATGGCCACCATCATCACCACTAGCACATCTAAATTCCTCTCCAGTGTCCACAATGAGTCAATGCTCTGCATCCATCTAGCCCCACATGTTAGTCCTCTTATATTTTTCATTTTTTTTCTTCTTATGTTTTCTCTCCTAACCCTCAGGTGATCACCCTTGCTTTGGGAAGATCTACCTATCCCTAAGGGTGTACCTGCCCTGAGCTTGGGGTAGACCCACCCTAGCTTCTTAGGAAGACCCACCTCTAGCCAGGGGCATACCCACCCTAGGCTTGGCAGGAGGACCCGCCCCCAACCTAGGGCAAGCTCGTGCTAGCTCAGTGGGTGGATCTGCCCTAGGCCTAGGGTGAGCCTGCACCTTGGTGTATGGGCATGCCCTAGCCCAGGGTAGACCTACTCTGACCTAGGGCAAGGCTAATCATTTGATTCACCCCTAGGGCATTTTTGACCATCCCATTTTGGTCCTCCATCATTTGTCTCCATTGGTCCCTTTTCACTCTTATCCATGGTCAATTGTCATTTATCTTTTTCAAACTACGTTGCCCCAGCTCTTTCACTTAGGCAAGGTTGATCATTTGATCCTCCCTTGGATCATTTGTCTGTCGTGTCTTGTGTCATTCATCAACGATCACGATTCTATTCTTTTTTCTTTATTCATAGTCTTTTCATCAACTACGAGGGCTCTATGCTTTCACATAGGCAAGGCTATTCTATGATTATCCCCCAAGCCCCTAGTTCTATAGGGTGTGTTAGTCTTGTGTCTCATGTTGTGTTGTCAGGTATGTCCCTATCTAGCTAGTTCTTAACAAATGGGATCCTCTAGTATTGGGAGATCTGATTAGTATCAAATAAAATGAGTTACATGGGTCATTTTAGTATAGTTTCCATCATCAGTCTCAACATGATGCATCCTTCCTAATAGACCTCATCAATCCCATCCATCCCTTTTGATCCTATGGAAAAGGATGTTTGAAATTTATTGTGATCTTTTGATGCTTTTGTATTTTGTTTATCATTTGAGAACCCTATTACAACTTTTTAGGTCTACTGTAATCTATCATATTATGGTGTGTTTTGATTGGTTAACATAGGTACAAATCTTGATTATTGTTGTATGCTGGGTTGACCCATGTAGTATCCACCAAGATCTTTGAGATATTTTTTATGTTGGCACATCCCTTTGTGGTTGGGGTTATCATAATTCCTATCCCAACCAAAGTCTTCATTACTTTGGGGTGTTGGGATAACCTTCTTATTTTTTTTGTTTGTCTCATGCATTAGAAACTAATGTGCCTTGGTTTTGTATACCCTGGCACTTGGTGTCTTATGCTATAGAAAAAATTAGTGCTCTGAAGATGGAAAATCATATTAGAATTGCATTTCATGATCAATTCCATTGCATTTCATCCACACCTATCCTATGATTTATCATTTTGGTTATGCAAATACTTTACCTTCTCTCTCCCATTCTTCTCTGGATACTAAGGGCTCTTGACAGGTGCAAAAATCACACTCATCTACATATTAGATTGATTAAATTCAATATGTTTGCACATCTTAGGTTCATATACTTTCATAGTAGATTATAACATGCATTGCCACCTACATCACAAATTTTTTGGTCCATCATAGATAAAGTCATAACACATACATCACATCTTAGATTACATAGGCTAGTCACATCCATATAAGAATCAACATGTTGCATCGTAAATACATACTTTACACCATCACAATTATCATGATCATCTCTCACACATATACATACAATACATCATCCATAAACATACACATGCATAAATAAAGTCATCCATTATATACAAAAACATGGTGTCAATAAGGGCTGACACATATCATATATAAAAATCCAAAGTCCATCACATAATAATGACCATCACATAAATAACATCAAAATGCATGTCCATCATATATATCAAAATCATGGAATAAAGTACAAGTACAAGGCTCTAAATACAATCACTACAACTTTGTATTGTCCATCCACCCTACAACTATCAAAAACATTGTATCCTGTCACTTACCAAATGAGTTGCAAACATTTGACCTCTATGGAGTATCAGGCATCAACCCTCTACTTGGATAGATCCCTTGTGAATCGTTGTAACCTTAGGTCTTTGTCCCTAGTGATTGCAATGGCACGAGAATTTGAGGTGCCTGTCAAACATAGTCGAATGTCTATTGTGTCAAATTTGAAAATGCATGACTGTCAAACATAGTCGAATGCCTATTGTGTCAAATTTGAAAATGCATGATGATAAGTAGCCATCTAGACCCCTACCTCCCTCATGTGATCCTCTCGTTCAGTAGCCTAGATATCAACAGAATTATGCTCATTTCGATAGCTACCCTGATCCCTTGTGATAGCTCTCCTCTCTTGCTCCCAAGCCTCCTGAGACAACCGTAGCTACACCATATTTGTCTGTAGTCAATATCTCATCTCCTTTACGGCCATTTCTCATGCCTCTGTTGCATCCCTCTCTCTCTAGAGTGTCTATACCTCTACTTCTATCTCCCACTACCACTTTGTAGTGTTAATATCAGTTCTAGTGCAGTATCCCTCCCCCCTGCATAGTTTGCACCTGTGATCAGGTAGTGTCCCTCTCCACTTGCATCACTTGTGCCTATGTTTGTGCTTTATCCCTCTCACCTTCAAGGTTTGCATCTCTATATCCCTCTCTCTCTATACAGTCTCCAATTGAGCCTTTGCTTCCTCTGCCCTCACTCGTGTCACACTCACATCCCCAATTGATATAACCACCTAATCCTAAAGCTCAATCCTCTCCCTCAATAAACCTAGAATTTGTACCCTCAACACTCCCAACTCCCTCTTTTCCTACTACCCAATGCATGTTGCTATCTAATTTGCTATCTCTCCTAGCTCCTGTTGTCCCCTGGCCTATAATATGGTCATCTCTACTTGTAACCTATCATGATCTCCACTCACCCTGGCAAGCTCATCATGTACTCCCTATATATCTACCTGCAAACTATGTCTCCCCCTCTCTACATTTTATACCTATGAATTCAAGTGGCTATGACTCTATAGTCCCTTTGTCCCTCTAACTCTAGCCTTGTTACCTCTCCCTAAAGTCTATTCCTCTTAGCCCCAAGTCTAATCACCTCATCCTCTATCATATCTGCCTCTACGTTGACATCCATAGCCTCACCTCGACTCCCCTCAACTAAAAGAAAGGATCCTTCAGTGGTACATATGGGATTGTCATCAATGGCTCCACCTCTCGAACATCCATATCCACATCCATCACATCTTTTGAGGCTATTACTCTGTCCCGATCATCACCCAAACTCTCCTCTATTAACCACTCCTCCACACCCTCATCTTATGTCTCTTAGCCCCCACCTCCCCCCTAGTCTCCATCATCTCCACATCATGCACCTACTTGGCCTCACACTCCTCTTGAGCCCTCTGTGGCTGAATCCTACTATGAGCCCTCGTCTACTGTCCTCCAGCCCTCATCTCCACCTTAGGTCCATCTCCGTCATCCATCACATCTTTGTGAACCTGCTCGGGCTCACTCTCCCCCTGAGCTCTCCTACACTATCTCTACCTACTCACTACCCTCACTAGCTTTCCTGCGCCTCCTGCCTCTGCATCAAGATCCTCCATCAGCTCCACATCATTCCCACCTATCTCCTACTACCTAGTTGCTATGGTTGCCTCCTACCCTCTCCCATCCCCCTGTTGACCTGCTATACCTCCCTTGACCCTCACTCTAACCATCCTCTGTTGTCCCCTCCCTCTCCTCATCCTCTCCAACTATCCTATGGCCTCGACCTCACCCTGTCCTCTAGCTCTCTCCTCTTCCTACTACTTTGTTACCCTGGCTGCCTCATGTCCTTTCCTTTGTTGTCCCCTCCTCCCTCTCCTCTCTACCAACCATCGTTGTTCATCCTTTGATCTAAGCCATAAGGCCCCACAATGTGCTCCATAGGTGTGATCCTCTCCCACCAATGGTTCCAAAACCATCTAGTGTATAACCTCATCGCCCTTGCATATACCACCCCAATAGGCCTCTGCAGGTAGGGCACTAGCTGTAAAGTCTCTCAGTGTTGTCTGACAAACATTGACAAAATTAGGTCTCCCCATGGCCACTCTTAGCTGATTTTTTGAAACAACTCTAGACCCTCTAAAATATCCTTTATAACCCCAAACTACTTGGCCACTCTATCTAGCCTATGTTCCTCCACTATGTGGGGATCCATCCTGACTAACAAGCATTTGGCCATGAAATAGTCTCACTGTATCTCCTCATCATCCCTCCATCTCATAATCTTTTGAAACATATATGACCACCACACTATGTCCCTCTCCTATAGGTCATCCAAGGTCCTCCATTTTTCCACATCCCCCTGGCCCTCATGGTCCAAACCCCAACCCTCCTCCTGATCATACTACCAAGCTAAGGGTGTTGTCTCATCCACCCATCCCTCCCTCACCACTCCTGGCCTGGCCACACTGATGTGCTCCCATGCCCACACCTATAGTAGTGTCACATGTGTCACAGATGACATGCATATCTATGTAAAGATGTGCCAGAATGAATGAACCCCATGAAATTTGTCCCTCTCTCCCCTCAACGATGTGTCAAATCACCTCCATCGACCTCAAGTTGTAGAAGCCCCCACTTCAATCTAGCAACAATAGTCCACTGACCAACCCACACAAGTATAGTGGTAATAGTGGCACCCCCAAAGATAAGCATCGATCCAAATCCAACTGCCCCCTTCACATAGGTAGGTCATCTCACCCAAAAAATAGCCACATGGTTTTGATCCAACTCCTCTCCCACCTACGATGTCGTACTAACCAAATGGCCTAATTTAGGTAGCGACATCCTCCACTGTCACTATCATCCCCCTTGTCAGCAGATGGAACATAGAGGTCTCTGAGCTCCATCAGTTTATCAACACTATCAATAATGCTCAATGCACTCTAATCCTTAGGTATCCCAATAAATGCAGCAATCTTGTCCACTCCAAAGCATGGTGGTTTGCTCCATTCATGGTTTCCATCATCATCGCTAGCACCTTTGAATTCCTCTTCTGTGTTTGCAATTATTCAATACTCTGCATCCATCCTACCCCACATGCTAGTCCTCTTATCTTTTTCATTTATTTTCTTCTTATGTTTTCTCTCCTGACCCCAGGATGACGTTTTACTATCCCCCTCTTCTAACCCATATTTTTCCTATCTTTTGCTAAATCTTTTCTTTCTCCTTCCCCCTTCCCCTGGGTAATTTCCCTTCCTTTGGGTGGATCCACCCTGCCCGACGGGCGGACCTACCCTTGGCTTGGGGTAGACCTGCCCTGGATTGGCAGGTGGATAAAATTTTGGCCCAAGATGGACCTACCCTAGGCTTGAGGTGGACTTTCCCAAGCTTGGTGGGCAGACTTGCCCTCGGCCCAGGGTGAGCTTGCCCCAACTAAGCAGGTAGATCCTCCCCCAACCCAAGGTGAGCCCACCCCTCGATGGGCAGACTCACCCAAGCTCGTGGTTGACTTGCCTCAGCCTAGGGTAGACCTACCCCAGGAGGGGTAGACTCACCCCGAGCTAGGGTGGAGCCACCCTAAGATAGGTGAACTCGCCCAAGCGAGTTCACCCCTCTACTCTCCTTTTCTCATTTTTATTGGGTAAATTCACCCCCCTTCCTCTACCTCTAATAGGTAGTTTTTTCCTACCCATTTGACGAAATCCAAATTCTTCCCCCAACGTATTTTTTAAAACTAACCCAAAAACAAAGCCTAGATTTTCAAATAAGCCTAAACCTTAAAAAATACATACAAAATGCTTAAAATAACAAAGGGGGTTTTGAAACTAACTTGGCATGGAACTGCACGTTGATGGTAGAAGGCCCACACCTTATCCTTTGGACACTTCATCCTCCACATGGCAAGATTGAGGGCTTGTGAGTCCTCAACTCACCATAGCCCTAGATCTTGGCCATGGTAGCTAAATCCTAGCCATTGAATGCTTTAGAGAATTCAAATTCTTCTATAAATACCCCCTTCTTTCCTTCATTAAGGGACCTTATGCATTGTATACCCAACTTATGCTTCTAAGTCAATTGGGTTTACTTGCATTCAATAGTCCACTTAGCATACTCAATTCATCATCCATTTTGCATACTTAGTTAGATTCATCCCATCTTTTGTATTCATCTTTCAATCAATCTCATCACTTACATCTCCATTTGCATTCATTTGAAGCACTTTCCATCCAAGGGAGTAAACATCCAAGCAACATCAAGGGACAACCACAAACAACACAAGTGAAGGTATATTTGTTTTGTTTGCTTTATATTTTATTTTCCTTTGTGCTAACATTTTCCCAATCTTGAGGTGTCTTCTATTATTTCCTCTGCATTTCTAGTTAGATTTTTTTATTCTTAGGTAGGAAAAATACTTGCTCACAATAGAATCACATAGGCATAGGATCAACATAGGATAAACATATAGCACATACCGGAGCACAATCTAAACACATTCATCACTCTTACTTCTCTTCTTTATTAATTTTCTCAAAAGCACTTGGAAAATCATCAACTCAACACATTTGCAATGACATAAAGATAGCTCCATGTACTCACAACATCTTAGTAGCATCTCAACTATACATGTACAATCTACAACATACTGAACTATGTTGACATTAATGAGAACACCACTAGACTAGCACATATTTTGTAACAATCTCCCCCTTTTTCATTGATGGCAACACATGGTGTGGAAAACCATCAAAGATAACATCATACAATAGTTTGAGAGAACACCTTCTCTTCTACTGCAACTATTTTTCACATGAATTTTTTCTCGCCCTTTGACATCAATGGAAAAAACCAACCACTCTAATTACTCCCCCGTAGGAGTACACTCATATTGCAACAAATAAAACCTTTTCTACTCCCCCTGTAGAGTAGACCCATCTATCATTCTAGGTAAATAAATAATCTATGAATTGATTGGACTATTGCCCCTTCATGTGCACTTAGTTTGAAGGGATAATGACCCCCAACCTCCCCCTAAGATGCTCAAAAGTATCATTTGGAAGAGCCTTAGTAAATATGTCTACAATTTTTTCCTTTGTTGTTACATACTCTAGTCTGACTTCATTCTCCAACACTTTTTCTGTAAGGAAGTGATATTTGATAGATATTTGTTTTGTTCTTGAATGGATAACTAGGTTCTTTGAAATGTTTATTGCACTATTTTTGTCATAGAAAATAGAAATAGGCTCATCACATACCACTCCAATGTCTTAAAATTTTTATTTCATCCACAAAACCTGTGTGCAACAAGATACTACAACAATAAATTATGCCTCTGTAGTGGATAAATAAACTGAGTCTTGCTTTTTACTCGACCATGAAACCAATCTTCCACCAAGAAATAAAGCACCACCACTGGTAATCTTCTGGTCATCTACACATCTAGCCCAATCAACATTTGTATAAGCACTTAGGGTAAAATCATCATTCTTAGGATATCATAATCCATAATCCAGTGTACCTTTAAGATATCTAAATATCCTCTTTACCACTATAACATGTGCTTCTTTAGGATATTCTTGGAATCTAGCAACTAAACATACTACATACATAATATCTTGTTTAGTAGTAAGACACAACAATCCGCTAATCATCAATCTATATATGCTCTGATCATCCTTAGTAGAGTCATCATCTTTGCTAAGTTTACATCTAGTTAATATAGGCGTACAAACTGGTTTGGAATCATCCATCCCAAACTTCCTCAACAATTTTTTTACATAATTAGATTGTGAAATGAATATCCTTTTATTAGTTTGATTCACTTGTAGACCAAGGAAGAAATTAAATTCACCAATCATAAAAATAGATCAAATTCTTTCTACATCTCTTCAACAAATTTTTACACATACCATCATTTCCACCAAAAATGATATCATCAACATACACAACTACAATCAATATTTTGTTACCTTGCACTTTGAAGTAGAGATTAGTGTCAACAAAACCTTTGTTGAATCCTTGCTTTGTTAGGTACCTATCCAGTCTTGCATACCAAGCTTTGGGAACTTGCTTCAGTCCATACAATGCCTTCTTCAACTTACAAACCATGTCCTATTTGTCAAATAACTGAAACCCTTCAAGTTGTTCCATATACATTTCTTCCTCCAATTCACCATTCAAAAAAGTTGACTTAACATCCATTTGATACACTTTGAAATCCTTGTGGATAGAAAATGCCAAAAACATCTTGATAGCTTCCATTCTAGCCACATGGGAAAATGTATCTCAAAATCTATACCTTCAACTTGTGAATATCTTTTGCATACCAATCTTTCCTTATTCCTTACAACTTCTTCATTTTCACTTAGCTTATTCCAGAACACCCTTTTTGAGCCAATCACATTTTTATTCACAAGCCTAATGACTAGTTCCCATGTAAGATTATTTTCTATTTGTGTTAACTCTTCTTTCATTTCTCTCATCTAGCTCTCATCTTCGCATGCTTCACTTATAGATTTAGGCTCAAATTTAGAAAGTAAACACAAGTTTACCTCAGCTACAACTATGCTTCTTGTCTACATGCTTGCACTCTTGTTTCCAATTATTTGTTCCTCTGGATGATTCTTCTGTAGATACTTAGGAGTCTTAATAGTAGGTTCTATCTCATTCTCTTCTTCTTCTTCTTCATTCTCTTTATTCTCCTCAGGTACATGTCCACATATAGGATCATCAGGTTCAACTTCACTTATCTCAATAGGTCTACATATATCTTCATCAACTTTCATATTAGCACTTTGAACAATCTTTTTCAATCTTTTTTTAAACCATCTATATGTTTTTCTAGTAGAGTATCCAAGAAAGATTCCTTCATCACATCTAGCATCAAACTTTCCAAGATTTTCATCATCCCTTTTAATATAAAATCTAATTCCAAACACCTTAAAATATTTCATAGTAGGAGTCTTACCAATCCATAACTCAAAAGGAGTCTTTGTGTTGTATTTGATATAAACTCTATTAAGAACATAAACAACAATGTATATCACTTATCTCCAATATACATCAGGTACATTTGATTCTTTCATCATAGTTCTAGTAGCTTCTTGTATTGTCCTATTTTTCCTTTCAACCACTCCATTCTGCTAAAGGGTTCTCAAAGAAGAAAATTGTCTTTTTATGCCATGTAGTTCATAGAATGCATTAAATTCACTAGAAATGAATTCACCACCTCTATTAGATCTCAAACACTTGATTTTAAAATTTACTTCATTTTCCACTCTTGCTTTGAATGCCTTAAACCTATCTAGAGCCTGAGTCTTTTCTCTAAGAAAAGCAACCCATGCCATTCAAGTATAATCATCAATAAGTAACATAAAATACCCATCACCATTCAAGCTTCCAGTTCTAGTTGGATAATAGAGATTAGTGTGAATTCACTCCATCATTCTGGTAGTACAATGCTCTTTTCCCTTAAAGATGTATCTAGTCTGCTTCCCCAATTGAAAACTTCTACAAATAGTAATATAGTACGTCTTGTGATTCTAGGCAGCCATTGAACAATCTCCCTTGAACTGATCTTGATTAGGATATCAAAATTTACATGTCCCATTCTCTTGTGCCATAACCAACTTTCACTGACTTGAGATACCAAGAATTGACCATCAACTCCCTTCAACTGATAGATGTTCCCATGAGTTCTTCCAGCAGCAACCATATCTCCATTTCTAGACCCTTTTCTAATTTCACAGGTATTATTTTGAAACACAAGTTTAAAGCCATTGCTACACATCTGAACAAAACTTAGAAGGTTATGCCTCAAGTGCTTTACATAATATACATCATTAGTACTATGCACTCCATCAAAACTAATTGAACCTTTTTGATAGATCTTAGCTTCTAAATCATCACCATAACTAAACCACCATCATATTTCTCAAGTTTTGTGAACTACTCTTATCTCCAATCATGTGATTAGAACATCCACTATCAAGTACCCAGTAGTCTTCATCTTGTCTTGCATGAAAAGTGGTAACAAAAGTACCTTGCATCATATTCTTCTTATTCTTCAAAGCCTTCTTACTTACACATTTTCCATAGTTACTAGATATAGATTTATTTTCCAAAGCTAAGAATAAGCATTCACTATCATCAACCTCATTCTCAAATTCATCATCAGAAATACTTGCTTCTTCTTTAACATAGTACAACTTCTTATACTTCTTATCCTTTCTATCCTTATCCTAATAATCCTTTTTCTTCTTATGTACAACTCTATTTAGACATCTTGAAGCCTAATGACCAATATTACCACAACTGAAACATTTAAAAGGCAACATACCTTTATACTTTTTAGTTCCTTTCTTCAACTTCCTAGTGAATTTTTCTTCCAACTCATCATCACCATTGCTATCTAGTTCTTCAATATTCATTGCCTTAAATGTTGTTTTTTCCTTCTCTTCCATCTTGTCTTCTTTCTAGAACTTCCTCATCTTGAATGCTTGCAAGGTTCTGAACAACTAATCTAGAGTGTACTTCTTAGGATCATACATTTATTCAATAACTGAGATCTTGTCACTATAGAAATCTAGTAGCATGATCAAGATCTTCTCATTTATATCATCATTTGATAGTTTTCCTCCTTGATTTCTAACTTCATTTGTAGTCAATTCAACCCTCTGAAAAAAACTTGTAAATTCTTCACCTTCTTCCATTTTAAGATTCAAAAATCTATGCTTTGTCACCAGCTTCTTTGTCAATCTCACTCTTTCAATTCCTTCATACATGTCTTCCAACTTCTTCCAAACTTCATGTGCAGTATTTAGAGAAAGAACCTTAGCTCACTCATTTTTAGATAAGCCACTACAAATAGAATACTTTTGCTTCTCTTTTTTCTTCATAATCAAAAATATCATCTATAGTAGTAAGACCACTAGACGAGGGTCTATACTTTGTCTCTACAGCCTTTCAAGTCTTGAAACCAAGATAGATAATATGTCATTTCATCTAACCCTTCCAATCATTGTATTTAGTTCCATCAAACATAGGGATCGCCAACTTATGTGCCATTGAATCTTCCTTAAGTAGTTAAGCTTTACACCAAGGAACCAGTGGGTGAATCAATCTACACAATTCAAAATTAGAACTTCAACACTTATCAATTCCACAACCACACTATTTTGTTATTAATTAAGAGCATGAAACACAAATAACAAAAATTAAATCAACACAATGAACACCATATTTTTTATGTGGAAAACCCAATAAGGGACTGTGAGGGTTAACTCACAATTTAAAAGATTATAAAACTAAATACATAGGCTCACTTCCCAGAAGAGGACTCATTTTCCAAATAAAATGCTCATTTCCTACAAAAAAGACTCAATGTCCAACAGGGAGGCTCACTACCTACATATATAAAAGAGAACAAAAGATCCACCACAAAATTTAGAACAAATCCACATCTTTGAATAAGAATTAAATAAACCTTTAGCTCACTGCCTTTAGGAATCCGACACAATAAAAAATGTTATCTCAACTAACTCACACACACACTTTTTCTCTTATAATTTGTGGCACACTTTCATCACTTTTGCATCATATTGTCATTCAACCCTTCACAATTCGACTTGATTTTATACAGTTCTTAACCTTAGAAACTTTCACCAAGGTCATCCACAAATATCTTATTTCATAAATTCAAATTAGGTTGGCAACTCAAAATTTCCATGGTGAAAAGGAATAAGAGTGGACCAATAAAAATATTTTTTGAGATCAAAAAATACTCTTGAATCAAGCACACGCTTCCTCAATTTAATTTTATTCTTCAAATGAAGTGTAAATACTAGGTCGGCCAAACCTAATGAAACACAAATGAACAATGATATACATGCTTTTCAACATAGAGATGACATGTGGAATCCACAACATGCTTCATTAAGCACAAGAATACATCTTATATTTCTTCAGATACATCTACAACAAGAACAATATGCCTCAAACACTAAACACCTTTCACTAGTTCATTCGAACTATACAAACCCATACTGAAACACTGAAACATGACTTCCATATTATCAATCTTCAACATTATTTTCCAAACACAAAGAAAATCATCAAAATTCAAATCCTAGATCCACATGATCCAAAACAAAAACAACAGAGGATAGTGGAGCAAAAACATTTCTCTCAATCCACATAAAGTCAACTCTTCCGGTAGAACACACATACCGGTGAACACAACTTTCACATACTATCACACCAAAAGTTGAAACCCAAGATACATCACCATAAAATCACCATTATGAAATCTACATAACCATACAGGAATAGGATCAACACAAGAGAAACACAAAGCACATACTAGAGCACAATCTGAACACATTCATCACTCTAACTTCTCTTTATCACTTTTCTCAAAAGCACTTGGAAACTCATCAACACAACACATATGCAATGACATAAAGATAGCTCCATGTACTAACAACATCTTAGCAACATCTCAACTATACATGTACAATCTGCAACATACTGAACTATGTTGACATCAAAGACAACATCAATGACAACACCACTAGACTAGCACATATTTGCAACATTTAGCCTCTCACTAAAGTGGGGGATAAATGTACCATAGAAAAATTGATCATTGACATTTTCATGGTTATTCAAGTCTTGCTTCCTTGATACTTGATCTATTTTGCTTGATTTAATGTTCTAATGTTATTTAATTATTCACATTAAGTCCTAAATATTTGAATTATGATGTCTTGTGAAGGTTTTTTGAAGTGTTGTAAAATATTTCTACACATTTCTAGACTCTTATTATTATAATTCAACTAAAAATAACCTTTTTATCCCTTACCAAGTCCTATTTTAAAGTGTTGTAAAGTCTTGTAACAAGATTTCATGTTTTTCTAGGCTTGCTTTCACTATTTACACAATTTTTATGTCTTATTTGACCTCTTTATACACTTATAGGTCATATTTAAGTGTATTTTTTAATGTAAACCTAAAAAATAACATTAAATGCATTTTAATTCCAGAAACCCACTTACAAGCCTAGGGTGGGACCCATTCACCATGGGTGGCAAATGAGTCCCCCTTGGCTCCAAAATGAAAATAATATAAAATTTATTTTGGGTTTTTATTCTAAATTACCTTATGTTGGCCTGTGATGATATATTATTAGGAAATTAGGGCACAAGCATGTATTAATAAGTATTTTTACATCCATTTTACACCCTTATTCATTCACTAACTCATTCAAGCATTCAATCCATCATTACATTCAAGCTTTTTGCATCATTTCATCAAGAAAATATCAAATATTTTCGAGAATCCATTGACACATCTTCAAATTTCTTCAACAAGGTTGTGAGTTTAGAAAATTTTTATGTTTTTTATTCATCATTCTTTGTCCTTTTCATTTCATTTCTTTATTAAGGGTTTGATTACAAAAGTGGGATTTGACCAAGGAAAATCCCTATAACCTAACCCTTAACCATTTTTCCCCTCTTACATGTGTCTTTGCAAACTTTTGTGTGCAAATTTTTCATGAAAATAGGTGTTGAAAGGTGGTCAATAAGTCAAAAAAAAATTTCAAGTAAACTAAACACTATTTCAATCTTGGAGAAGACCTACAGTCCATTTTTTGTAGATTTGACTCTAACAACCTGACAAGAAGACAAGTACAGATCCGAAATTCTATAATTGACCTTTGATTTCACAAAATTTTGGAGGAGGAATTATTTTCCATCAATGGTGAATGATTCCTACCTTAAGGCTCAAAAAGAGATTTTTTTAGATTCCAGTTCCTGACCATCGAAAAGTAGTTTTTAGGTGTTTTTTGTCAGTAGCAGGACTAATTCGTGATTAGTGGTGAATGAGTCCCACTGGTGATTTACCTTTATTTTTTTTAGATTTCAAAACATTCTAGAATCTTAATCTAACTCCCAGGTGCACTTTGTTTATCTCTATTCGGTTTCGTTACATTAGTTTTCATTTCTATTGCATTTTTTGCATATCTCATTGTGTTTTCAAACATTGTATATTTCTTAGGTTTTGCATTCATACTTAATTAATCTGTTCACTTAGCTACATTTAGATTACTTCATTTATTTATATTTTAATCATACAACCCTCTATTTGAGTGAACCACCTCATTTTTTGTGGCCTTGGGGGATTTTATCTCTCTCCTTTTAGGTGGAAGATCCTAAGAGTGTAAGAGAATTACATAGACCGTTCCCCACCATAAAAAAAGTGTTGGTTCACTAACAAATAGCCTTTTTAGGGTAAGAACCAAAATGCAAGGAATAATGTTAATCCAAGGTTGTTTCAAGAATATAATCTAGTTCCAATCAATTCAGCCAAAGTTCTTGTTCCAGTTCAAAATAACCTTGTAGTAGAATATGAGTGGTACTTTTTGTGCAATCAGCCCCACAATCAAGCTACATGCTCAAATGGGGTCATTAATCAGGATTTGATGGTGTAGAATGTCTAAAATGTGTAGAGTATACCCAACATGAGGAATCACCACAACAATAGAATCATCTTCTGAATGATACAACTCTCCTAAATTGGCAAGGAGAGGAATTTTGTGGTATGAATGTAGATGATACTCTAGTTGCAGTTAATACAATAGCCAAAAAGAGGGCTTTTTATATTGAATAGTTAACAAACAAAGGTAAATAATTTTCTGGTCCATCTACATCTCAAGTGCCATGCATATTACAAATAAATTCACAAGTTATTGCCAAAGAACATATTGGGAGTCACTCTCAATCAACTCATTTGCAAGTTGGTCTTGCTATTGTGAGGACTGAGCATAAGGAAAATACTACTACACCTTACAATATTATTGAGAGTTAAAAAAATGAATGTATCAATGTCTATGTGGGATTCTTTATCCATATTAGGCCAAAAAGACTTATTATAGTCTAATTTATCTGATTTGAATGTTTCAAGTGATACACCAATTGGTCAAGATAAGGTTATTTTCACAAACACACCTCAAGATAGCAATAATTAGCCAAGTAAAAAGTTAGCTAAAGATGTCAAACCCCCTCCTTTTTATGTGACTTTGATAGTAGGGGATAAGTTGGTCCATAACTGCATGGTAGATAGTGGGGCAAGTAGTTTTGTCATACCCAAACAAATTTCTAATAAGTTGGAACTAAAATATTAGCCCCTTGAGAAAGAAGTGGTCCAATTAGATGGGATAGCCATTAACACTGTAGGTGCCATTAAGGATTTAATCCTTATACTTCACGCTTTTCCAAACTTTTCCATTCTCCAAGACATATTTGTCAATGACTTACCACCTTATTTTGCATTATGCTTATCAAGAGATTTCACTGCCAAGATAGGAGGTTATTTTTCATCAAATTGGTCTCACGTGTTGTTTAGGACTAGGTATGGGAAAAAAATCACTATTAAGTTCAAGTTACTTGCCAAAGATCACATTGAACCCTATGTATTGAGTGATATAAATTCCAATTGTGTTCCTTTTGATGAAAGTGACCATGCTGTTGCTCAAGAGTTAATTTTAGAGGCTGAAAATGTCCCAAACATTCTTCTAAATGAGTGGGCAGCAGAAAATATGGAAGATGAACCAGGTAAAAACATTGAGGATATAGGCCCAAGTGTGTACATGTTACATGAACTTGATGTGGTGATTCCAAACCTTGAAAACAAAGTGGAACAATTGCTAGGATAGGAGAATGAAGCATGGAAAATGTTCTTTGATGGGTCTAGAAGCAAAAATGAAGTCGGGCGGGGTGCAATGCTTGTGTCCCCAAATGGTGACAAGTACTATTATACTTTTAGATTTTCTTTTTCTTGTTCTAATAATACTACCGAGTATGAGGGCTTGATTTAGGGCTTCAAATGGGCAAGGAAAAGAAAGATAAGTTGCCTTTAGGTATTTGGGGACAGTGAGTTGATAGTCAATTAGGTAAGAAGTTTGGGTGTGACTAAAAATTATGTGCTTAAGTCTTACAAGCATAGGGTGTGGGATATGATAGATGAATTTGATGCTTTTAATTTTATTTCTATTCCTAGGAGTGAAAACAAACATGCAAATAGGTTAGCTACAATAGGTGCTCAATTTCACATACCTAATGATATCAAGAAAGAAAAAGTACAAAAATATGTTAAGGTTGTCATAAGGCCCTATATTCCTGATAACAATGTTCATTGGCAAGTGTTCAAGAGTGATGAACAAGTGCTGAGATTTCTACTTGAAGAAGATGAATTTATAGTAGTAAACAAAGAGAAACTTAAGCAGAAAAATGATGATCAAATCATTCAATTAAGCACTAATGATCAGATCAAAAAGAGCAAGACTAGCATTCAGGTTAAAGAAGAGCATTATAAAGAGCTTGAGATATTTAAAGGTAAGCTCCTTAAAACTAGTAAAATTTGTTCACAAGAAGAAGGAAAGGTTTTATTTCTCTTTGTCAAGAATTCCAAGATGTATTTGCATGGGAGTACTCAAATTTAAAAGGATTTGATCCCCAGATTTCCCAGCATACCATATAATTAGAGCCTAATGCAAAGCCTATTAGGCAGAAATAGAGGTCTTTAAACCCAAAATTAGAGCCCCTTATAATTAAAGAGTTGACCAAGCTAATTGAGGGGGGTATTATTTTCCCAATCAAGCATACCTCATGGGTCTCTAACCTTGTAGTGGTTAGAAAAAAATGGAGAAATTAGACTCTGTGTAGACTTTAGAGACCTTAATAGAGCCTCATTGAAGGATCATTATCCACTACCCTCTATGGATTAGATTCTTCAAATAGTTGTTGGTTCAAAAAGATTTTTCTTACTTGATGGTTATATATAAATTGGGTTGATTCATAAATTGGTGCTTATATATCTTGATGACATAACATTTTTTTCTAAGAATGCAGATGAGCATTTTTCCCATCTAAGACAAGTTTTTGAGAGGTGTAGGGAGTTTGGTATATCCCTTAACCCCAAAAAGTGCATTTTTGTTATTCATGAAGGTAAGCTTTTAGGACACATAGTGTCAAAATAGGGGATCATCATTGATCCTAAAAGAGTGAAAGCCATTTTAGAGTTTCCTTTACCCAATCATAAAAAGGGGTTGCAATGTTTTCTAGGAAAAATTAATTTTTTGAGAAGGTTTATTCCAGATATTGCAAACCTTTTGAAACTACTAACAACAATGTTGAAGAAAACTACAAGTTTCAACTGGATCAGAGAGGCCAAGTGTAATTTTAAAGCTATTAAGGAGGCCTTATCAACAGCTCCTACTCTAATAAATCTAAACTTTTCAAAATATTTCATTCAGTACACTATTGGTAGCATAGATACCATTTCTGCAATGTTGGTACAACAAAATGATGATGGCTTAGAGGAACCCATTGCCTTTTTCAATCAGGGTTTAGAGGATTATGAACAAACGTATACCTTTGTGGAGAAGCATGTACTTATTATCAAGAGTTTGAAACAGTTTAAACCTTATATTTCTTACAATAAGATACATCTAATGGTTGCTCACCCTAGTGTGAAGGAGTTTTTGTTAAGAAGGGACTTGAATGAAAAGAGGGCTAGTTGGATTACAAAGGTTATGGAGTATGATATAGACATAAAGGTGACCAAGCTTGTAAGGGGTGAAGGGTTGTGTGAAAAACTACCTATAGTGTCTAAAAATGAGGAAAAGATAGAAACAAAGATTGCTTTGGTCACTAATGATGGGCCTCAAAACACTGCACCAACATTGAGTACGAGTTGGGTACGTGATATGAATCATTTCTTGCAAAGTGGCGAGTGTCAACCAAGTTTAGAGAAGGCTAAAAGGAGATATTTTAGTTTGCAGTCTATTCCCTATATGCTGGTTGATAATGTTATTTTTTATAAAAGACCTTAATGGGGTGTTGTTAAGGTATATTGATCATGATCAGGTAGATAAAGTAGTTCATGAGCTCCATGATGGAACTATCCGGGGTTATTTTTCCTTGAGAACTACTGCATGGAAGATAATGAGAGTTGGCTACTATTGGAAAAGTTTGTTCAAGGATTCCCATGCTTGGGCAAGAAAATATGTTAAGTGTTCCTTATTTACAGGTAAGGAGAGGCTTCCAGTTTTACCTTTGCAACCAATTCAAGTTGAACAACCCTTCATGAGATGGGGAATTGATTTCATAGGTGACATTAACCTACCTTCTATTATAGGTCATAGGTGGGTACTTATTGCAACCAACTACTTTACAAGATGGACTGAAGCAGTGGCTTTGAAAGAAGCTAATGAAAGTGTTGTTTTAAACTTTTATGATGATATAGTAACCAAGTTTGGAGTACCTGAATCAATCATTTTAGAAAATGCTTTAGCTTTTGTTGGATTGAGAGTAAGTGATTGGGTTGTTAGGAATGGAATTCATTTGAGTACATCATGAAATTATTACCCATAGGGTAATGATTTAGCAGTATCAACAAACAAGAATCTGATAAGGATTATTAAGAGAATCATAGAGGATAATCAGAGATCTCAGCACACCAAGTTAAAATTTTCCTTGTGGGCAGATAGAATAACTACCAAAAGGTCCATTGGGAACTCCTCATATTTTTTGGTTTATGGCAAGGAGGCAAGATTGCCTTTATTTGTGGAGTTTCCATCTCTTGATATTATGCATCAACTAGAGATGTTTAAGGAAGAGGACCCAATGGAAGTTAGGTATGCTCAACTCATGGAGTTAGAAGAGATAGGATATAAAGTTATGAAGTCCTTGGAATATCATCATCTCCAAACAAAAAGAGTCTTTGATAAGAAAGAAACATCCAAAGTGTTCAAAGAGGGTGATGTTCTCAAATGGGATGAATTGAAAAGCAAGCTAGGAAAGCACACTAATGCAAGGAGCATAATGCATTCCAATTATCAAAGATGGATGGAAAAATTATGCCTATCTCAATCAATGGGATACATGTCAAACACTATTGTGAGGTTTGATCTGCATTGTATATGCTAGACTAGGTGTTTTTTTTTTCAATAAGTGTTGTTGCACCATAGTTTAGATGCAAGTTTTCATTCCCCCAAGTGTTTTTCAACACAGTTAAGTAGTTTTCCTTCTTGATTTTTGGTGTTTGAATAAGTTTCCAAGATGTCATGCACTGATCTAGTGAGTTATATTCTTGTTTGAAACTATTTTCAAATTGTCTCAACTTTTAAGTGACTCATTTCCCAATGGATAAGCTTCAGACAATTGATCAAGATGTTTAGCAAGCAAACATATAGCATATGTCACCATAAATGTTACCTATTTTTGCTACTAGCCCAAATAGGTAGAGCTATTATGTTTTACAAGTGAAAAGAAGGAACATTTTAACTTTTCTATGTCAGATTCATGTGCATAAAAGGAAAATCAAAATATTACATTGCTACATTGTATTATGCAGATGCATATCACATAGGAGAGCACGCACAATATTTTCAAAATTGTAATCTTTATTGATAACATAAATGTATAATGTCCCACACAAGCCGTGAGACTAATAATATGAATGCATATAATGGAAAGCATCATACATTTATAGATATAATAGGAAATAAATGCACATATAGTGAAAGGGGACTCGCCATTTCTTGAATGACAAATCCTAGTTGTTTTGTTCTGCACCATCTTCATTCCCTCTTGCTTGTCCTACTTGGTCTCCTCATTGCTCCTAGGTTCCCTATATCTGAAATGAAAGTGTTAGAGCAACAAAATATCATAAGTCAAAAAATGTGTATACGTCTATAAGCATATAATTCGATCCTCATGTGCATTCAAATATTCAAACATACCATAAATATCCAGGAAAACATGAGAGTGCAATCAAACACATCTATCATATGCTTGTTTTTATTTAACATGTTTGCTTCATGTGTAGGTATAGGTGAAATCCTTGTTACTATGTTGTTTCATCTAATTACAACAAGTTGGTAAAATGTGGCTCCCACAAGGGTTGAGCCTAGCATGCTATCCTCTAATTACATTATAAAGGGATAATTGCATTTTTATATCACCATTGAATCTTTGTTGACAAGTCTCATTAATCTTTTTTTATAGACAAAGAAGGTACCATTATTAATGGGAGTCATCTCACATTAATAGTGATAATCATTATCAATAGAAACATGTCACAAGGGTCATCCACAAAGATTCAATGAGATCTTCTAAGTTATTCAATGAGGAGCTATCATAAGCTACCTGGGGTAGTCATGCTTAGTCATAAAGACAATGTTGTCACTTTGATAATAGTGATTTATATTGGAATGGTGACATGAAAAGCAAGACACAATTGCCTTAAAGAAAATGATGACTATATTAAGAGGATAGTTTTCAGAGAGACTACAAAGTTATAAATATAATAGTCATGAAAACAAGAAGGTATCAATTATCCTCAAACAAGTTTTCATTCATCTTGTAAATCTTGTTTTATCATTAAAGTCATGGTGAGGTTTATTGTACAAGGTTGAGATGGCATTCAAAAGAGTTTTTCAAGACCCATAAACTATAGATAGATATCAAGCTAAGACCTTTTTCAAGAAGATCTCAATAGGGTAGTGGCTTTTAACTGAGAAATTCTAAGGCCATAGCAACTTCTTGAAGGTGACAATGAGCATTCATGATATTCATTATTATTAAATGTAAGTAAAGATAGTGATGTTGATGCAAAAGGGAATCATAGATGCATTGTCTATCATCATTGCATGAAACAACAAGAGAGATGGACTGTTGAATGAAAACTGGACTGAGTTCTTACAATCAATAGATGACCATCAATGCAAATCAATTTTTAAACCATACAAAGATGACAATCTATTAAGAAATTGTGGCTGAAAGTGAGAATGGAAAGCCAAATTATGCTAATTGATATTGAATAGCTTGAAAAGAGTTCCAAGATGATAGTGAGCTATAGGATGGTGATATATTATCAAAGATAAAGTATGAGGACCCTTGAGTTAGGGTTACAACAAAGACAAGAAATGAATCATGTTCTCATGAAAACCTGGAGATGAAGTTTTTTTCCATATGGGTTTGAATACAAAGTAAGATGCAGAGTTTCTTGATGAAATGGAATACAAATTTTCTTAACCCAGAATCACTAGGAATCTACAAAAAATACTATCTTTTATATAGAAAACACAGGTTCTATGGAAGGGTTTCAATTTTCTTATAGAAAATGTCAAAATATCTATAGAAAATATAAACCCACATCCATGAAGGAGCATATATCTTTTTGTCTTTACAGAAGAAGACCAAAATATAGAGACCCATTTGGGGTTTTTCCTAAAAGCATTAATACAAAAATGGGAATCAACAAAAAATTGAAGATTATTCATTCATTTTTTCTTGAAAAGTACAATGTAGAGTCTTGACCTATTTGGAGCAAAGCCTCAAGCATATTTATAGAAATGGAGAAAGCAAAGGCTACAAGCCATTGCGTGGATCACTATGTCTCTTTGTAGGGTTTGATTAAAGAAGTTTCACACTGAGAATGCAGGGAATCAACAAAGAAGTGAAGCAAGAGAAAATGTATAAGGAAAATGTAAAGGCCATGGCATGTACAAGAGAGAACAATGAAGAGAGGCACGGGTTTTTGATAACCTAGGAGAAAATTTTAAATACCTATAACAGAATGTATGGATATGGCTAGAAAGACCATTTTTATACATAAAATGCATAAAACTTCAAGAAAAGTGACATTAATGTACAAATCTTGCATGAAAATACATAGATAAATGAAATGTTTTCAGCTTATTTATTTTGAGAATGCACAAAATCTCATTTTTCATGGAAAAAAACAAGAAGTATCATAGATAAAAATGTTTTTTTTATTAAGATAATGACATTTATGCTTAGAATGGAAAGAGTCCAGCATTTTCATACAAGATGACAACTCACCCACACATTCATTTTTCCAAGAAAACCTTAAGAGATGCCTCTATAATGTCAAAATTTTCCATTGAAGAGCTTTGTTGAAACCCTGTGGTGTCGCCTAGAAGTCTCCAAAAAGTTGGTGATGCAAATGAAATGTATTCATTTGTACTACATGCATATTGTTGTTTAGGGTTTTTACCCTAAAAAGCATGTTGACATACAACTAAGGCATTTTTCCTTTGCATTTTATTTTTTACAACAAACTAATATTCCCCATGGCCTAAGACTTTTAAATCTTATGCCTTTTTATTATGTTACCTTATGTATGCTATGCATAGGAGTTTTGATGACTTTATAATTTTTTGCATTGACTCTCATATGGCCGAGTCATGGTTTTTAAATTTTGAATTCATTTTTGAAAAATGTAAAGCATTTACTTAAAGTGATATTTTATAAATCACTTAAGTTTAAATGTTACTTTTAATGCAAAATGAAATGCATTGAGATTTCAACACATGACAAAGGGAGATATGGATATAGATGTAATTATGCTTTTGGAAGCATCTAGGGGAAATTAGAGGAAGTTTGTGAACACATGGAGAGCATATAGGGAGCTATTTTTTCTTTTTGGAGCACTTGGAGAAGATTTAGGCATCAGTTTCATGTGCCTTTATGGTTGACTTGGTCAAGTTTGACCTTTGCACTTTGGATCCTTTTTGCAGAGGATCTAGTTGCTATATTTTTGGCTTTTTGAAGGAATCCGACCTAAGGAAGCTTCTAGTTCCTTCATTGGTGCAACTATTTGGGAGTTGATAGATACAGTCACTTTGTTAACTCATTTGTACTTAGTTCTTACTATGCATTTTTGTACTTAGTGAATTTTGGGATATTTTTGTAACTCTTTTGGATATGAAATTTAGTGAGAACCTTGGATGCAATTGATATGAGATTTTTCCTACTTATTCTCTACATTATTGTGTGTTCCCAAGTAATTGATCAAGTTATCTATGAGGTGTTGATTATTTCCTTTTAACTTTTTCTCATGTTTCTTGATACCTTTATGCAGAAATTTTTTCAATGCAGATTGCAACTCATGTCTTGAAGTGCAAAATAACTTTTAGCTATGAAGATATATGATCTATTTAGGATCTAGGACAAATTGCTTAAAAAATGCGTAACGTAAAAGATCAATTAATACAATGCTTAAATGAATAAATCAACATAACATAACATGATTGCCAAGATAATGAACTGAAATGAAAGAGAGAAGATAAAGAGGAGACAAACGCAATTCATAACAGAGTTTGTCCCTAAGGACTACGTCTCTGGGCCCCTCTCCAATGGAGTGACCGATCCGATTATAGTCCAAAATCAGTTACAATTGCTTCAATGACTATCTCCTTCAAGCACAACAGCATAACGTTCCTCTGATGTGCGGAAATGTCTGCAAATTCTCCCCAGCATTCTCTCATTCTCACCACCTGGACTTGGAAAAACAAGGCCTACTACCTCTCTTTTTATACATAAAATTTTCCTAATTAGGCTTAACCATCAAAATTAATGCCTAACCACATGATATCTGCTTAGTGATTTCGTACAAGTTGTTTTATTTTTTTCTTTAACCCCTTTTGGCATTTGGTTAGGTGGGTTTAGGTTGTTTTGGCTTTACTTGGCATTTTTATTATATATTCGGGTCTTCACACTAACAAAAACCCACTGACCTCCCTATACATATGTGGATAGTTCGGTGGCTCAATGGTTCATAGGTAAATTGGTGGCCACGAGGTCGGCGGTTCCAACTCCACCGGCCTCGCTTTACAACCATACCCGCAATTCTTAAACAACAAAAACAACCTTTGCAATATAAGTGTTGGGCACGAGCTCGCCGGTGCAACGGTGAATGGCTCGGCTGGCTGGGCAGAGATCGTGGGGTGAAACCCCAACAATTTTTTGTTAAAACAAACAAATGATATCACCAAAGACCATTCGCCACGTGTCAGATTCCTGTTCGCCTAAGCTGCTGACTAAGCCATCCACATGACAAGCTCTTATTCGCCGGAGATGCTGACGAGGCAATTGATGTGTCACTGACTGGAATGCCACGTGGGATGCCCGTACTATACGGTTGGATACGTGTCATGATCTGATTGGTCCATATGATCTGAGTCACCTATCATGTGTCACACCAGAATTTGTCCATGTGGAATCCGTATGGTACGGACAATCTGCTGACGTCATCATCCATACAGTCAGCTCAAAAGTCAACTCAAAACTTTGACCACCTATAACTTGAGCATACGACGTCATATTTTGACAAAACGAACGCTGTCAAAATCGTCTCAACGAGCTCTTCGCAATGGTGCTACTTCTGTCAATTTCTGAGATATTTTTTTCCTTTTGGATGCCCCTAAAGCCAGTTTGATTGGAAGTTTGACCAGCTGTAACTTGCACAAATGGAGTCCTTTTCACCCTGTTCAAGTTATGTTGGAATCAGGACGTCATTCTCTTTCTGATGGTGCTGAAATTTGGAGCATTGAGAACACTTAAATTTTCACTAAAAAATGTCCCCCAGATCAGGCCTCCCCACTGGAGAGCTTTTGGACCTCCAAAAGCTTGATTACTTGGAAAGTAAGTGAGGGTAAAGTTCCCTCACTTTACCAATCTCCATCCATCTTGCTTTGCTTGGATGCATCCCCTTCAGGCCCACTCTAAGGTACTCAACATCTCCTCTTCATGAAGTTCTGGCATTCCTATCGAGAATAACATCTTCTGGCAACTCTGACATGTATTCTGGTGAAAGGTCATCAACTGATGGAACTTGAATGTCTGTGGCTTCATCTAGGATCATTGGAGGCTCATACAGTTTCAAATTATCAACATTGACAACTGAGTAAATATGCATGTATGGAGGAAGATTGAGGCGGAAGGCATTGGTACCAATCTTCTCAAGGATCTCAAAAGGACCATACCTAATTGGCTTAAGCTTTTTACCTTCACCTTGCATCCTTTCCTTGTTGATATGTAACCAAACTCTGTCTCCAACCTGAAAATGATGATCAATGTGATGCTTGTCATGGAAAACCTTGTATTTTTCTTGACTCTATTCCAACCGTGCTTCCACTGCCTGATGAATTGCTTGGACTTTCTGGATGAACTTCAAAGCTTTCTCTGCATCATGGTGTCCATCTTCAACATCATCTTTCCCAAAATCAAAATCCATCGGTGTCTTGGGCACATAACCAAAGCATGTCTCAAAAGGAGACCTCTTAGTAGAAGAGTGTGCTGCATGGTTGTAGGCATGCTGCACATAATGAAGACTCTCATCCCACAACTTAGGATGCTTACTGTAGTAACCTCTGAGTAGATGCACAACTGTCCTGTTTACAACCTCTGTCTGCCCGTTGTTCTGCAGATGGAAGGCTATACTCTTCTTCAGTTTGGTGTCCATGAGTCCCCACAAAGCTAACCAAAATTCCCCCAAGAATCGAGAATCTCGATCCGATACAATAGAAATAGGTAGCCCAAAATGAACCCATAAAAATTGAAAGTACATATGAACTGTCAGTTCAGCAGTGACTTGCTTTTTACATGGCATCAAAATACAAATTTTGCTGAACTGATCAACTACTACATACAAATAATCATGTCCCTTCCTAGACATAGGTAATCCCCAACAAAGTCCATTGATACACTTTCCCATGGACGAGAAGGTACAGGTAGAGGTGTGTACAAACCCAACTTCCTATTACTAGGCTTGCTAGTTGCACACATTACACAACCTCTAATATACTTAGTTACAGTTTCTTGCATACGAGGCCAATAGCAATATTTCTGCAGCTGAGTCAATGTTTTGTTTACCCCAAAGTGTCCTACAATCAATGAGGTATGTGCTTCTCTAATAACTTGTGCTTATTCATCTTTTGGAACACATAATTTGCCCAAGTGATATAACAGTTTATCCTGCACATAATAATCTTTCTCTTCTACATGTTTACCTTTCATTAAAGCAGTATAGATATCATTAAAGTTCTCATCTTTAGCATATTGTTCCTGAAAAATTTCATGAACTATAGAACTATTCTGAAGGATTAACAAAGAATTCATCATAGGGGGTCTAGAGAGCATGTTTCCTACTTTGTTATGGGTACCTTTCTTATACTTAATAACCAAATGAAACTGTTGTAGAAAATCTATCCACCGAAAGTGCCTACTTTGTTGTAGTTTAGTTTGTGAGTGCAAATACTGAAGTGGCTGGTGATCAGTGTGGATTATAGTTTCTTTCCCCATTATGTAATGTTTCCATTTTTTAACACTCTAAACTAAAGCATAGAGTTCTTTATCATAAGTGGGATAGTTACTTACTGCTCCTAAAAAAGTTTTAGAGTGGTAGCAAACCGGTTTACCTCCTTGCATGAGTACTGCTCCCATGGCAAATCCACTCACATCTGTCTCGATCTCAAATGGTTGATGTAGATCTGGTAAGGCCAAAAATGGTGCGGTGCTCAACTTTCCCTTCAAACTGTCAAAAGCCTTCTGTTGTGGACCTCCCCACTGAAAAGTTGCCATCCTACTGGTTAATGCATGCAATGGTGATGCTATATAAGAAAAATTTGCAATAAACTTTCTCCAGTACTGAACTACACCTAGGAAACTTCTGACCTCTATGACTGTACTTGGCTTAGGCCATTTTACAATAACTTCGACCTTCGCAGGGTCTACTTTCAATTGACCACCCCCTATGACATAGCCTAAGTACACTAAGGATGTCTTAGCAAATTCACATTTAGACATCTTTACATATAATTTTTCTTTTCTCAATACATCAAAGACTTTCTTTACATGACTTACATGATCTTCCCAAGTTCAACTGAATACAAGAATATCATCTAGATAGACTATGACAAAATCATCAATAAAAGGATGAAAGACATCATTCATGACTCTCATAAAGGTAGCTGGTGCATTACAAAGCCCAAAAGGCATAACCAACCACTCAAATAGTCCCTGTTTTGTCTTAGATGCAGTCTTCCAAATATCATCTTCTGCAATTCTTATATGATGATAACCACTTCACAAATCTAACTTAGTGAAATAAACTGCATGTTTTAACTGATCAAGTAAATCATCAATTTTGGGAAGAGGATACCTGTTCTTTACCGTTATCTTGTTCAAGGCACGGTAGTCGATGCACATCCTCCAAGTTCCATCTTTCTTTGGAACCAAGACAATTGGAGAACCACAAGGAGATGTACTAGGATGAATAACTCCCTTTTCCACCAACTCTTGAACCTGCTTTTTAAATTCCTCATTCTACATAACGGATAAATGGTACATGTCGATATTAGGAAGTGGCACATCCTGTTGTAGCTGGATTTCATGTTGTATCTCTCTCTTGGGTGGCAACCCCTTTGGTTCCTGAAACATGTCATCATAAGCAGAAATAATTTTGACCATTTCAGTTTTATGTTTTGGTTCACACCCCTTGAAGGCCTCATATTTATCATCTTCTTTGGCTTTTACAAGCATTAATACAAAGTTTTTACTTGAGTTGACCAACCTCTTCATTTGACCAGCATTAACCAGTGTAAGATTAGTCTTCACCTTATGTGCTTGTACAATGTATTCTACCCCATCCTTAAAAAGATGATACTTATTCTCCCCCCTATAAAAGATTGCTTTTCTGTCATAAAGATAAGGACTCCCTAACACAAGCCCACAAATATCCAAAGGGACCACATCTACTTCTACCTCATCTACAAAGTTTGCAGTGATAGCAAATCTCAATTTACACTGTTTTGAGTTGACTTTGGATACATGTCATGATCTGATTGGTTCATATGATCTAAGTCACCTACCACGTGTCACGCCGGAATTCGTCCATGTGGAATCCATACGGTACGGATGATCTGCATCCGTATAGTCAACTCAAAACTTTGACCACCTGTATCTTGAGCATACGACGTCGGATTTTGATGAAACGAACGCCGTCGGAATCGTCTCGATGAGCTCTTCGCGATGACACTACTTCCATTGATTTCTAAGATGATTATTTTTTTCGTCGTCTGGACGCCCCTAAAGCCAGTTTGACTAGAAGTTTGACTGGCCATAACTTGCACAAACGGAGTCCTTTTCACCCCGTTCAATTTGTGTTGGAATTAGGACGTCATTCTCTTTCTGATGGTGCTGAAATTTGGAGCATTGGGAACACTTAAATTTTCATTGAAAATTGTCCCCTGGATCAATATATTCCTACTAGAAGTTTGAGTTCTAGGATTGTTTTGTGAAATATTTATGCAAATACATACCATAATAGGTTGTGCATCTTTAGTTTATGTTGTTGTAGGCAAGTGGATGAAATTCTAAGTTTCATAGTCCTTTTCAGTTTCGTGTATCACACTTATTTTCAATTACTAGTTTTTAGTTTATGTTTTTCTCTCTCCCTTTTCCTTGACAGAACAATAGAGTAAGATAGATTTATGTGATAACCATTTAGGAAGCTAACCTTCTCCAGTGTTTGATCTCTATTTTTAAAGCCCACACTTTGAGATATCTTCTAATGTTACATTGAGTGGTTGAATAGGGTTCAACAAAGGGTGCACATTAGGGAGATAACAGTTATCACATACAAAAAAAAACTTACATCTTTTACATAATATCAAAAGTCAACAAGATAGTTACAATTTATTTTTAACTTCATTGTTATGAATTTTCAACCAATTTACACCAAAAATCCTTTTTCTCTATATTTTCATATTCTTACAACTATTTTCATGTAGAAACATTTCCTTTTGTGTAAATACTAAGAGTCTTTACATATATTTCTATAGATAAATATTAAATTTGTAAAAACTAGAGTGTTAGGATTGGGAGAAGCTAAAATATGGACCAAAAATACCTATGTATGTAACATTATATCATAACACCTATTCCCCATCCCACACACTAGACAAAACATCTCAACAGAAAGACTTGACAGACATATGTTTAGGTGTGTGTTGTCACCTATCCCATTGGTAAGAAGATGTGGAGTGTCAATAGGTTTTCAAAATCATATTTTGGAATAGACAAAAATTCCAAAATGTGGACATTTCAATTCATAATTTGGAAATAAAAAGAAAAGCCCAAAACGTCACCATTTTACATTCCATTTTCAACATTCACATTTTGCAAGTTGTTGGAGAGCATGGAAAGGAGTTGCAAGCATTTAGAGGCAAAACTAGAGTGGCCACTCTCCATGCCAAAACACATTTGATAGGTGCAGGAAGCTGGCTAGCTAGCAAATATGTATATTTGTCAAAAATATATGCCATTTGGCCATTTTTCCTAGGAATTGTGAAGAAATGAATGACTATTTTTTGCAAAGATGGGTTTTCATTAACGAGAAAAAAAAGGGTTTTCCTTAAGAAAAGTGGTTTTCATTTGAAATGCAAAGCTATTTATGTCTTTTTGTGTTGAGGGTTTTTAAATTTTGGTTTCCTCCCATCTGCTAGTTTTGAAATTTTTCCATTTGAATGTTCTCACAATACAAAAATTTAAGAGGAAGCCGAATGCAATAATTGACAACCCATTGTGGAAATATGAGTGAAATAACTGAATAATGTTTAGAGAAAATGGAAACCATGCAAAATATATAATGAGGTTGGAAAACACAATGTGGATTTTGAAATGAAATGATATATTTTGAAAACCACATAAAGCCCATAGTGTTGCCATTTTTGACATTCTCATTTTGAAGGTTGCAGGGTTTGGAGGCATCCAAAGTCCAGAGTAGAGTGGCCATTCTCTCCTACCATAACACATTTGATAGGCGCAAGAAACTAGCTACTAGGTATGTATATATGCTAGAAATATATGCCATTTTTTCATTTTGCTTAGGGACTATGGAGAATTGAAGGGTTATTCATTGTGAAGATGGGTTTTCATTGATGGGAAAACAAGGGTTTTCATTTTCCCTCATTGTGTAGAGGGTTTTACAACATTGTGTGGGTTGGAGATTTCATAAATTATGTCCTCACATCCCACTATGTTTTCCAACCTTTAATCAAACTATGCATGTATATTTGGATCATATTAAGAAATTAAAAAACACAATTTTTACTCTACGTAAGACTGTTTTAAATTTTGAAGCTTCCTTTCATCACATTCATAATATCTAAATAACAAAATATTTTCAAGACATTCATACTATTCTATAAAATTTTAGGTTAGAAAACACTGGGTGTTATAAAACCTACAACTCACATAATGTTACATACATAGGTGCTTTTTGTCCAAATTTTGAATGCCTTTAGATTCTTGCAAATTTTCATTTTCTAATCTCTCATCAGCTCTTAATAGCATTAATTAATCTCCTCTTCTTTTGATGATAAAATATTCTTCTTATCTCTTAATTCCTGTTCTAAGTGGTTAACTGTAGTCTTGTGTTGTGTTGCTTTAGTTTCAACACTTCCAACTAGTACTTTTTTATTTGCAAGTTGACCATCCATGCATTTTTCCTCATCCTCATTGCTCTTACCTATTAACACCTCCTTGGTATTCACATAAGAATTTCATGTCTCTACCTTCTCTTCATCCATTTCCAATTCTATGTGTTCCACAAAATTCCTATGTTCAAGAATCTATGAATTTACTTGTTCAACATCACCCATAGCATCACCTCTCACTTTCTTTGCCTACACAAATTATTGTGCAATAAAAATACTATTTAGTTTGTGAAATTTTCCCATTACATATACTGCACATGGACCACTTTCCTTGACTTCTCAAGAGCATGATCTCTTTAGTCAATACATTATCTATCTCAGTCACTCTACTCTACTTTTCAAGTGTTTTAATAGAAGATTCATTTTTCATTCCATCCATTTTGGTACTTGTTGCCTCTAGTCCTAAATTGGCATTTGCCCATTTACAAAACAAATAAAATACTTGCATTATTTGTAGTGTTGGAAAACACACTATCCCATGCCAGTTATTCCCTCATGGAAATTTTATGTTTTGTAGGCTCCAAAATGTAATGAACTCCACCTTATAACTTTAGAACACCTCTTTGGTGACATAAATATGACATTTCCCTTTTTTCATTTGATTGGAAAAAATTAAATTCTCTCATTATTTGCAATGTTGGAAAGCACGCTATCCCATGTCAGTTAGTTCGTTAAGAAATTTTTTGTTTCCTTACACTCCATGAATGTAATGAAGACCACTTTCAAAATTATGAACAAATCTTTGGTACAGTCAAAATGGCATTTCACTTCATTTGATTGGAAGAAAAATAATGCTTGCATTATTTGTATTTTTGGAAAACGCATTGTCTCCTCTTAGTTATTCCATCATGAAAAGATTTTGTTTCATTACAACCAACAATGTGATGAAATCCACTTTCAAATTTTTGAACAACTCTTTGGTATAGTCAAAATGACATTTCACTTTCCTCATCTGATTGGACCAAATAAAATGCTCACATTTTTTGCAGTTTTGGAAAAAACACTGTCTCCTCTCAGTTATTCCCTCATGAAAATTTTGTGTTTCATATGCTCCAAAATTATAATAAATCCCACATTCATATTTTAAAACTACTCTTTGGTGACATAAATATGACATTTTTTTTTTCATTTGATTGGAACAAATAAAATGATCACATTATTTCGAGTGTTGGAAAACACACTGTCCCTTGTCAATTAGTTCATTATGAAATTTTTTGTTTCGTTATGCTCCAAAAATGTAATGAATTCCACTTTCAAATTTTTGAACTCTTTGCTATAGTCAAAATGTCATTTCACTTTCTTCATATGATTGGAACAAATAAAATACTCTCATTATAATTTTGCATGATTTAAAAAATGTGCATAAAATAATTGTAATTTGGAAAACACAATGTGGGTTTTCAATTATTTGAATCTCCTTGTTTAAATGTAAAGGGTTGTCTCATGGTGGGTTGCTTAATTCTTAAAACCTAGGGTTTTGCAACATGGAATTTTACAAAATAGTATGAATTCCTTCAAAAAAAATTGTTGTTTAGACATCACGAATGTAGTGTGCTTCTTAACACCTAGGGTTTTGAAACGAGAAATTTTACAAAATAGTATGAATGTCTTCAAAACCTTTTGTTGTTTAGACAACATGAATGTAGTTGGCTTCTTAACTCATAGGGTTTTGCAACATGGAATGAATTTCTTGAAAAGCTTCTGTAATTTAGACAATGTCAATGTATTGAAAATCCCCCTCAAGATTTATAAGGGCTTTTAATTTGAGTTAAAAATGTATTTAAATTTTGCATGATTGAAGAATAAAGAGCACAAAATAATTGTAATTTGGAAAACATGATGTGGGTTTTCAGTTATTTGAATTTTGTTGTTCAAATGTATTTAGGTGTTTTTAGAGAAGATTCCTTTTTCAACTACTCTGCTTCTTTTCAAGTATTTTTAGAGAAAATTCCTTTTTCATTCCATGCATTCTAGTACCTATTGCCTCTAGTTCAACATTGATATTTTCCCATTTCACATAGTGCACATGCTCCTTCATCAACTTTTGAAGAGGAGGAACAATCTCTTTAGTCAATACATTATCTATATCATTCACTTTGGTTTGCTTATTTTCAAGTGTTTTTAGAGAAGATTCCTTTTCAATTACATACTTTCTACTACCTATTGCTTGAGTTTTTTGTTGCCATTTTCCCATTGTGCATACTGTGTATGCACCTTCCTCAACTTCTCAACAACAAGGAGAATCTATTCACTCAATCTATCGCTAACACTTATCTTCCTTCAAGGTGAATTTTGAAGGTGAACTTCATTACATTCTTACTGTGTACTAAACAAATATTTTTCATTATGTTCATACTGTCTATATATAACTACATGTTATAAAACACTAGGTATCTAATCAAATTGAGGTGAGGTGTGGCAAACCAATTGGGTTGTTACTGCAATAATCAGAAAAGGTTTTGATTACATTCATATTGTTTTGTAAAATTCCAGGTTGGAAAACATTAGGTGTTATAAAACTTACAACTCACATAACATTCTAAAACCCTTGACAAGTTGCAATCCAATTACTTAGTCACCCTTCACCTCAATTTTGTATGTTTTTTGAATTCCCCACCTGCAACTCCTCCCCATGCTCGTGCAAGCCACAAGGCCTAGTTTTATTGGCTGACAGGAGGTGGGAAAATCAACCTGACAGTGCCACTATCTCCTTGCTACTGTTTCCCTAATGTTTTCTCCTATATGCTAGCTTGGCTAGTTTTATCCCTCATCTAGTGGGCCCTAGACTATGCCATCTCATCATGTTATGTATGTTTCTATGCATGTTTTTATGTATGGTTTTAAGCATTTTTTTTTGTACATAGGTGCATTTTATTGGGAGATTAGCTGCATCCCATTACATTCTTATTGTGTACTAAACAAAACTTTTTCATTACGTTCTTACTGTCTATGTATAATTGCATGTCTAAAAACATTTGGTGTCTAATCAAATCAAGCCAAGGGGTGAAAAAAAAATTGGTTTTTTACTACATTGATTAGAAAAGTTTTTGATTACATTCATACTATTTTCTAAAATTCCAAGTTGGAAAACACTTGGTGTTAGAAAACCTGTAACCTACATATTGTTCTAAAACCCTTTACAAGTAACAATTGAATTTCTTAGTCACCCCTCACCTCAACTGGGTATGTTTTGTGTATCCCTGCCTATGACTCCTCCTTTTGCTCTTCACCCTTTAGGTTTGAGCATGGAGAATGAAACATAGAGTGTTTTCCAACCTATAATTATTTTGTGCATTATCATATTTAACTAATGTAATCACCTGCTATTTTTTGGTCAATCAAAGATTACTTGCTATTTTTCGGTCAATCAAATATTACCTACTATTTTTTGGTTAGTCAAGGTGATCACCAAGTATTTCATTGACTTCTTAACATTTATTCTTGCAAAACCAATACACATTGTGATTTGCAACCAATGTGTCTTACAATAATTTGTACTTTTTTAGTTGTCTATACAAGTAATGATATAAAAAAAAGTTTGATAGTGGTACATGGTATCTTTCTTGTCTATCTTGTCTATGCTTATTGATTATGCAAGTTATGACCTCTTTCATATGCTAGGAGAGATGAGTTTTACATATATCCAAATGAATGTTCAATGCTTCACAGTTCCAACAAAATGAAAAAATGGTAGATATAATTGTTGATATATATTACTAGTGTTAGCAATAGGTTAAATTGGAAATTTAACTTCTATTGTATAGTTTAATATGTTTATTTATTTTTTGTACAAGCTGGCATGTTTCACTTAGCAAAATATAAATCCAATATTGATGAAGTTTGGAATAACATGAATTCTTTGTAGAACCAAATGTCTTTAATTTTCCAATTTTATCTATCGCTAACACATGTCTTTCTTCTAAAGAATGGAGGAGGGCACAGATGGAATCCCTGTAATGTCCCCTTCTCAAACCTGATCTTTCTAGTGACCGTTGGCCTTTTCTTTGGGAACCCGAAGGCTAGTCGAAAGATAAATTAGGGTTTCCTATTTTTGAGGAGGTCCTTGTTCAGGGATGATGGATTCAATGGCGGATTCTTTCTGGGTTTTCAGAGAGCTTCGCAGGGGTATGTTCATCTCGGCATTATGAGCATTTTCTGGAATTTACTATTTTTAGTAAATTCTATTTTTGGCAGTAAATAGGATGGTCTCAGGAAGTTGACCTTCCCCTTCAGTTGACTCAAGTGGCGTATTCAGTTTCGGGTTTCAAAATGTAGTTTTGGGAAGTTGAGCTCATTTCACTTAAAAAATAGCATTATAATTTAAATGTTATTTTATCACCTTGGCCTAGTCGAATGACTTAATGTCATTTTAAAAGGTGGACTCAAAGGGTGGCGCCATCATTAAGGATATATTTAATATTTGATGAATTCTCCAAAGTCAATGCAAGTTAATTTGGGCGCATTTATCAAGGTGATGATTTGATTAAAATATTGAATTTAATTAAAATGGTCAATATTGAATTTGAAGGAAAAAGGACGCCATTTCATGAAGGGAATTAGGGTTTTGACTTGAAGAAGAGTTTAGGGTTTCGAGAAGTCAACAAGAAGTTATAAAAAGGAGGCATTGAGCATCATTTCACATCTTTTGTCTATGCTAATGTTATGCTGCCGAAATGGTTGCGGAATTGCTTCGAGGAATGAATGCCTCCTAGTCTGGGCTCGACTTCGTGCTTGAGAGACAGCACCTAGTGGAGAGGTTTGCTTAGTTGAGTGTTTTGTAGTAAGTTTTGCATTTGTAGTTCAATTTCTAGCATGTTAATGAAGTTCTGGAGTTGCTGATTTAGTATAGCTGCATGTTGTATTTGCTCATAAGTCAAAAAATAAAAATATATTCGTTCTGGGTATTGGCTAGAACCATTTCTATGCCCTAGGCGCCCATTTGTGCAAATTTTGGTGATTTATAACGAAGAATCTGATTTTATCTTGTTGGTAGAACATTTCTAGAGGCTGTACCATTCTGTTCCGCCTGGCAAGTGTTTAGAAAAAAAAATACTTCAATTTGTCAGCTGTTTCTTTGTCTAGTCTTCATTGTCATCATCCTAGCATTCGTTTGCATCAAGTCTCATGTCATTCTGACAAGTATTGAGTGAGTTGTGAGCATTTTAGTGGATTTTAGGGTTGCTGGTTTTGCATTTAAAGGTGCAGATCTGATTTGATCAGAATTTTAAATCTGGTTTTTGAGAGAAGAAATCAGTTTGGTATTTCCATTAAGCAAGGAGAATTCTATATCTAAATGCTCGTTGAATTGTTCTAACTCTATGCTCTTGGCAGGCGAATTCTCTATCATATTGTAAGCTGACAGTAGTACTGGCAGCAGTTCTTAATCTTGCTTAATATTCTGATTTGTAACGCTTATTTTCATTAAAGTTGTTGTAATAGATCTATCTCCGCCCTATGGTCGCTACTTTCCCGTCTTGGGTCAGCAAGCACATTCTGGGTGTTGAGTAATTTCAGTATTCAGCATTTCCTTCAAGTTTGCTTTCAGTATTAGTTTGAAATAGTATAACCCCGCCCTATGGTAGCTACTTCCCATTCTGGGTGTTGAGTAGTTTCATTATTCAGCATTTCATTTCAAGCTTTGCTTTCTGTAATCACTCCGTCATATGGTCGCCCCTCACTCCGCCTTGGATTAGGTAGCACATACTTGACATTGAGTTCCCTTCTGTATCTTGAGTTTACTTTCTTGCATGTTTCAGTTTATCCATCTAACCTTAACGGGTGCACTTGTTTGAATGTTGTAATCTGTTAATTGAAAAACGAAAAAAATTGGCTCAAAATATTTCAATCCCTAAGGCCTGAGTGGATGGATTGTAGGATGATGGCATGACTAATAGCATTGGTGATGGTCAAGGCAGCAGAGGCCCTTCATCTACGTTGGCTTAGTCCATCATGAAATTCCCTTATGTGACAGGGTCTAGTGGGGAGAGGGTTAAGGGCATTGGCTCTACAGCGAAAGCTAAGGGGTTGAATGCAGGATTCAGGCATGGAAGGATTTCATTTGGCAGGTTTATCCCAATTACCAATGCCATCTCAGTGAAGCTGACGGAAGAGACAATAGAAGAAATATATGAGAATGTTGTTGAGCTCTCCGCTCATGGGGTGATTTGTTGGTTTAGGGGTTTTTAGCCTAGCCTCCCTCAGCTGCATTCCTAGATCACCAATGAATGGGAGCCTGTGATTTATGGTAAAGTTCATATTTTCCCCATGGCTAAGGGGTTTTTCATAGCTAATTTTGACAATGCTTAGGAAAAAAGTATAATTTTATGTGATAATTTTTTAGCTGGGAGGACAAATATTTGTTGATGATTAAGCCTTGGCATTCAAATTTCAACCCTACTTTTGAAACTTTTAACAAGATCTTGATTTGGGTTTGGTTTCCTAATCTTCCCATCCACCTTTGGAATGACTCTCTTCTAGAGGAAGTAGGTGAAGCCTAATTTTTTGTTGGTGGATGATGAATCTTCTGACATTTTTCATTCCACCTTTTCCCGCATATTGGTTGAAATGGATGTTTCAAAAGGGCTACTTGCTGCGGTTTTACTTAAATCTTCTAAGGGTTCTTACGTCCAATATTTGGATTATGAATAGATTCCCTTCTGGTGTAGAAGATGTTTTAAAATAGGACATGTTGCTGCACAATGCAGATTTGAGAAAAAAAGCAAAGATATCTACTTGGTGGAAAGGTTCTTCTCAACAACATTATACAACTAAAAAGAAATCTGAAAAACATAGGAGGTTTTTTGAGGTGGTTGCTTTTGAATCACAGGGTCTTGGAGCATCCCCTCCGGATGTCTCAAATGGTGGGGCTACTAAGGATACCCCTAATGAGCAAGTGACTAGGTCTCAAGTTTCCATTCCTGGTGATAGCGCTATGGCTTCCATATCTAGTGGCTTTTCAAATAAGTCTTTGTCTACACAAAGGAATAATGATGAAATCTCTAAGACTATGGCTGTAAGAATTCATCTTTGGGAAAATTGTAAGCTACCTTGGCATGATAATATAGCACAAGTGGAAGAAGGATGGATTACTATTAAGGGAAAGAAAGAAAAACTCTCTAGGCCTTCTTTTGACATGACTCCATTCCCACAAGAGTATTTCTAAATGTAAATCTTGATGAGTCTTGTATGGGAGTTGGTTTTTGGCTGGCTGTAAACTGTCCTTTCTACAAATTTTTTCTTGGTTGTAAAGGGTTTTGGGTCCCTTCAAAACTTGTTTTTACTTGAACCAAAAAAACTTTTCTTTCTTCTAGGTGGTTGATATAGGTGAGGAATCAAATTTGAACAAAACAAGGGTAGGTGGATTGAGAAGGATGCTTCAAGAGATGTGAAGCTTTTGCACTAAATACAAGTGATTCTAGTTGTTGTAGGTTAAATTAGAAGTGTATTGGACAATTAAATTTCCTAAATTTATTTTCCATTTAGAAGTTCTGATTTATATATAGATGAGATTCCTAGTGTGGGGAATGCAAACAATTTTCAATTTACTTTAAATAAAATAAATGTTACATTATTGTGTGTGTATTATATCCCAAAATTTTATGTGAATCATGTGTCCTACTTGAAGTGTGAGTGTTGCATGGGAAATGCTTAAAGAATCAGTGAATGGTGATACCACATCCTTTTAATTGTCCTTCTTATAATTGATTTGTGTTAATTTAAGGATGATTTTTCTAACACTACATCGGTATGAGTTATCTCCCAAAATAGAATAGGAACCTTTGGATCCTTCGTAATTAGATCAGATATATTTGCAAAAGAACATAATATTTATGATTTTACATTAGATTATTTCTCCATTTAAATCATGTACTTTGGTTAGTTGTGAAGCATCATTGCATATTTTGGTTTCATAAGGTTGTGATTAAGGGACATTGTTATTGTAATTGTTCTTACTTAGTATAATATACGATACAAATTGCAAAGGTGAGGCCATAATAACACAAAAATGGCCATTAGGCTTCCCAAATTTTGTAATGGAATTGTTGTTCTATAAACACAATGGAAATTTTATGTAAACACAATGTGTTTTGCAATATAGAAGCCTCTTTCCAAATATGAGTTTTCCTTGTTTCCCATTTTGGAGTTGTAGAAACACAATGTGTTTTCAATTGTGCAAATGCTTATGCCGAAATGATGCACCTATGTACATACAAAAATGCATAAAACCATACATAAAAACATATGTAAAAACATACATAGAAATGTACATAACATGATGAGACCGCATAGTATAGGGCCTACTAGACGGGGGATAAAAGTGACAAAACTGATAGACAAGAGCAAAGATTATGGAAATGATAGGGAAGAGTTAATGGTGTTTTCAAGTGAGTTTTTCCACCTCCTACCAATAGATAAAACTAGGCTAGGTGGCTTGCGAAAGAAGTTGTCATTTTCAAAGCTTGTTTTGGCATGAGAATTAGAGGTAGACTGACATGTGCATATTTGGTTTGGAGAAAGATGGGTGAAAACACTTTGTGTTTCATGTTTGCACATTGAAAGTTGTAGGTTAGATTGCACATGGAGGAGTTGGAGGAGAAAACTGACCAAATCAAGGTGAGGGATACTAACAATTGGAATTTGAAAGCTAAAGGTTGGAGTGCATGTGGAGGAGTAGGAGGGGAAAAATTACCATATCGACATGATGGGTACTAACCAATTGGGTTGCAGAGGGTTTCACAACACTATTTGGGTTGCTTGTATCTTAACACCTAGGGTTTTCCAACATGAATTTTTACAAAAAAAAATGAGGTGTGTATTATGAAGTACACTATGTATCGATGACTAATATAATGAGAAACGTGTTATCTTATAAAATAGAATCCCATATATGCATTTGTATATCTATGTTTTAAGACAAAGCTTGGGTATAAGTAAAGCCAGGCTTCAAAAAATATGTGTTTCCCAACCTGCACTACACAATGTTCACCACTTTCAACAAGTTTATTCATTATCACCAATAATTGAAAGAAACTATTGTCCTTGCTATTTTTAATGCACACCTACATATACAAGCTTAAAAAATATAATGGCTTCGGTATGTTGTGATGTGGAGGTTGACAAATGCAATGTGTTATAAAGCATGCAATTTTTTATATCACATAGGTTGTGCATGTTTAACTATCTACCCTAAAGCTTGGTCCATGCCATTAAGTATTTTTGACAAATGACAACATGTTTTCAAACATTGTATTTGTGTGAGGATAGTCAAACTTGAACACATAACAACAAAATTGATTATTCACACATTAGCTCAATTTGGATAGTTTTCCTCACTTGTTATACCTCTAGACTAAACATTAAAATTGCAAAATTATAAAACCCTAAATAGAAAAGAACATAGTGAACTCTGCATATCAAATGAAAACCCCTTTTTGCAAGGGAAACCCTTGGAAACCTATCAATGAATACCACTTTTGGAAAAAATATTCATTCAATTCTTGAAAGTCCCTAGGTAGAATGGAAAAATGGCTTATATTTCTAGAAAATTTACATACCTTATAGCTAGATGCCCAAGTGTCAAATGTGTTTTGGTAGGGAGAGTGGCTAATTTTATTTGGCCTTTGAATGCCTACAACTCCCTTCTACACTCTCGAGAAACCTACAAAATGGTGAATGTCAAAAATGGCAACATTCTAGGCTTTCTATCCATTCCAAATTATGATTTTTAAATCATGATGATGATTATTATGCATCTGACATACATTTTTATAGGGAGAATAGCCTCATCCAATGGGAAGAAGTTGATCTCCCTATAAAATATAGTAAAATCAAGCTATCACCCTTGAAAGAACATATTGTTAGAAACCTAGGAATCAATTGCTAGACCAAAATACTTCCACAAGAGAGAGATAATGGTGAGAATGCTTGCTATAACAAGTGTAAGATTGATTAAGGGTTGAAATCTATTAACATGAAAACATATTACATGATTTGATTGATGAGCAATGATATTGCATAATTGATTCATGATACAAATGTACAAGATGAGGCTTGATTATAAAGGCAAGCATGCACAACCCTAAACCTAACTTGAACTGAAAGATAGCTCAACTAGATAAGGATAACTAAATGCAACCTAGGACTTAAATTAATGCCTAAGTAAACTTATGAAAGTGTAATTAAATTGTTAATTACACCAACAACCCCCCCATAAGTGTAACTTAGGGAGAAGATTATTATGCAAACTACTATGGGTCCTAACAACTAGGCCATGTTAGGTACCCATTTACATATGCAAATGAAATGCAATCTATCATAAAGTGGAGAAAAGGGGAAAACCCGATGGGAAGAAAACCCCTCTCCAAAAGAAAAACAAAAAAAACAAAAAAACAAGCATTGTGTATGGAGGACTCAATGATACCCCCCAAGAACTACATCCATGACATATATACAATTAATTACCCCCTATTAGAGGGAATTAATGAGATAAGATATCCTCTACATGATGAAGAAGCTCCAAAGCCAATGAAGAATGCCTGAAAACAAAAGATGACCCAATGTCTGCAAGCAACACATCTTCCCTTAGGAAGAAACAAATCCACAAGCTGATGAAGAACCCACTCCATATCCAACTGAAAGGAGGAAGCATGAACGCTCAATATGGATGTCTCTAAAAACTGATGAGGAGCCTCCAAGTTTGAATGAGCCACAACATAATCATGGTCAAAATAAACTAAGAAATATGACCAATCAAGTGATTGAGGAGATTCATGAATGTCAATATCCAAAGACAATGTAGATGGTATGATAGTTGTGTTGATACTATCATCAAAGAGGAGAGAAATCCCCTCAAGTGTGTCCTCCAAATCTGTAGTATGAAACTCCATAAACAAGTTAGAAAACCCTATCAAATACTCATCACACAAAGAAAGATCTAAAAAACTATGATCATCCTGTTGAATAGAAGCATCAATGGTTGAAGAAGTGGAAGGTGGAGTAGGAAGCTCAACACTAGTCTCTAGAATACCAAGATGTAGATGACCAAACTTCTCCTCATTAACATGGGTCACACTCAATGGAGTGTGCAATGCAGTCAAAGGAACATTATTAGCTTCTGAAGCAAAATTTCAAAAGGAATATACAGGAGATAAATGATAAGCCATCCTAACTGCAACAATATCCCTAGTCTCCAAGTCCCTTATATACACCCTATCAGGAGTGAACTCAACTATTTTACATTGACCCCCATGAGTAATTTGATAAATAGAAAGGAGATTAGTGGACAAGGAAGGAACACAAAGCACATTATTGAATGTACCCTCCCCCATGTTGATAGTACCCTTCCCACTTACCTTCATATATATATTGTTACCCATCAAAATGTGAGGTGAATTAAAAATCTCAAAAGAAGAGAACATATCATTTGATGATGCCATATTATGAGATGCCCCTGAATCAAGAAGCCATCTTTGAGAATCAAGACCTATAGAGGCCAAGAGTGCATGTCCTTTCATATTATGTATCCTAGAAGTGCATGTTGTGTTCTCTAACTATGATGATGATGGGGCTATTGATTGTGATGGTGAAGAAGAATTAGAAGACACTGATGAGGGTAGTTGAATGTTATTCTTTTGAAGAAGATGATTGATTTCATTAATCTTCTTATTGTAACATCTATACTCATCATGTATCGACCTTTTGCAATATGCACATTTGGACTTCTTTTTTGATGATTCCTCTTTTGAAGAGGATGAGGACTCGGGAGTGCCATGTGAAGAAGAATCTTTACCTTGCTCATTTCAATTGGTTCCTTTTTCTTCTTCTTTCCTTTGCCACTTGAATCCTTTGTATCCTTTGCAACAAGAGCTTAAGATTTTGAAGAATTCAATGTGCCCATCTACATAAACTTTGCTTGTTCCCTTGTGAGATGTTCAGTAAATTCATCAAGAGAAGGAATTTTGTATGAATTTCGATGAGCATCCATTGTAGCATAGAAAATATAAACAAACACAGAATATGAAGGTCCAAGCTTAGCAATAATAGAAAGTATCATTTGTTCATCCTCTTTAACAACCCCACATTGTGATAACTGCAATATAAGAGAGTTGAGCATAGAGAAAAAGTATTGGATATTTTCAAAATATGAAGTATTAAGACCCATTAGTTCATTCTCCAACTTAAATTTCTTTAGCTTGTCTAGCTTACCAAAGAGACTCTCCAAAGTAGTCCAAACTTCATGAGGATGTGTGCAAGATGCAACATGATATCTAAGATCTAGAGAAATGTGAAAAAGAAGATTACCAAGAGATTCATCCCTTCTATCAAGCCATTTTCTTTTCTCTTTTGCTCCAGGGGGTTCTAGATCTTGACCAAAAGTGATTCGTTATAGCTTCAACTTTAACAGTAGCAACTCCATTTGAGATTTCCACTCATGATAATTAAATGGAGTTAGAAGTACAACCTTTGGAAAATCCATGATGAGAGAGAAACAACAAATTCCCTCATAAAATTAGAAAACAACTCCTTTGTCATAGCTTTGGAGGTGAAAAATAGTGATTGGGCTTCAACCTAGAAAAAAAGGCACAAACTACAAAATCGTTGCAAAATATCTGGACCAATCAAAGGTCAAATCTCCACATTTCCATTGACATCTTGTTTGAGAGATTTTTTCTTTGTTAGCCAAAGTTGTGAGAAAATGAAAAAAAATCCCTAGATGAGGGTACTTTGGGAAAAAAAGGGCTAAAAATTGGGCACCTAGGGACTTAATTTGGGTCACCCTTGTGACCGTCGGCTTCTCCCTCTTTATTTGGAAATAAATAAGTTTTATAGAAAACTTTCCAAAAACTTGTCAACTTTTTCAAAAATTTAATAGAAAGCTTTCAAAAGAACTTGCCCTCTTTTAAAAAAAAAAAATCAAAAAATAATGGAAAATACAACCATGCAAGGAAACCTTTCAAAGAATATGCCAAAAAAAAAGGAAAAACATATGCCGATAGGAGATAGTACCTTAAGATGGATCGAATCAAGGAATATGCCGACATACACTTCATAGAGTCAATGAAATAAACAATGAATGTTAAGGATGCAGTGATCCCTCAAACCATCGATGCAAACTAATGTAAAACAACATTGGAGACTGATGTGCAATGCCAGCTTGGGTGAAATTCCTTGACCATTGAGCTATCAAGGACAATGCCAATAGATGTAACCAAGTAATTTGACAAGGAATGTACCAAACTAGTGAATGTAGCTAATGAAACTCATGCAGGTAGTGATTTAATTTTCCTTGATTTTTGGCTAACAAACCTTCAAGTTGATGATTTGATAACCACCCAATGAATGCATTGACCCTAGATTTTCCTGCAACCACCAATAGAAAAATATTTCAGTGACAAGATGAAGTAATATGTCAATGGAACAATGCACTAAAAGATATAAAAAATGCCCAAAATTTAAATGCCAAAAAATCACATGGTCACCGCACAATCACAAATGAAGGACGCTGAGAGTTAGAGAATAATGGTCGGTGGTAATACAGGGTTGATTATGGAAGAGTATAGGCCACGCTAGCCATTACTTTTCATATGATGATGTAGGGAGTCTGCCAATGGAATCTGCAGAGCCTTACAGGACTGAAACAGAAGAAAAGCCTTTGCAAAAAATATCCTTTAACTCCAAAAAGATATTTCAATACTATTTTCCTGATAAAAAAAAATTGCCGATAGAATAAATTTTCCCCAATTTTTTAAGACAATATTATAGAAAATATATCAAAAATATTTTTTGAAAAAATGAGAAAATAGTACCCCAACAAATATCTTCAAGCTAGAATGAAACCCTCAAATCTAGGAAGGATTCTACAATGTTGGAGACTCTTATACCATGTTAGAAACCCAGGAATAAGTTTCTAGACCAAAATACTTCCACAAGAGAGAGATAATGGCAAGAATGCTTGCTATAACAAGTGTGAGATTGATTAAGGGTTGAAATCTATTAACATGAAAGCATATTACATGATCTGATTGATGATCAATGATATTGCATAATTGGTTCATGATACAAATGTATAAGATGAGGCTTGCTTATAAAGGTAAGCATGCACAACCCTAAACCTAACTTGAACTAAAGGATAGCTCAACTAGATAAGGATAACTAAATGCAAACTAGGACTTAAATTAATGCCTAAGTAAACTTATGAAAGTGTAATTAAATAGTTAATTACACCAACACGTATGTCTTGGACATGATAACATAATCATATATGTCTTATCCATAAAAAAGGGCAATAAATTATCATGTGTAAGTCATGTGGTTTTGTAGGTAGATCACCTTCTACAATTGGATGTGGCTATCCTCCCTAAAAGAATGCATGCCAAAGGATTTATAACATACAAAAACACATTAAAACATAAAAAAATAAACACACCACATGATGGGAAACTGTAGTGTGGGGCATCCCAAGGTGAGGGTTCCATGACAAGTTTGGTAGATGGGAGGAAACATTAAAATGATAGAAGCGAAGAGATAATGCAGCGTCAGATCATTTTTCCTACCTTCTATCAGTTGTGATGTCATGGTAGGAGTTTGACCATAAAAATTTCTGACCTACAACCTTCCATGATAAGCTATCCTTTTCAGTGAATTTTATGCACCTATAGGAATTGGAGGCAGACTGATGTAAGTAAGAATTGCATTCTAAATTGTAATAACTATTTTTTTTGAGAAGATGTGTTCAAATATGATATTTCAAAAAATAATTGGAGGTTGGAAAACACTTTGTGTTGTGAGTTATTTCATTCTACATGTTGAAAGCTAAAGGTTTGAGAGCATGGGATGGAGTTGTAGGTAGGGGATGTATAAAACTATCCAAATTCATCCAAGCGTTAGTAACGAATTGGGTTGTTACTTGTCAAGGGTTTTAAAATGGTATTTGGGTTGCAGGTTTCATAACACCTAGTGTTTTTCAACCCACAATTACACATTGTTTCCCTTGTGATTGCATGAAAAGGTCAACCTATCAATGTCCGATACAAGTGTCAGATAAGACCTCTATAAAAACATGACATCTTTGGAGCAACTTTGGAATATTTGAAAAACAAGCTCTTTTCTCCAACACACATCACCACATCTTCCACAATCTAATCCACTGAGCTCCATGATATTGAAAGGTTTCATCAATGTATGATGGAGAGAAGAGCATGTTTTTCAAATGAGAAACATATGCTTCAAATTTTCCCAGTTGTCATGAAATGTTGTCATGTTTTTATAGAGGTTAGTTCCAAAGGTCAAAGGAGAAAAAAGGTTACATATTTGATGTGGGTTTTCCTAGACCTTTCCAGTGGTATCATTTGTAGATTTTGATGTCAAAATAAAACAAAAAAGAACCACATATTGGTAGGGTGGAAAACATAGTGGGTTCTATGTTATTTAATTATGTTTCATATGGTCAAGATGTGAAAGATAATAATTTTTTGATGCAACTATAGAAGATGTTGTGTAATGCACAAGCATGTGTCTCTAGTTGGTGACCAACTACCACCTGTATCTTCCATTTAATGTCCTCACTTGGATAGAGGAATTGAGTCTCTCGTACAGGTTGCGGGAAAAGATGCTAAAATTGGCAAAAAGGGCCAAAGTACGGTGATGTCAAATAACATAAATATGCTCATTTATTTGACCACGTCTTCAATGTATAGGAGAAAATGAGCATGGATGTTCAATATCACAATCTGCAAATAGAGATTGTAAATTCTATGACTGGCCAATCCATTTTTATCAAGAGATGTGAGACCGTTTCCTAGATGGATGCATCTAGAGGTTATGCATTAAACCAACACTAATAATCCAAAAGAACAATCTTCTCAAGGATCTCAACATGAAATTTATGATATTCCTTAATGGTGAGTCATCACATGGGTCTTGTCGAGGAATGGTTGCTTGTTGTGTTGAAATTCAACTACACTGTCAAGTTTAATGATGAGTATTATTATAATTGGTATCAGAGCTGGATTGCGGGTTCAAATCATGTGGTTGTGCTAGGGAGGATTGTTGGAAGCTTGGTGCTTCCAACCCTTAGTTAGCATTGACCATCTAATTTGTGATATGGTTTAACTTCCCTATTGTACCTATAGCACACACGCCCCATTAGAAATGGGGACCCCCTCTTTTCTTTCGCCTTCGCCTCATTTTGCATGCCCCTAATTTTGAGCTTAAAGTGGTTAGGAACACTAAAGTCATCATCCTCAAGTTGACCAAAATTTTCCACCCCAAAATTTTCTAAGTCTTTCATTGTTGCAAGTATTCCCTTGTGGGTCTCTCTTGGTTCATTGCTTTGATTTCCTTCAAGCCCCATTGGTTAGCAGTTGTGGGTTTCCCTTTGTGCAACACTGCCATCTCTTCATTGGTAAATTAGTGGCTTTCTTGGAGCATTCACCTACATGGTGGGTCTCACAGTTTTCTTTATTGTCATCTCTTGGCTATTAGTTGGTGACAAAGCCTTTAGGGTCACCCCGCACTATGGGTTCCACATTTCCCTTCATCGATTCATCGTTACTCTCACTCCAACCACTCTACTGGATGTTTTACCTTGCATTTAATGTGGGTCATAAATGAAGCTTTTCCTATAAATAGGAACTTTGACCTATCATTTTCACACTCAGAAGTTTGAATTTTGAAAAGAGAAAATGGCGAATAGAGCTCCCACACCCACACAAGCTACCAATTGATCAAAATCCAAGCTTCATCAAAATCCTTCACACTCTTCCAAGTATGCCAATCGACAACATCTTAAAATGCATCTTAGCTACAACTAGGGATCCTAAATTAATTTGAAAAACCTTGAGGGAAAACCCTAGACTCCTTTTGGTGGCTATCTTAACTGTCAACTCTATGTAAGCCCATTTGAAAGTTTCTCAAAATTCCTTCAAATAGCATCCTAAAAAAATGTAGAGCTTGGCCTTGTTGTTGCCACTCTTCGCAGGGCATAAACACCTCTATGGCCTACAACATCCTCATTGTTGTCCCAATTAAAATGCAAACTATCAAACTTTAAACAAAAAACTCAAATTCTTTGTACCCTTGTGGATCCATTCATGGAAATCATTGCTTCGGGCAATCTTTTCCTTTATATTGTTCCTAATGACCATCCTTCACCTACCTCCTGCATCATGGGCTCCATAGAAACCACCTCCACTAAATTCCAAAATGATAAGGTCATGCCACATGGATCATTCCCTACAGACCTCCGTCCACATTTTGTCGATACCTAAAGGTCATTCTCTAAAGACAAAGATAATCCATCTACCTGCATTGCGAATCCCACTGCCTTATTGTCCATTCCAATTTTACACGAATAAAACACTAAGTTAAAACCTTCATGCGGGCTAATCTCTATGGGGGTCTGTCTACAGAGTGCCCTACCTACTTCACCACTCCAAACATCTGAGTTGCCCCAGCTTCTTGCACTGTGGATTCTACCTAGGTCATTTCCCTCCAAGGTCCACAATGTAAATCCAAGTTAATAATGTCATGCAAACTGTTGCCTACAAATTGCTACATGTGGAGCACCATCCCTCCAATGCCCTTTTGAAATAGAAATTACAAGAAATCTGCTTGATGGATCCCACCCACATGCCTCAAGGTGATCGAAACATAGGAAGAAAACACATGTCGTCCTGACCACTTGTGAGTTTTCATCTCTTGATTGTTTTTACTTAGTGCCAAAGTTCCCAAGTGCCCTTCAAGCCTCTTACTTCTACATACATTGATCTCACATCAACGTAATGACCAATTAGATCACTCCAAAAACCTGATAGCTAATTTTTTCACATGCTAGACTACCTCTTGAAGATTTTGGTTGCCAGAATACTATTACAGAACTTTGGCTACAGGTGGCTATTTTTGGGTTTCCATGACCCCGACACCATCCTACTCCTAGTCACTCCTAACAGCTTCTAGCCCAAGGAAACCTACATCCCTGGGCCCGCATTGTTGTATTTGATTCTATAGAGCTTCAAGTGATGAATATTGATGAATTTTATGATCTCCTAATGATGATTTAATAGATCTAACCCTCGTCTTATAGGATTTGACTAATGCTTTCCCTAATTTTCATATGACTACACTTATTGTGTCTTTATTTGCAGAATTTATGGAACCTAATACGAGTCCATCATGGAAGTCTACCATGAAAAAGAAGGGAAAGAAACCTGCACGTGTGCCAAGAGGAAAAGAGGAAAAAGATCAGATGAAGTACTAGTTCCATGGTGTGGAGTGCACCTCCAAGATTACTTCAATTTGGGATACCATGTCAAACACAAATCTTGGATGCATGAACATATATGAGTTTCGTTGAAGGGTAATGATCAACCTTGCAACTGAGAATAGATGAAAGATCAAAGCAAGTTGTCTTGCTAAGGTAGTCGAATTTCCTCTTGTGCTCATTGCTCTAGAGTTGGTTATAGTCTACAGGGAATGCTACCATAATAATCAGAAGATCATTGATCATGAGGGAAGAGCATTGGTAGACTTGTCTGCTAGGTCTATTTGCAAGACATTTCACATCCCCACATTTGATCCCATGGAAGAAACAGAAAAGGGATATGCTAAAAACATGTGGAAAGCAAACCCATTAGGATGCAAAAGGATAATCAATCAACATTGGTTGAAGGATAAGAGGGGCAGTGCTGCCAAAGTTCCTCAAGAGCTATTGAGAAGTGACTTCCATGAAGAGTTTCATGACTTAGTCACCTTGCTCAGTAGGGTAATGGGTCTACCTACTACTGCCTTCTTTGAGAAATGGATGTTCTACTTCATTAAGTAGATCATTTGAGGCAAGACAACGTTCTACTGGGCAAAGATCATCTGTAATAATATGCATAACCAACTTATGGTAGTGAAGAAGACTTCAAAGTTCTATATGACCTCATACTTGGTATACCTTCTAGTAGAAAATTTCCCCTACAAAGGACTCTTCATTGGAAGCAACCCAAAAGCAAAAGGGGACCTCAAGGTATATGATCACTACCCTCAGTTACAATACAAAAAATTCAAAAGGGAGTACAAGAGGGTGAATGATACCTTCATTTCCAACATAATTAGGCTACTTGTAGTAGACTTTGAGAGAAGAGTATCGCACAACACTAAGGCCTTCATACTCTGGTTTGGGTACCTATTTATACAATTCCCAAAAGTCGCATATGTTAGAATGGAGGGTTTCTTAGGGAAGCCCTATTGGCTACCTTGTTATCCCAACGATTGTATGATCTTGCTAGAGGTCTCCCGACAACTATAGAATTCCCACACATTGTTAAGTGACAAGCATAGAGCTGGGATTCCTTATTCCCTAACCTTCGGACAAGGAATTTACTCCTATCCCACTACCTAGTGCATGAATTATTTAGAGAAGGAGCTAGTGGAATACCACTTGGACCTCCACATTGATTGAGGGTGAATGGACCCTTATGGAAAATTAAAGAAGTGGGTTGGGAAATGATACACCCACAGACCTCAAGTCGAAGAGTTATGGGCTAATTGTGTTGATGAAAAATAAGTGAGAATGAGGCACTACATAAGGATGGTATCCCAGTTCATAAAGTTAGTAAACCTATTTCCCATGCCTGATCAGATAGTGGAGGAGGAAAATAATGTTATTGATAGTAGGTCTGATGATGTGGCCAACTTGTCTCTGCCATTGATAGACTAGAGTGAAGAAGAGGTCATTGACCTTGATATTTTAATGCAACCTATTGAGAATAGGACAAGGCAGTGGATAGACACCCAGATTGATCAACTCAAAATGTAGGGCACAAAATTCACATATGGTGAGCTCGAGGATGAGCTAGAAAATGAAAGACAGTGGAGAAACTACTGCCCCATTTGAGGAAGCACCCAAGTCCCCTCCAATGACAAGTTCAAAGAAGAGGGAGGATGTGCTTGAGCACAATTGTAAGTATAAAGTATATTATACGAGGAAGAACACTAAGGGTGAGTCATCAAAGAAGGCCAAGAAATCATAGGGATTTGTGAGTGAAATGCTCGCTATAGAGGAGGGACCCCAACATGAAGGAGAAGAAGAGATCAATTTTTTGCATATGCCACCTGAAACTTCTATTCCTTTTGCCATCATTTCCATTGCTACTCTGTCACCTTCCATGCAATATTTTCCCATGTCATCTGCACTTGTTGTGGACATCTCTATCCACCTCGCCTCCACCTCTCTGATGATTTCAATCATGGTCCATGACTTCTCTCCCTCCACCACTTCCCCATGTTCTTCTTCCTTGCTTCCTCCTCCATTATGTACCCTTTCTACTCCTGCACCTATAATAACCACTATCACCATGCCATCTATTACTCTACCACATGCTTTCATAGAATATATGCAAAATACACCTCCCAAGATTTCCAGTGTTATCCTCAACCCCAAGGTTCAAGCTTGGATGGCCAAAATTTCCACTGGCCTACCCCTTCCTCATCCACCGACGAAAACACCAAAAATGGTGTTGCAAGGTGTGTTCCCTTGGTTTCCTTGTTTAGCGCAGTGTTATGGTGGTTTGTGACAAGGGCTTAACCGCCCCCTCTGCTTGTTAAGTCAAGTGGTTGTATCAAACATTAATAGGTCAATCTTTTGGTGCAACAACAACCAACAATTGGTATCAGAGCCAAGGTCATGGCTTCAAACCCTCGTACTTATGCTGGGGGGATTTTTGCAATGTGTGTGCCCTTGTTTTTCTTGTTTAGCATAGCATTGTGATAGTTTGTGACAAAGGATTAATCACCTCCAGTGCTTGTTAAGTCAAGTGGTTTTATCAATCATTAATAGGTTGATCTTTTGGTGCAATGAAAGCCAACAAATGGAAGCTATGATGCAAATCTTTGAGGAGATGGAGAGGTGTTATTTAGAGCACTAGAGGGAGGCTACAAAGGATATAGTTGAGGAACCTAAGGAATTTGATCGGGATGATTCTATTGAACACCCAAAGGTTAGGATGAATATAAATCTAAATAAGGTGGAATCCAATGAAGAAAAGTCACATTCTTCAAAGGAAGATACTAAGGCTCCTAATGAGAGATATATAGTGGAAACATCAAACCAGGAGCTACAAGGAGCTATCCCACCAGCTTGAAGATATAGATGAGAAGGTTGATCTTGAGGAACATCTCTTCAAGGAAAAGACTAGAACTAATATAAATGTGGAGATACTCAAAGAGCCTCCACTAATTGGACAAGAAAAGGGCTTGGTTCAAGAAGAAGAGATAGCACCTCCCAAAAATGAGGAAGAGAAAGAAAAATAAGATGCACCAAGAAAGAGCCCAAAGCCCGAATACCATGCTAAGCTCAAGCATGAAGAAGAGAGGACACCCTAGGAGGAAGGTATCACTAAAGAGAATGTAGTGTTTATTGAGTTAGACGAAGAAAAGACTGTACACATTATAGATTCAGATGAAGAATAAAGGACTGACCAAGAAGCTCTTGGCCATAAAAGAGGACCAACCTCAAGATGAACAAAAGGAAGGTGAGTGTGAATCACCTAAGGAATGTTCCAAGATGCCTAAATGGATAGAACGAAAATTGGAAAAGAAGAAGAGCTCCATGGTTGTTGATCTGAAGGCTAGGCTAGAAGCAATTCTTCCCCAAATGTAGACCAAAACAAGAAAGGAGAAGAAGCCTAAGGTTTGCTCCCACATCACAGTCAATGCCACAAGATCTAGAACAATAGAGATTTCCACACCCATAGCAGATAAAGGAACAAGCACCATGCAAGGGTAGAGTTATAGCATATCACAATCAATTTAGGCCTGACGACCTATGAATAGAGAATAGATGAATTCCACGGATCTGTAGCCTCCATCATGTAGCAAATGGATAAAGATCAATCCACCAAGGAGGAACTAAAGGCACAAGTGGTAGACCTCACTACGTACATTCAGCAATGGATATCCATAGAGGAGGAGGCCCCAATGACATCTTCACAACTACCCTCATTTCTCTCCAAGGAAGACATAAGTAAGTTGGAGAAAATAAAGAATTAGACCAAGGCCATAGAAGATTGGTTCAACCATGTATTGTAAAATGGTGACATGGGAATCCATCACACTACTTGAATGTTCAATAAGTTTTAATATTTTCAAAACTAGTTGGAAGTGATGGAGAAAAAATGTAATAGGTTCACTGGGCTATATAGGATCACATATCCTAAGCTTGAGGCCATTCTTAAGCTACTTGAGAAAACGTGGGAAAAGGAGCTAGGACTCAGAAAATATGATCATTGGCTAGTGGAAACCTGGAAGATGGGATTGGATCATAGAAAGGAAGTCCTATAGAGAGTCTTGCATGAAGTCAAGATCTACATTGAATGGGTTATGGAGAACTAGACTGACAGTGAGGATTACCTCAAAATGATGATAGGCTATGACATGCCTTCCCTAGAGCTTGACCCAGAGAAAATCAAGCCATAATTCCACAAGATGATGGAGCAAGGGGCCATAGATGTAATGTCACTTGATTTCATGGACTTCACTATGAGGTATTTTACTCAATCTGAGTAGGTCATCAAAGCCACAACCAAAAGTACCAAACATTGGGAGCAGATCACTGGAAGATTCAAGAAATTGGCCTTTCAGATCCTTCAATCAGACATCATGGAATGGGATAAGCTTCAAGCTCTAAAAGGAAAATTTGTGGATTATGCCACCCTTTAGAAGAATTTAGGGAGGATATTCATTAATGATGAATACTTGACAATGCATTAAAAAGAAATGGCAAACACGAGAAGACAAAACTACTACAGTGTTAGGGTCACTAGAGGACAAAATAGAGAAAAGACAAAGATGTATTTTATAATGTTATATTTTTGGGGCTAGATGAAACCCTAATGTAAAATGAATTTTGGCCACACAATAAAAGTGAATCTTGGACATTTAGTTCACTTTTGGAGAACTAAAAATAGGGGTCTCCTCTCATTTTCAAAGGGAGAGTTGAGTTGTTATGTAAAGGCATGCTACAAAAGTTTAATGAGAATTGCACTCTTTTGATCAATTCTTGTGCTTCTTCACATGTATGCATGATTCATCTTCTCAATATTATATTTTAGCTTTGGTGTTTCACTTTTAAGTTTCTCTTAGTTGTTAGTGTTCATGTTGCACTTTAATCGTGAAGAATATAATAGTGTTGATGCATTTCTTGTTCATACTTTTTTCTATTTATTGATGATGAACATTAGTGTAAAGTTAGTTTGAACATTACTTTATTGTTGCACTTAAAATTCATCTATTTTTCATTCTTCATGGTGAATGGATAGCTAAAAATCTATAGAACTTAGAATATTGCACTAGTTTCATGAGACTGTAGGCTATTTTGGTTAAGTGGAACTTAGTTCTAGGAAGGTTGTCCACTGTAGTATCCTCCATTATTACTGTTCAATATTAGTTGTAGGTATAGGAAACTCTATATCCCTTTTCCCTTTTGACCTTTTTGAAAGCTAAAATAAAATAAATGTTCTAGTATCACAACCAAGTCAAATCCAATGAGAAACATGGAGTTTTAGACTGTTGTTGTGAACTTACAACAACTGCACTTCATTTCTAGAATTCCATAAACTCCATTTGTAGACCCAATTCCCTTGTTTTTAGCAAACCATAAATTCCCTTTGTGATTACCAACAAATCACATCAATAAACTAAGCTATTTTTGCAAGTCATGAGCTAACATCGAAGAGACCTTGGGGTGATTTCCAAAACTTAGGTTACAAAAATTACATTTCAGGAGAGGCATTGTGCTTGTGCATTGTTTGTGTTGAGAAGTGAAAAAACAAACATCAATAGAACTTAAGCTAGAAGGAGGGCATCTTAGCTAAGCTAGATTGAATTGGTCCTTCTCCCCTCAAAGGTTTCACAGAGTGTTAAGATCCACACCATACAAAGGGGAATTTCATGAGCTACCACCCCCTACCAAGGCTAAGATAGTTAAGAAAGGGAAAGAATTTGATTCATCCCCATCCACTCAACCTCCCTCCCCTTCATCTCCTCCATCTCCTTCCATCCATCCATACCATTCCTCCCCTTAACTCTTGGTAGTGCTTCCATCCTTCTAGTCACCCCAAGTAGCATTCTCACCCTCCATTTCTCACAGCCAAGGTGTTATCCTCATCCTAACACTTCACTTCCAAGGTGATGTCCCATCTACTACTACTCCATTGTAGTTGCAAGTTATTGTAGCACAAAAAATGCACCCTCCCCTTCCCATGATGGCTTGGTTGGGCCATAACCCATTTCCTTTGTCATTTAATGACTATCATGACATTCCAAAGAATCCATAGAGATTTTGCACCAAGTTCAACCTACATGATCTGTAAAGGAAAGAAGAAGAGCACATCAAGATCTTTCAAATAGATTTGAAGGATATGCAAGTAGAACATGAAGATGTGGCATGTAGTCTCTTCTCTTATTACTTGGGGGATGAGACCTTCTATTGGTACATCCATCTGCTGATGGGATCCATTACTACTTGGGATCAATTGAAAGACACATTCATAAAGAAGTTCAAGATCTCAGTCAGTCCCTCTAGGTTATACCAGTAATTCATGTATGTCATAAGGGAGGTTAACAAACTTATCAGCTCTTTTAATGACTAATTCCATATAGCCTACATGAAGTTGTAGCCACCCTATGTGGTTGACGATGCCTTAGCTAGGCCAGTTGATTATGCTGCCTTGGAAAACCTTACATTCACATTGGTGAAGAGGATGTGCTCACTGCTAGCTAGGTTGGTGGATGCATACACAGAAGTAGTCAAAGCAAGCACTAACTTGGGGTAGCACATCATAGTTATGTTTCCTTCCTTAGGGCTAGCTGCTCACCCAACTCAAATCCAATGGCTCACCCATGCTTTGGCTCATCAGACGCCAATGTTGAATCAAGTTCCATAGCTGCCCATAGTGCCTCATCCAGGGTAGCCATTGAATTAGGTTCCTCCTGTGCCTGATTACCTACAACCTCCTCAACATGTTGATGGGCATTTTTTCACTTCTCAATACAGGTAATGCATAAGTGCACTACCTCTCTTGAAAGGCAATCTCCAACAAAAAGCTGCTAAAAATCACCCCAAGGTCTCTCGAGTGTCAAGTCATGACTTGTTTGCAATGTCTAAATTTTTTTCATGCGATTTTGCAGGTAATCATAGGGAAGACTTGCCTAAGTTGAGTTGGAGGAGAATTGGTTCTTCAAATGGAGTTCTGAGATGGGAAAGTTGTTGCACAATTTTTGTAGGTTCCAACAACAATCTAGAACTCCTATTTCAACTTGAGATTTGGCTTTACAATGTGGAATGAACCTTGTTCAAAGTCACTATTTAAAAGACAATTCAAAAGGGTAGGGAAGAGAGGAACTTCCTATACCTAAAGCTATCAATGAATAGTGATAATGGTGGACCCTACTACAGACAACCTTCCTAAAACTAAGTTCCACTTAATCAGATTACTTCACAGTCTCATGAAACTTGTGCAATCTTCTAAGGACTATAGATTTTTAACCCTTCATCAACCATAAACATGAATAAAAGATAGAAGTTTAGTGCAAAGTTCAATTTAAGTCTAGACAATCTTTACACTATTGTTTATCAGTAAAAAACAACAAAAAGTATGGACAAGGAAGGTTATCAACTCATAAAAAAATTCTTCAATATCAATGAACAACATTAACTAAGTCACTAAAAGCATGCAAAAATCATAAACAACAAAGTCAATCCATTCAAATTCACTAACTATGAGAGAATAATCATGAAACATGAAGTTGGAACTCAAGAATCCACCAAAAGTCAATGAATTTCAATCAAAATTCTAGCACCATGTCTTTACAACAACTCAACTCTCTCTTGAAAATGAGAGGAGACCCCCTATTTATAGTGTCCAAAAAGAAAAATGAATGACCAAGATTTAATCTCATTATGTGGCCAAGATTCACTACAAACTAGGGTTTCACCTACCCCCAAATATTTTACATTATAAAAATAGATTTTTTTCCTCTAGCCTATCTTGTCTTCTTGTGGCCAACACTATAGCTCTTTTGTCTTTAGTATATTTCCCCCTTCGTTGCAGCTACACTATGAGGAATTCATCATCTATGATTAGATTTCCTTCATTTTTCTTTGTGGTGGAATACTCCACAAATTTTCCCATCAGAATTTGAAGCTTATCCTTCTCAACAATCTTAGATTGGAGGATTAGGAAGTGAATTTTCTTGGAATGGTTGGCCACTTCCTCTACTTGCTTTGTATATCTCAAGGTAGCCTTCACTATTTTCTCTGACAAGACAAACACCCTGGAGGTGAAGTCCATGAAGAGCAAAGATAATTCATCTATTGTACCCTCTTCCATCTTTTTATGAAAGTACTCTTTAATCTTCTCCACATACAATACTTCAACAAACATATCTTGATCAGTCATCAACTTGATATAATCTTTGTTGTTTGCTCAATTTTCTTTTTCCCACTCGAGATCAAGCTCAATTTCTTGTAGCATTTTCTCTAGTACCTCATTCTGGTGGTCCAAGGCCATTTTCCATGTTTTGACCAGCTAGTGGTCATCTTTGGTGATGCCAAAGTCCTTTTCCCAGGACTTCTCAAATATTTTGAGGATAGCCTCAACCTTTAGGTTAGTTACCCTATAGAACTTAGGGTATCATAGACATGTTTTCTCCATATCCTCCAATTTTTGTTACACAACCCTAAACTTGTCAGTAATTATGAAGGATTGCCCTAGACCCATATCTCCATTGTAGATCACCCGCCGAAGCCATTCCTTGGTGGTTTATCTATTTCTTTCTTCTTTCCAACTTGTCGATGTGATCCTTGGATAGTAACTAAGGTGGCACTATCAATGTGGTAGGGAGCTCTTCAGTTGATGACCATTGTTGAATATAGGACGTTAGGTATACCATTTTTGCCTTGAACTCCTCCATAGAGGTTTTATCTTTATGCATTTGATACATGATGGTGGCAAAAAATCCTTGAAGATGGTCAATTTTCTATTCTCTTGTGGTTGTCCCTAGATCAACGGTGGAGATGTTGTAGTTGATCCCTTCTTCCACCATCAACGGTGTGGCTATCTATACAGTCCTTCATCTTGATGTGTCCATTGTCAGATGGGACTTGACCTTTGGTTTCTTCTCCTTCTTTGTACTTATTTGCACTTGAGCCAAGATAGCCTTGAGTCTTGCCTTTGGATCCCTTAGGGTTGTGGTTTTTTTTTCTAGTTGTTTCTCAAGCCATCTAGGAATTTGGGACCCTTCCTTTGCTGATTGATGATCACCTTCTTCTTCTTGGGTATGTTGAATTTCAATTTCTTTATTCCTAGAAGCCTCTTGATCTATTTTTTCTTCATCTTCTTCATCTTAATTTTGGATGAATATTGTCTCTCTCTAGGGCCTTAGTATTTGTGTGTTCTTTGGGGTTATCTTCCCCTCCAAAATCTTTCTCCTCTTCTTCTTTTTGCTACCAATGCTCTTCATGCTATTTTCCCTATGGGATCCTTTTGGGTTCAACTCTTCCTTAGGCTTATCCTCTTCTTTCTTTCTTCTTCCTCATATAGAGGAGGCATCTCTTCACCATGCTTGGGTCTCTCTCCCTATTCTTTAGTTGGAGGCTCAGTGCTCACCTCCATTTCATCATCTCATTTCTTTTCTTCTTCAATAGGTTTCTTTACTACTTCTTCTCTGACATCTCTGACCTACATAGAAAATTCCTCTTTAAGTTCTTGGTCAGAGGTCTCCATGATGTACTTGGTGTCGACATCTTCATCTTCTTCAGAGGATTCTGATTCTTCCTCCTCGCACACCACTTCATCAATCATCAGGTGTTGGTGCCCTGAGTGTTCATAATATTCATCAGCCTCTTCTTCCAATTCTTTGCTTGCTTCTCATGTCTGTCTTTCCAATTCCTTAGATATTTGCATATTTTCTTCCATTTTTAGTGGCTTAGGAAGAGGAGGCATCGAGAGACCAACAATAACTTATGTGAAGGCAGCTTGTATAGTTGGATTCATTAGCACCCTAGAAAGCTCTGTTGTAATGTTTTTCATATGTTGGGCAAGAGCTAGGAGTGAGATGGTATGAATTGTGTTCATTGTGTTAGCCCATGGAAAGCTTTTGGATGGAGACATGGAGGAGGAAGAAGGAGGAGAGGTAGTGGCTAAGGAAGAATCAATCACCATTACTTGTGTAGTAGGTGGGGTGGAAGCAAGGTGGACTAATATGTCCACCATGGGTGGACACAAGATGGTCATTGCTTGGGAAGCAAGCAGACGAGTGACTATTGTGGCAACAATGGTAGCAGTGAGGGTAGAGGTGGTAGGTGGTGACTTTGGTTGCTCAATTTCTCCTTCCTCTACCTCATGAAGTGGGTCCTCTTCAATGGTATGGATCTTTGCAAATCCATCTATCTTATTTTGTTTCTTGGAAGCCTCACCTACTAATACTTTTCTTGAACATAATTTGTGTTTAGGATGGCATTCAACCACCTCTTTCCTCTTCCTAGATTGGGTAGTTGAAGGGGAAGATGAAGTTTCTCCAAATGGAGTAGTAGCAATAGTTGCATGTTTGGTCCCACTCTTAGTCTCATCTTCAAGCTCACCATATGTTAGGGTGGCTCCTTGTAGCTTCAATTGAATGATTTTTCCATCAATCCATTGTTTCATTCTTGCTTTTATGGGCTTCATCAAAAGATTGAGTTCATTGACCTCTTTTTCATCCCAATCACTTAGAGGTAACGATAGATTGGCAACTACATCATATCAAGGATCAACTATTGTATTCTCATCCTCTACTATTTAGTCTAGTACAAGGAAAAAATTGGTTGTTTGACAAAATATGTAGTCATGCACATGTAGTGCCTCATTCACACTTCTTTTTCATCCCTGTAATTCACCCAAAATTACTCAACATTATGCACATGGGTGTATTCTACCTTGACCATCTTCATGATTTTTCCATATGGGTCTATTCGCAGCTGAGTGATGTGGAGTTCTAAGTTGTATTCAACAAGATCTTTCTTGAATAATCCGCACATTGCACTCAAAAGCATGTGGGAATGTTGCAATTTCCTGGAGACCTCAAGGAGTATCATCTAATCATTTGGGTACTGGGGAGGGTCTCTTTGAGAATCCCTTGTCTCAGATGTAGGTAAATTTTGGAAATTGAACAAACAAAAATCCAAACCGACAGATGAAAGCATTAGAACTATGTGTGACCGTTCTTTCAAAGTCACCTCCATGCAATCTAATAATATGGTTGATGAATGCATCATTGACCTTGCAGTAGTATTTCTTGAAGTTTCTATACTAAAACTATGGGTACTTGTCATATACCTTCAATTCTCTTCCCGAGGTCTAGCTTGGTGCCACAAATAAGCCTCTGTATTGCACCCAATCAACCAACAAATAAACAAGGTAGGATGTCATGTAGAATTGGGAGGTTTTCTTTACCACCATGAATTGTCCATGCAAGCAGTGGTTGATCATCCTGACCTAGTAGAATTTAGTTTCCCCTTGGAGGATTTCTTCCATGAAGTACAATATCCAATCCTAGAAGAAGGTTGTAGTTGAAACGACCATAACCCTACTCAATAAGGTTACCAAATCATGGTAATCCTCATAGAAGTCACTTTGGAAGAGCTCTTGGGGTACTTTATTTGCACTACCCCTCTTTTCCTTCAATTAGTATTGATTAATTAGTTTATTGTGCTTGAGGGGGTCTACATACCAGGTGGTCATGTTGTATTCCTTTGTTGTTTCTTCTATTTCATTGAAAGTAGGGATGTGGAAGGTTCTCCCTATTGACTTGGTAGATAGGTTAGCCAGTATGTTACCATCCCTATCTACAATCCTTCTTGTGTTCTCCTAATATTCCTCCCTATAGGCAATTACTAATTCAGGGAAAATGAGGGTAGGTGGGAAACCAATAGCCTTGGCTAACCCACTTCTTCTAATATTCTTCGCATTGTCTATGGTTCAGTTGATAATGACCCTTTGTTAGAATTCATTGATGTCAATGTGTCCCAGATTTGTATCTGAGACCTCCTTCCAGTCTGCGGTAACTCTTGAATTGAGTAGCTCCCTTTGGAACTTGTATTTCATTTGATTTGTATCTTCTTTCCCTTTGGGTATCTAAGCAGTTTTCATGCCCTTTTCTTTCTCCATGGTTGCCTCTCAAGGTTCTGCAACTATTTCCATATATCTTGCAATAGGAGTAGTAAGCACATTCAAGTATTTAACATGAGGAACGTTAGCTAAAATCTTGCAAAAAAATGTCAAATTAGGTAATTCATCATTTAAGGGTCCTAACATCTCTTTTAGATTAGAATTAGCCTTTCATTGGAGGAAGTTATGACAATGTAGGCCAAGGGGTGCGAACTTCCTTGGGCTAGTAGCCATTTTGGAGGAAGTGGTAAACAAATGATAATCAGGGCACGACAACTTGCATGTCTTAATCTGAATCAAGATTTGGTCATTAGGTGGGGGTCCACTAAGGAGGTCAGACAATTTTGGCACATGGGTCAGGTCTATGTTGAAGTTTTAAAGGCATTAAGATCATCATTTCAGCATGTAGACTCAAGGAATGTGGAGGCAAAGGATGGTCTAAATGTTTGAGGCTTTGCCATTAAAAATAATGCTGGTAAGGTGGCACCCCGCAGGCAACATTCCGTTATGCGGGACCCACGACTTTGATAGATGGTGCCACACTATCACTAAGGTTCAAGCCATTCGAATGGATGTGGGCCAAAGTGTGTGGGAGGGCATTGGATGCTAGCCATTCAGAGTAGCAGGAGCAAGATGGAAGTCCATAAATGGTTGTCCGCATGGGGCGGCCCACCTAGGGCTTGATACTTGGTCAATTTGTATTTAGGCTTAGATTAAGATGGGAACCACGGGCTCTGTAGCTTAGGGAGACAATCACCCAAGGACGTTTGGGATGGAAAATTGACCATGGCGGGCCACGGATGGAAATCCATAGGGCACGATACACGAAAGGGTTGATCACTTAGTCATTTAGAATAGAGAAATCAAATGACATTGTTGAGGTCGAGACTCACTTGCTAGAAGGTCTTTAGGGATTTTTCGTTCTTGGATAGTTGTTAACTCAACAGTGAAAGGGGAAAAGAAACCCAAAAAAATGGCCCACAAGAAGTGGTAGCCTTGGTTTTGAGCTCAGACAGTGACCATGAATGCAGGGCCCAATGGGGGAAGATGGATTGTGAAGGCTGTTTTGAAATGGCGAACCCTAAATGGAATCTTGTGGATGGAATTATACAAAGAAAAGTTCACAAGAAATTAGACTTAGGTATTTTAAATGCAACTAGGCTTGATCAAAAACCAATGGAGTGTGGCCCACCTAGCGGAAGGAGTTGATCATTTCATCGTTTGAAGTCACTAGTTGAATGATGGTGAAGGCAAGGTGGAAGTCCACATAGCTAGACCCAATGAGGTGAGAGGAAATTTGTTCAAAGTTTTTTTTGCTCAAGCTTATCTAGTGGCGGAAAAGTGGAGATGTCTTTTTGTGAACAGGGGCCTGCATAGAACATTAGTCAACCATCCTAAAGTTTTGTGTTTTGAGAGATGGACGGTGGTGGCAAGTGTCTTTTGGGTCCATAGGGTTTCAAAGCTCTGGTTGAAGAATGGATACAGCGTCTTGTATTTCACACGCATCGTGTTGTTGATTCTCAAAAAAATTCAAATTTCTAGAACATAGGTTTCGATCAACTAGGGGTGCCCTAATTAGGTTTCAAATTTTCCTAGTTGATATTTTAACAAATTTTACAGAAATCAAAGAAAACTCAAAATGTGAATGGCAGTAGGGCACCAACCTGAAAACTGTGATGAAATTGATGGAGAGACTACAAGAAAAGACCTTGAATCAGTGAAGGCACTTTGCGAGCACAACGGCAGTAAAGGAAGTAAGCTCTAAAAACCTCTTGAAATTCTTGACAATAAAAATGATAGCTCGAATGGGTTATTTATAGAATTTTGAGCATTTAATGCATATCATCAATGCGGTTACGATGGTGGCTATGGTTGGTGGGTTTGTATTTGGTAAAGGGTGATAGGAATGACAGGATCCACAGAGTAGACAACTCCCTGGACTTGGCCACTTCAAACATTAGGAAAAGGAATGATAGTGAAGATTGTGGGTCTCTCATGGTGGGTGGACGAACCAGCCCAACCACCATATGGATGACAAAACCACAGTGGAATTCTACTTTGGGTGGCCCACAAGGGCAGACCTGCATTTCCCCAAGACAACATTTTTAAAGTTTTGAAGGAAAACAACCAAAGAAATCCTACAATGGCCTAAGGCCTTGAAAATTTGAGACAAGAAAAACTTGGTCAATTCAAGATGACTCTTCTAAGACTCCCTGACTACATAGGACTCAAAAAATAGGGGGCATACAAAATGAGGCAATGACAAAGTGACCTGACAAAGTGAAAAGAGAGAGAAGGTCCCTATGTTGAATGGGGCATGTGTTCTATAGGCACAACACAACAGACTTACACTCAATAACCATAGGTACCTTCATATCTACAAAATTTTGAATTCCCACCTACTCAGCAAAACCAACTTGCAAAATAGTTGATCTTTCTACAAAATTCAGCACAGCAATAGAGTAACACATAGAAAGATCAAATTGACAAGCTAAATGAATAGGTCAAGAAGCTATCTATGGAGATGACACACTTGAGGAACCAAAATAACCAATTACAAGCTTCTCAAAGAAGTATTCAGGCTAATTTCAATTGGGAAAACCATCATAACCACAATTCAAGTGCATCTGTTAGACATAATTATGAAAGAGGGAATAATTTAGGACAAAACTTTGACTGAAGGCCTTCACAAAGACATAATCAAACATGGAACACAAGACCAAACAATGGAGGTGTCCCTACCCTCCTCGATCAACTAGCCAATGCTATTAAAACTATAAGAAGAGTTTTTTTGGCAGAGGCTTCCCTATTCGAATGGTGTTGGATTCACAAGAAAAATAGGCATTCTAAATTAGATTGACTGCAATTTCAAAGTGCAACAGAAATTTTCCAAGTGGAAGTACAAAATGCAGTTGATGGTACAGGATGTAGAGATCTAGTTCCGTCAAAGCCATATGATTCCTCAATACTAGTGGTTAATCAAGCTCTATTTCCAAAAGTAAAAAGTAACATGCCTGAGAAGGAGGCTATGTCCACACATGTAAAAGCAAAGGAGGTAAGTAATGATGATTCTTTATCTCAACTCTTTGATTCCATAGATAATGGCCCAGTATATGAAGAGGAGTCACATGAAGATGAGGTTCAAATGTTCCATCAAAGGGAAACCCCATATAACCTAAGGAATAGACAAGTAGGTGGTCCTTTTACAACTTCCACCCCTCCCAATAACTTTAGCACTCCACCTAACCCAAATTTTGGCAACAATCATAGCTACCCTCATGTGCCCACCTAATACTTCAAAAATAATAGGTAGTCAAACCAAACTCAAAGTCAGCCTACTAGCTCTTATCAAGCTAAAAATTTTGAAGTGGAGATTGAACAAATAGGGGAATATGTGGTAGAGGAGTTCAATAAAGTCAAATTGAGTCTATCATCTTTTGAATTACTTAGGGTCCTAATAGTCAAGAATGTTTTTTTTAGAATTCCTAATGGGACTGCCCCATCCAAACCAACCCAAGAGGTATCCACTAAAATGGTTTCATTTGACACCACCCTTAATGAACCTATGATCAGGTAGATCCTAGGAAAGAAACCAGATCTACCTTTGAATCAACAAGCAAACAAACAACTAGCTAAACAGAAAAATTGAAAATAAAGCAGGGATAAAAAGAATGATAAAGACAAGGCTCAAGTAGCTCAAGTCGATACCTCAGCGGTGATATTCCAAGGGAAGTCGGAGACGCCTCCCTCCCTTATTATAGACATGCAAAATATACTGATTGATCTTGTGCATTTGATCTTGATTTACTTACACCAATTATGTCTAAATCATCCCTCCACTAACCATTTTAATTGACTAATATTTATCTAATTAAAATTCATTATATTTCCTCTTTTAATTAAATAAATCGACTTTATTTAATTAAATCTAATGTTCATCTTTTAATTAAATATATCATTCTATTTGATTAAATCATATTCTCCTCTTTAATCAAATAAATCAATTTTTTTTAATTAAGCCATCAATCAATCCTAAAGTCCCTCTTTAATTAAATAAATCAATCTTATTTAATTAACTTCTACAGTTCTTCATTTAATTGAATAAATCAAACTCTATTTAATTCAATCCCTAACATATCATTATTTCCTCCCATTTGATTTAAATAAATCCAAAAATCTAAGTCAAATATCAAATCAGCTAAATCTTCATCAAAATTAATCAAATCATGTTTAATCCTAATCCTAATCCATCAAATCCTCTAGATTTCGCAACTTGCACAATAAATCAATTTATTTGATTTATTAAATCTTCTATTTCATTCAAAAAGGGCATCAAGTTGGAATATTCTGTCAAATTCAAAAATCCCTCCAAAAGGACTTGTCCCTCAAACAAGGCATTAAAAGCCTCTTACATGTCCTTTTCCTTGAGCCAAGTGGCATTAACTCCATTTTCTTCTCCCTCCAACATGTCACTTCCCCAGATTTGAATTTCCACCTAATTAAATTTATTTGCACAATGACCAAAATGTGCCCAACCTTCCTCCACTAGCATGTTGACAAGTGGAATTTTTCTATTGGCTCATGTTTAGTTCCACATTCATCCTTTTTGCTCATTCCTTCTTCATTCTCTTCTATAAATAGAAGGCTATTTTACTAATTTGGGATCCACAACTTTATGCAAAGTCATTAGCTTGAGATTTTGAATTTGTTCATCCATTTTCATAGTTTGATCAAGTTTCATAGCAAGGTTATGTCCAAATTTCATCAAGGAGCATCCATCCTCATCAATCATCATCCAAGCTTGCAAGGAATTGGGAAAGGGCTGTTTTACACATCAAAATAGCACCAATTCCCCCATGATATTGATGGTTTGAGTGTTTTGAGAAAGATTAGATAGCTTTTTATTTGATATTCTCTTGCTTTCTTGTTCATTTCATTTCAAATTAATTTCATGGGGAATGTTGATTTAGATTTGCATAATGGACTAATATTGTGTTGTTTGTTCATGTTTGTGTAGGTCTAGGTTTTCCATTCACATTTTGGTGCCAGAAGGAGGGAAAATTGGAAGAAATTAACACATTTTTTCATAAATTCTATTGTTTTTTTGAAAAAAATTGTGTCTACAGGAAACAACACCACTGATAGAGGAACAGAGATGCTATCAGTCTAGCATCACTATATAGTGACATTGGTGCTACCAAGGGCGAGGCTGACTTCTTTCAACTAGAATATTTGAATTCCAAAAGGTGACACTTCAGTAATTTTCCTTTTGACTTGTCATACAAACTCCAAACAATGACGCTTGGTGAAACAACGATGCAATCACACTCTTTGTTTCTCCATAGAGTGATGCTATCAGTCCCAACATCACTATACAACGACACTAAATACTTCAAACTGTGATTCCTTCACAAAATGCAATGCTAGGTGGGGTAAAAGTCAACCTTGAAGTTATTTTCAACACATAGTTTTTGTCGTTGATCAATTTGAACTTCCAATTACTTTGTGGTTCTATTTTATGTGGATTAATCAATTTTGGTAGGTTGGAATGATCAAAAGGGAAAGGAGGAAACAAAGACAAAGGTTTCTCTATGGCATCTTCAATTGATTGTATCAAGTGTTTTTAAACACTTTGGCACTTATAATCCTACTTTAAGGCTTTTTTCTCTTCAAGTTTAGGACTCAAAATAGATTTCATTTGAGCTTAAAAAAAAAAACAAAGGGATTAAAAAGAACCTTAGGAACTTGCAAAAGTTTTTTTTGTCTTTAAAAAATTGAACAATCAAATTTCACACTTCATTTTGGTGCTTAAAAATGAAGTCATTATTGCTTTGAGGTGTAAAATGAACATGTGTCCTTTATGTTTTGTAATATTTTGTACAAAGTAATCTCATTTAAAAGGGTGTATGCACTTCTCTCATGCTTCACGATGATCTTGAGAATCAAAAGTCTTTTTGGTGACATTAAGTTGTATAAAATATTTCCTCCATATTTTGATTTGGTTTTAAAATTGACAAAACATGCGAGTGTGAAGAAAAGGCATTGTGTGTGCTCCCTCCTAACTACACTAGGTGGTCAAACTACAAATGTACTCCTTCACTATTGTGTACCTTTAGAGGGCCTACCTTGGTGGTAAAAATTAATCACCCCAAGGGAACAACTCAAACCGGTAATGAGCTAAACGCCAAGCTAATCTCAATCAGTATATAAATTTGAATTTTGAGGAAACTCATTATTACAGGTGCTCCTATGGATAAGCAAGTGATACTCTTTATATGGGTTGATCTTGCCTCTCATGTGGCTGTCTGAATGGGAATCCTAATTACAAGCCAATTTGTGTACAAGCCAAAATCCTTTCTATTTGTTGGTGCAAAAGATCAGATCTTTGAAGTCATCCCACATTTTTGTGGCTCTTAGTAGAGATGAGAAGTATGCCATGGGAGATTCATGGGTACTGAAGCTTGGATGACTTGAGAAGAGAGTGCACTATAAGGGGGAGCCTATGTGGTCAAGCTTCTAATCATCCAGTCTAAGTAGATGCAGCTGGAGAAATCCAAATCAAAACTCAATAAATATTGTCACATTTTATCCATAGAGATGTATAATTTTTGAGTCAGTTACATACATTTCTTTGATCCAAAATATTTGAAAACAAAAATTCAACATGATCATCAAATTTCAAACCCTTTAGGAGGCTCAAATACCTTTGAAATAATACAAGTGCTACTATTTGTCCTAGGGATTCTATCCTTAGAGACTTCTAAGTATTTGGATTCACATCTCAATTTTCTCTCAGTATAGTCAACATTAGGAAACTATTGCCTTAATTTCCTTGATTTCGACATAATGGAGTTTGTGGGATGAAAATAAATTTGGACATTAGACATCTAGTTTGAAAACCCAATCAAGAGACTGTTTGTGGTAAAAAGAACTCATAAAGAAAAGCTAAGAATAATTGAACTCCACACATGTGTTTCAAATGACTTCCCACAAAATCAAGATCCAAAAACCAAAGTCCAAAGGTCTTAGTCCAAAATCTCTTAAGAAACATCTCTCAACACTCTACGAATTTAGAGAGAAATTGGTCTTCAATTTTTACAAATTTGCATCAAGGAACAATCCTAATTTGTATGAATTCTATTGTCAAAAAAATCCAGCTCTTTTTCGACAATTTAAGCATCTCGTATAGGAAGTAAGGCATGTTCTTCAAAAAAAAGGTCTTGTAAAAGAGAGTCTTTTTAGGTACACATAGGATCAAAACCAATCTTTCATCTATCTTCAAAACATCAATCAAAATCATCTCACCAACAACTCTTGGAAATTTTGAAAAATCCTCTATGCTAGACTTTTTGGAAAATCCTTTGAATCAAAAAATAAAATCATCTTGTATGGCTAGGTGTGTGTAGATGCATCCTTCTCCATACACTTATTCAAATTATCATCTTGTGAGCAAGTTTATCCCATATATAGAATCCAACATCTTTGGATTTATTTGTTTGTTATCCAAAATTCAAACCCAAATCCAAAATCCAAATCCAAATCAAAGTCAAAATAAAAATTCTAATTAAACCAAACCAAAATCAAAATCCAAGATCAAAAAATCCAAAAGTCTCAAATTCTAGTATCCTCTTCAAGATTTCTTAAGAGTTCAATCATTCATATCACCCATCTTCCATTTATCTCATCTTCACCCTTTGATCCTTAATCATCCTAGATTTTTTTTTTTGTGCCAAAAGTTTAGATGAGTCTAAAGAGTTAGAGATTCATCTCCCACATTCTTGAAAATTAATCCCTATTTTAGGCATAAACTAGATGCAACATAAGAAGATCATGGAAAACAACAAAGAAACATCTACTTCAAGTGACTTGAGTCAAACCGCTCCTGAGATCAATCCCATTGGATCAAGAAATCCTCCACGCAATCTTCCTCTAATATCATAAGATCCTCAAGAGGAAAGCCAAGTGGAAGACATCACCACTAATGTCTTGGGGATGAATGAATTCATCAAAATGGTTCAAAATATCGAAACTTATAGAATTGTCAATGCCATAATGAAACTTAATCCTTCCCAATGCATGCTTAAATTGGAAAAAGAAGGGGCTAAACTCCCTTCTGATTTTGATGTAAGAACTATTGTGGAGAAACCCTTTGAGAGTATGTCACTTGTACCATTCACCTCACCTATTTAAGGTGTCATCCAACCCATGCCACAATATATATCATCTCTTTCCATGAATCAACCTATTGCCAACAAGGGGAGTTCATTACTCCATGCTCTCCAAATACACCCCCTTGTCAATAATCAAAAATTGGATGCAAATACCATCTTGGGTCAATAAAATATCATCCCTCTTGATCCTAAGCATCCATATGTCCCACTCGCCTTCCATGACACCAATAATCCATCCACTTTTCATGCAACATCAACATATGCTCTTGGCACACAAGTTTCTCTCTCATTCGTACAAGTGGGTCTATTTGAACAAGAGGGACTCTTTGGGGCCTCATCTTCTTTTTCTCCAAGAAGTCTACCACCATTTCCACCACCCATCCCACCACCAATTCCACGATTGCTACCTCCTCTACCACTAACATCTACATCAATTCTCAGTTTAGGGCTCCCCCCTTTACCACAAATCCCAAATAAATCAAACAAAAACAATCCTCGAGCCATAAATCAAATCAGTGCATCAAATCCTCTGAATATGCCACTGATGGTGCAACAATAGGTGGTATCCATCTAATAAATTTCATCAATCTCAACATCTCAAAATGCGGTCTCTCAAGGACCTAGCATATTAGTCACACCATCTTCCATGATCACTCCAACCACATCTCAACCACCATCTCAACAAAACAACATCACTCCATCAAACACAATTCCAAATCCTCCATCACCACCACCAAATCCAAATGTGGAAAACTAATATAGCATGACATTACAAGAAATTTGTCAAACCTATCAAACGACACTCCTACAATATCAAAATAAACAAGATGCACTAGTTGCACAACAAGCGCAAGCACAACAAGTTGCCTAGGCATAGGTTCAAGCTTTGTTGCAACAACAACCTACACAAGTTTCTCAAGCAATGCATGCCACTCAATCTGCTCAAGCAGCACAAGCTACCCAAGTAGCGCAAGCTACCCAAGCTTCCCAACAAGCTTAAGTGCAAGCTGAAGCATAATACCAAGTGAAAAAACAAGCAGTGCAGCAAAAAGCATACCAACAATATCAATAGCAACAAGAAGTAGCCCAACTCCTACCCCAACAACAAGCATTGTTGGCACAACAAGCATTGTTGGCACAACAAGCATTGTTGGCACAACAAGCATTGTTGGCACAACAAGCATTGTTGGCACAACAAGCATTGTTGGCACAACAAGCATTGTTGGCACAACAAGCATTGTTGGCACAACAACAAGCATTGTTGGTACAAGAACAATTGCAAGCATATCAACAAGCTTTGTTGGCACAACAAAACTTTCAACCACCACCCATAAACACACCAAGCAATCCACATATCACTCCAACCATCACGCCAACTCAAAACACTTTCATTCCACCTACCAATCCTCAAGATGATGTGTCAGTGCAAATCAAGTTTCTTTCACAATAGGTGTTGGACCCTCAATCAGGGAAGATAATCAAAACACCAAAAAAATTGTGCCCTTATCTGTTCGATAGGAGCTCATTGTGATGAAACTATTCCCAAAGTGATTCGAGATCATAAAATTTGACAAATATTGTGGGACAAGAAACCCTGAAGATCACATTAGGGAATTATAGGTACATTGCATGGAGGTTACATATGATGATACTTAATGCAACTATTCCCTTGGAGCTTGGTTGGTCCCACCATTGAATAGTTCTCTCATCTCTCCCCTCGAATAAAAAAATTCCAAGAAATTGTGGACGCATTCATACAAAACTATTCATTCAACATAGGTATGGATGTGAGTCTGGAAGAGTTATTAGCCATAAAATAGGCCAAGGGAGAGACATTTCAATACTTTTTACAATGATGGTGATCAAAAGCCAACAAAAGAAAATGGGTCATTCCTGAGGAATAAAAAATATGTATCATCGCAAATCTTGAAGGAACCTTATCCTTCCATCTCAAGATGCAATGCATCACCACCTACGACTAGTTGATCCCCAAGGTACTCAATATTGAACAATCCCTTATCACGCAAGGGGGAACACCTACTTATTAAGAAAACTTCCCATCCACCAACTACAATGAAAAACCTCGCATGTGAGCGAAGAATAGGAATGTTACCAAAAATGGTGTAGTCGATGCCAAAGTTTTTGTTAGTGCTCTGAGACAAAACACACAAGCAACTCAACAACCACCAACCAACAATCAAAATAATCGACAAGACAACACTGTAACACAACCGAACAATCAAATGGTGAATAATCTGAATAATCAAGGGGGACCACCCTAATGAAACAAATATTCCCCCAAGTGGTAGTACACAACCCTCATGGAACTAATTGAATCCATCATGAAGAAATTGATACAAGAGAAACTCATCACAATCCCCACCTATGAGAACTATTAAGAACCTCAAGTGAAACTACCATGGTACAATGAAAATCACCTCTGTGATTTCCATAAAATCAAGGGGCATACAACTCTACCAGTTACATGAGGTTGAAAAACTTGATCCAAGACCTTATTCATGACAAAATCATAAATGTTGAACAACCTCTAGGGAATTAGGATCTAAAGATTTACATGAATCTAATGCCCAATCACAACAAGGGAAACAATGAAAATGGAAAAGGAAAGTACAAAAGTGTAAACCATGTGTATAACCATTTTTTTGCATCCCTAGATGAATGGGTCACTATCGTCACTATCAAGGGATCCCAAGCTGACTGTGGAGTCACCATACGTGGGGGAAAAGTTACCATTATTGTACCATCTTAGCCATCTAGGGCATCCACCTCAAATCCAAAATCCATTCCTAATCAATACAATGTCTTAGACCAGTTAAAAGGAACCCCCACTCAAATCTCCATCAAGGAGTTACTGAAAATATCACCTACACACAAAAAGATCCTAGAAGAGGCATTGGCCACATCTTTGTTCCCATGGATCTTGATGTGAAATAGTTCCAAGCTATGGTTGGAAAGCTCACCACACCTCATCTCCTAACATTTTTTGATCAAGATTTCCCAACACAACCATCTCATAATTGCACACTCCAGCTTGAAGTCCTAGTGCATAAGAAAAAAGTCTAAAGGGTCTTGGTGGATGGAGGTGCCAGCCTAAACATTTGTTTCCTTAAGCTAATAAAAAGTATAGGATTCTTCAAAAATGTCATTGAAAAAGGAAAAGGTATAACAATCAAGTCATATGATGATCAGGAAAGAGTGTCCCAATGAACTATCCAACTCCCTATTCAAGTAGGGCCAACTATTATGGAAACCACATACCAAGTTCTAAACCTTGATCTACCTTACAACATCCTCTTGGGACATTCGTGGATACATGGGATGAAAGCTATGGAATACACCTTCCACCAATGTGTCAAGTTTCCCTATCAAGGACAAGAGGTCACCATCATGGTGATCCTGAACCATTTTACTACTGGAAGAATCTAGAAGCCAAGTACTACAAAATTCCCTAGGTTCCAAAGAATTATGAATGGCCCACAACTCCATACATAGACCCAACTACCCTTGCTTCCACTTCTGTGACAAAGACAACTGCCATCCCTGACATTTATGATATCAAAGTCACTATCTAGGACAATGGGTGTGGGGATTACAAAATAAATAAGGGTGCCTTTGTGGTAGGAGAGTTACTGCAATCTCCTAGGTCACATGGGAAACCACATCTAAGTGCCACCTCATCCCAAACTTTCAAAGTAGATCCCTCCATATTCAAGTGTTGGGGGGGGCTAATTCAAGAAGTGATAGAAGAGGATCCATCAAATATCCTATACCAATATAATAGGCATGTGACCAATCTTCCCATGGATGATAGTAGTAAAGGACTACAGATGATGCTTGAAATGGGCTATGACAAAAATAAGAAGCTTGGGAAAAATAATAATGGTCTCCTAGAACCCATCATTGCTGAGAAGCATTTAATAAATATTGGCCTCAGATGTACCCCTCTAAAGGTGACCATACTTGGTAGAGCTACCCTAGTCAAAAAAGTCAAAACTCCTTAGTCATTAGCTTCCTCCCTTCAATTACCAGTATCCACAGGGTTTCCCTTAGATAAATTTACCTTTGATATAACCAATGTGTGTAGTGAGGATGAGGATCCTATTATAGAATCTACCCATGTTGCTTGAAGATTCTAACCTCTTTATGATTAGTACCTTTTCCTTTGAGTTAGAAAACCAAACTAACGAGCATAGTTTAGTCTATCCCCAACTCATTGACTATGGCCAACAAGGACCTCCAATTTTGGGCATGTTCAAAAAAATGAGGCACTCTCATAATTCATGGGATTGTGGGATAATATACCTATGTGCAAGTGTTTTCTACCCCAAAATAATGAAAAAAATAAATGAAAATGCAAAATAAAGAAACACAAACACCACCTCAAGATTAGCCTAAGTTGAACTTAAATAAAAAAAAGATGAAACAACAAATATACCTAGTCTAAGTTGATCTTCTTGGTTGGCCCTTTTTTAAAGATTTCATGTGTGCTCATTGATGACAAATATGATGAAAATGAATGTAAAATTATGTAGATTGGATGGAGAATGCAATGAAAGATGTGGGTATTTTGATAGATGAATGAAAAATGGAAGCTTGAATATTCAACAATGGGGGTGAATGTAAGTATGAAAATGGCTTGAGCTTGAGAGTGATAGAGCTTAAATTTATTGAAGACTTGAATGCTTAATGTGTAAATGAGAATAGAAATCCTCATATTTAGGGGAGAATTCTCTATAAAATTCAATGGCCAAGATTGAACCAACATGGACAAGATGGAGGGCTATGGTGAATTGAGGACTCACAAGCCCTCACATCTTACCATATGGAAATGAGATGGAAAAAGGACATGGTGAGGTGGAGAGAGTACAAGTGAGGTAGAGGTACTTACAAGTAAGTTGAAAAGGGGAGAAGATTTCCTCAAAAAGGAACTTCTTTTCCCCATGTGGGAAGGATGTTGACATAAGAGGAATTTTAGAATTCCTCACACATCATCATGGGGAATAGAGAAGTGGTTGGGATAATAAATGTGAATTTTGAATTCACATGATTGGGAGTACCTTTTGGATAAGACAAGGATCCCTAAAAAGTATGTCTTTGACCCATGTGAGTGATGTGACTTATCAATGATCACATGGGGAAGAGGAGATTCTTGGAGGAATAAAAGTGAATTTTAAATTCACATGGGGAAGAGGGTCTTGGCCAAATGGAGAAAGTAATGATGAAGGTTGAATTGGAGAAAATTCTAGAAATGGAAAGAGGATAAGATTAAGGTTGTGAAAAAAAGCAATTAAGAAGACTAATGACAGATTAGAGGCAAGTTGCAAAAACTAGAGAATGTGACACTGACCCTGATTAAGGGTGTGCACATCTTAATCATGGATTAATTAAACTAATCTAGATTAGAAGAAAATTATGGAGGATGTGACAAGGAGAGAGAAAAGAGGGAATTTAAAATTGATTTAAATTCAAATGGTCACATGACTAAATTAAATACATTGATGTATTTATTTAATTTAGAGAGCAAGAGATGAAAGGTAAATTATTTAATTATTAAATTAAATACTTTAGGAACCTTAGGCAAAAGGTGAAATATAAATAAATCATTTAATTAACATCGATGAAATAGATGAATAAAGGGGACAAATTTGAACATGTATGTGTGGTCAAATTTGGATGTATACATTTTTTCCCTCTTTGAAATATTGTTAGAATAATAATGTTTCAAAGAAAAATAAAATGTAGATTACTCTATAGAGGAAACGACTAGAAAAAGATGCCCCAATCATTCAAAAGAGTGACTAGGAAGAAAGATGATGGGGGTTAAGATGAAGATTAGGGAATAAATATGCCCCCTCAAGAAGACATACGAGTTCAAGAGAACATGGGTGTGCTCTCGAAATGGATGAGATGATGCAAGAGTAGATGGGGAAGATGATATAAAATGATGGATAAGAGAGGATGAAAAGCGATAAGAGATTGGGAAGAGAAGATGAGGAGAGAAAATCAAGCACAAATGGATTTAAGGACAAAGGTGATGTTGCCCCAGTCAAGCTATAAGATAAAATGGGTTGATTATGGGTGAAGCATTTTTTATGAGATATCCCAAAGCAATACAAAAGGGATAGGGAAGGGTGCATCCCAAGGATGATGATGAAAGTGTTGTTGATGAGGGGAGGATTCATCCCAAAACAACACAAAAGGATAGGGAAGGGTGCATCCCGGTGATGATGATGATGATGATGAAAGTGTCATCAAGGAGGCAAGGGGACATCCCAAAACAACACAAAAGGATGGGGAAGGACCCATCCCAATGAGATTTTTGTTGATGAGGGAAGGATACATCCCAAAACAACACAAAAAGATAGGGAAGGATACATCCAGATGAAGATGACGATGGTGATGAAAGTGATTGGATCGAGGCTTGTAGCAAGGTTGGGAACAAGACAAAGGTTTTGATTAGATGATTTGTGTTAGATTGAATGGATGATGATTGGGTGGAGATGCGAGATGATGATTAGAAAAACTAATATATATTATTCTAAGAGTGAAGAGATGATGAAATAATGAGGATGGAAGAAAGATGCTTAGAATAACCAATCTATATTATTCTAAGAAGCTTGAAGATATGATGAGATAATGAGGGCTAAAGAAAGTGAAGGGACGAAAAATGGATAAAATAGAGAGGTGAGGAAAGTGATGAAGGATGAATGAAATGCAATCCTACTATTATTTTCCATCTTTAAGAGAAATGTTTTTTACTATAGCACAAGACATGATACACCAAGGTATGAAGGACCAAGGAAGATTCATGTCTAATGCATAAAATAAGTAAAACAAACAAAGAGGCTATCCCAACACCCCAAAGTTGTGTTGACCTTGGTTAGGCCAGGTATTGGGATAACCACAAGCACATAGAATGCCCCAATGTAACACAATATCATAGGAATCTTGCTTGGTATTGCACGGGACAACCAAGAATACACTAACAAACAAATGATCAAGATATGTCCCTATGTTTACTAGTCACAACACATCATGATATGATGGATCAAGGAGACCATGACGGGGTGTGATAGGGAGCCTAAATGATAAACAAAATTCAAAAGAACCAAAAGATCATAATTAATGTGAAACATCATTTTCCACAAGATCAAGAGGGTGGATGGGATTGATGAGGTTTGTTAGGAAGGATGCATCTTGTTAAGACCAAAGATGGAGACTAAACTAAATGATCAACATGGTATAGAAAACTTGAAACCGATTAGAGCTTATATTAGTGGATCTTGTTTATGAAGAACCAGCTAGATAGGGACACACTTGATGACACAAGACACAAGACAAAAGAAACAATACTGACATACCCTATAGACCTAGGGGCTTAGGGGCTGATTGAAGATTAGCCTTGCCTATGTGAAAGCACAGAGCTCGTGTAGTTCGATAAAAGACCATAGATAAAAGTGAAAATAGGAAAATGGAAACCGATGATGGATGATAAGGACTAGATGGATAAAAGAGCCCCAAGGGCAGATCAAATGATCAACCTTGCCTACGTGAAAGCACAATGGAAATGTAGTTCAAAAAAAGACCAAAGACAAATGATGGATAAGGGATAATGAGATAACCACAATAAGTGGATAAAATGATGGAGCCAATAGGATGAGACAAGATATACCTATTAGATAGGATGGTGATTATATGAATAATATGTGGATTAGGTGATCACACGAAGCTCAAGGATGGGATAGTTGACCAAATTATCAGAAGATGAATTGGGATGATGATACAATGGATAGATGAGAGATGAAAGGTGATAGTAGATTAGAAAGAGGTGGGATTGATGATTGTGAGATAGATGGCATTGGGTTGAATGGGGAGAAGCCTATATCCAGATACCAATGACAAGGGATTATGAGATGGGATGAAGATAGAGATGAATGGATAGGGAGATAGGGATGGGGGATGAAGGGATGCTATGATGGTTGGATGGGAAGATAAGGATGGGGATATGGAAATGATTGTTCTCTTGGATGGGTAGATGAGAAGATAAGGACAAGATCAATAAATGATGTCTCCAAGGACTATGTCACAAAGAAGGAGATTCCTTGCTCTAGATATGTCATGGATGATGAGCTAGGAGGGATGGAAGATAGAAGGATGGGAAAATAAGGGAGTGAGATGGATATGGATAGGATGCATGGATAAGGAAGGGATATTGATGGTACTATGATGAGTGGACAAAAAAGTAGATGGATGTGGATAAGGAATACAATATTGTATGGGTGAGGGGAATGTATGACAAGATGTGTCTAAAGCATGTGGATATGTTTTCCCCTAGCTATGTCAAGATCACCAAGAGAATGGAGGGATTGGGATAAATGGGATATGATAGGAAAGATGCGTAAGATAGGTGGGATGGAGGAGATGGGTGAAGAGGATGCATTTGCCCCCAAGTATGGAAGTAAATGAGATGGGGGATTTAGCATGATGCCTGTTTGTTAGGTTTTCATCATGGTACTCATCCAAGGCACTTGTTTTCCAAGTTTTCACCATTGGATGAATGATGTTTCTTTACTTTTATTTTAATTTATTTTGAATTTTTCTAATTTTTTATTTTGATTTTTTGAAAATTTTTGGCTTTTTTTTTCTTAACTTTTTCTATTTTTTTTTTTTTGATATTTTTTTTGGATAGTATGCAAATGGAGATGGAAAGGATAGGGATGTGGATGAGTAGATTTGGAAGGCATGTAATAAAGGATTATATGGACTCAAGCATCAAGTTTCATACGAGGTGATAAGAGCCCATGTGTAAAGTGACTATTAGATGTTAGTACAACCTTATTAGGATAGATGGATTATCCAAGAGAATGGATTAAAGGGATTTGATGTGGGAGATATGTGGGATAATGGATAGGATGTTGAAAATTTTATGGAGGGAAGGATGGGGTGGATATGTGATGATGGAGTGTGTTCAGGACCAGCATTGGCACACACGGTGGTGGATTTGAGAGGATAGGAGGATTAATGGATGGAGAATGTGGGGATAATGGAGGAGATGGGCTAGTGACTTTTGGGACATAATGACCCAAAATAGAAATAGGAGAGGGAGGGTGTATATGATTAGCTTTTGGATAAGAAACTTTGGATGTTGTAGATTTTTCATTTGAAGGCACTGCATCTTTTTTCTTTGGGACCCACATGGTTTTGATTTTCTCTTTGGTGGGTTGTTGTAGCTAATGGATTTGATTTGGATTTTTCATTTTATTTTTCATTTTGTTGGCATGTCTATTTAAGGAGACATGAGGAGCTTTAGATTCATGTGGATGTTTAAATTGATGCATTTTTAATTTGGCATCCAAAGTGCTTTTAATAGCAATAGGATGGGTGGGAGGAGATGGATTATGTGGAGGAAACATAAATGGAGTGATTGAAGTAGGATTTTGGGGATGATATGTGGATGAATGAGGTATAAGTATGTGCCTTCTTTTATCCTAATTAGGGAATATGAGAGTGGGATGTTTATGATGGGTGACATGGATAGGTGGTGGATGGATGAAAGGATGAATAGGACGAGATGGAGGAAGTAGTTTTGGGATAGAAGGGCCCAAAATAGACTTAGGACCTAGAGGATGTGTGATGGTAGATAGAGGGACATAAGGACCCAAAATGGATGGAACAGATGAAGGAGGAATATGGATGGTTGTTTTGAGGTGATATGATGGAGGAGGGAGGATGGTATAAAATTATCTAGTGGAGTGATGAGAGGAGCCTCTTATTCTCTTAGAAGAGGATTGTGGAAGATGTATGCAGGTTGTACCAACATTCTTGAATTGTGAGTCATGAGTATTACATCCAAGACCTTGTGAAGAGGAGTGTTCTTTGACCTGGATAGGCTCTAAAATACCTTGCTCATGAAGGCCTAAACCTTTTCCTTGATAGTTCATGTTCTTGAGCATTCAATCCATGATAGGATTTTTATTATTCTAGAAGAATGATGCAAGTCCATTATTAAGTGGAGGAGGATGGGTGATATATATGCTTTATTTTTCTTCTGCAAGAAAGCCACCATTGAAAAATGTAAGAGTGCCAAGGGGGTATAATCATGGTGTTGGGATAGTAGGGCTAGGTGATGATGGAGGATCATGAGATGGAGATGATGGGGTAGTAGCATCCTAATCAGGAGGAGTGAGTGGTAAGGGATCAGGAGAGGGATCATGTGATATGATAAGATCTAGATTTGTGGTAGTGTAGGACTATGATCTTGAGGTGGACTAGACGAGATGGTAGGATCTTGATGTGGAGGAGGGGATAGGGTATGCTTTGGATCAAGCTATTGGAATGGCTCATCATGTGTGGGTGGTATGATGATGGATTGTTAGAAGGACTCCTCAAGTGGGGTAGATGGGAGGATGGAGGATTCATGAAGGTCATGGGAATGGATTTTAGTGATACTAAGAATTGATTGGATTTTGGTGTCCTCAATGGATTGGGTGGATCTAGGAGTAGAAGATGGTGATTGGGTTTGGTTATCTTCAATGGGTTCAACGGCTCTCAAAGTAGGATATGGGGGCTCAATGGATTCGATGGATTTGATGGTTTTAGTGGTTTGGGTGGTCTTAGGGGTGGTAATAGTAATGATAGGTGTGGGATGGAGAACGATCTTATCACTAGTGATTGTACATGAGGGAGTGGGGTGGCATGGTTCCATGACTTCAAAATGTGGACTTGGGGATATCTTCTTTATCATGATTCCTTGGAGAACTTCTAGAGTGAGAATCATGCACATTCTAGGCTTAGATGGTGTGGTAGGAGTGGATGAAGGAGTATGGATGGGTGGAGGACTAGGATTATGGATTGGTGGACTAGGATTAGACGAAGGAAAAATATTGGATGGGGGACTAAGAGTAGATGGAGGATTAGGATTGGAGGGGGGATCAAGATTAGATGGAGGGTTAAGGTAAGAATATTGTGATAGCATACTAGAATAGGAAGACATGAATGATGGGTTGATGTTAGAGGAAGTAGATGAGAAATTAAGATAGGAATATAGGGATGGTAGATTAAGATGGGAAGATTGGGATGATGAATTAGGATATGAGGACATAGACAGTGGACTAGGACAAGAGGATATGGGCAGTGTATTAGGACAAGAGGATGTGTGTGGTGGATTATAATAAAGGTATTGGGACAACAGATTAGGATGGGGAGATCGAGATGGTGGATTAAGATAGGAGGGCATGGATGATGGATTAAAATAGGAAGATGTGGATGTTCAATTAAGATAAAAAGGTGTGGAGGTAGGATTAGGATGGGCAGACTAGTAAGGAGGATTAGGATAGGGGGATATGTATGAGGAATTGTAATAGGAGTATTAGGATGGTATATTAGGATGGGAAGATTGGGATGATAGATTGGGATAAGAGGATGTGGGTATTAGATAAGAGAAAGATGTAGATGAAGGATATGATTAATATGAAAATGGGGAAGATAATGGATATCCCTTGTCAAAGGTAGCATAAGAATTGCTAGTAGGTATGGGTTAAGATTTGATGGGATAGCTTGGAGGGGTGATTGGATTCTGGGTGATGCCTAGGAAAAGCTTACTAGAAATGATAGCATCAAGGGGATCTATGCCATATACCTTTGATCAAGAAGACTCTCATTATCATCATCAATGTAATTGGAATTCCCCTTGACTACTATTTTTGGTTGCATCAATGGAGGGTAAGGATTCATGATGTTAGATGAGATGGATATAGATTGAAGGTATGGGAATGGATGATTAGAAGGAAAGAAAATGTGATGAAAGGATAAATATGATGGACTGGAAGAATATGGAAGAAGGGATCTTAAGATTTGTTTTGATATTAGAAGATCTTAGATGTAGGTGGACTAAAGCTCATATTAGAATTTAAGCTCAGATTGGGATTGGATCAAATCTCATATTAGGATTGGATTGAAACTCATATTAGGATGATTAGAGGATGTGATGGGATTAGATTGGATAAGATCAATTGATGAGATGATTGATAAGATTAGATGACAGATTAGATAGGAAGATGAAAGGGATTCTAAACCAACTTCAGAGATCACCTTAGGTGAATTAAGGTACTGATTGATTGGATTAAAGGATAGATGGATGATTATGGCACTGAATCCCCCTCAAGATTGAAGTAGGTTGATTGGGTTGAAGATGATAATGACTCAAAATGGATAACAATTCTAAGAAGATGTGGATAATGTTGATTAGATACAAACACCTAAGCCAATTTGGATAATAACCTCAAAAATTAAGTTTAGGGGATTCAAATTGAGAAAACGATGATGGATACACAACCTAGAGTCATTCTAAGATGTATGTATCTAATTTAGATGATGAATGTAGGACCTGCATATGGACTTGTAGAACCTTAAATCTGCATTAGCTCAAAAAAAAAAGGCTTTAGCATTGTTAGTAAACCAAAGAAAACAAAATATTCCCTATAAGATTCATTTGATCACAAGAATAATGTAAAAGAAGCAAGAAAAACATAGAAAAACATCATTCTAACAATCAAAATAGCATCTTATAGTGGATTGGTCCTTCTATGGAAAGAAGCCCTTTCCCAATCCTTGCTTAAGCTCCATGATATGAAAATTATATGTTGATGATCAAGATGGTGGGTGGGAAAAATCAGTTCTCAAACGAAGAGAGTGACTTCGCATAAGCTTTTGTGGATGAGATACAAAGATTGTGGAGGATTTGATAAAAGATGAAGCTTTCATTTATAGATTATTTTGATGAGAGAAATAGCCAAATGGATGAATGTGGGACTAAATTTAAACCAATGAAAGGAGGTCACTTGTCAAGTTGTGATAGGCCGAGGGTTGTGCAAGATTTGGGAAATGTGTCGAAGAGAGGGAAATTTCAAATTTGAATTTGAGAGTTAATGCTTAGTTTGACCTTTGCAAGGGACATGTAAGAGACATTAATTGCTTTGTTGGATGTACATGTCCACTTGATTTTGAATTCAAACTTGAGGGGATATTCCTCAAAGATGCCATGTTGATAGAAAATGTTGGATTTAATAAATCAATAAATTGATTTATTTGTGCAAGTGGGATTATCTAGAGGATGTGATGGGTGGTTAGGTTAGGCTAATGAGGATTAGATTAGCTTAATGATGATTAGGTGAGTTTGACCTATTTGATTTAAATACTTGGATTTATTTAAATCAAAAAGGGATAGAAGGTGATTTCAGATTTAATTAAATAAAAGGCTTGATCTATTTAATTAAAAGGAGGGTGATGTTAGGATCAAGTTGATTTATTTAATTTAAACTAATGTCTTTAGGAGATTGATAAATAAACTTGATTTATTTGTTGAATGGGTGAATATGACCTAGTTGAATGCATGATGTCAATTTTGTGTGTCTACATTTTGCCACTCTTTGAAGCAATGTACTTGTTGCATTGGTTCAAAGAATAAACTTGTCGCGATCAAAATTCAAAATTTTTCTAATTTTTCGGATGCCCCAATGGAAAGAAGTATGCTATTACATTGCGCCCTCTAGAGATCGAGCAAAAAGATTCAATTTGAGGGTTGATCTCATGATAAAGAGGTTCAAAATGGATGGTATGGATGATTGTGATGATGATGTGATATGCTATGATTATGCAATGGATGTTTTATGAGATACTTAGACTAACAGATCTATATTATGATGATGAACATGTATGTAGGATGATATGTAGAATGATGATGGCTTGTGGATGCAAGATGGATGCATTGATGATGATGATTAACTAATCATGACGTGATGTTAGTGCAGAAAACAAGACATTAGATGATGACAAGAGGATCCAACAAGTCCATGATTTGATGAGACTTTATTAGAGATGATGATGATAAATGATCATTTTCTTATCAAGCATTGGGATTTTAAAAGGGCTACTTACCTTATGTTTGATAATACACATAGATAAGATGCATCAAGGTATAAAGAACTAGGATGGCATTGCACCTAGTACAATGGACTTTGACTCAACAAACAAATAGGAGTATTCTTGTTCACACTTGACATTTTGAAACCTTGCTAGGACGTACCTAACAAAGCAAGTATTCGCCAAGTTATTTTACAAGAATTTCCAACAAGCACAACAGACAAAAAGATAATGATCGTTGCCCCATTCCTATCTCTCTAAATCCTTCATTCGGATATCATTGAGAGGTCCTTGGAATGAGTGCAATAAGATAAATCAAAAGAAAAGATAAAGTATGCAAACAAGCCAATGTTCTTCATATCTCTAGCCAAAGGGATTTTTTTTGATAAGATAAGAATCCAAGTGATATCCAAAATGATGCCCATTGTTGGAATGATATATCCTAGGACATACATTGTATAGGATGATGATGGTTTGATAAGTTGATTGATAGGGTATTGATATAAGGTTGGCTAACATATTTGAAAAATGATCAAGAGTTTGATTTTTTGTTTAATGGTTTGTTGTTTGATTTTGATTTCGTGATTGAAGCTTGCTTTTGCTGATTGTTGTGATTGTTTCTATTTGTTTTTCCAAAGGATGAAGGTGATGATAAGTTTATTATGGATGATTGATTATTGCAGGTGCAAGCAAGATGAGACAGATGGATTTTTTTGAATATTTGGATGTTTTTGATGTTTTTGGAATGTTTTGAGGCTATTTTTGGTATTTTTCAAGATTTTTACAAATGTTTTGATTTTCAAATTTTGTGATTTTTTGGGGTTTTCTAAGATTTTATGATTTTTTTTCTATTTTGATGTTTTTTCAAATGTTTTTGGATTTTGTGTCTCAAGGGCTGATCAAATATTAGCCTTGCCTATGTTTAAGCTCAGAGATGATGTAGTTTGGATTTCCAATGTTTTTGATGTTTTTCTATTTTTTGAGTGTTTAAATTGGATTTTTGATATGTTTTGGATGTTTTTGGATTTTTTGATTTTCTAATGTTTTTGAATTTTCGCATGATTTTAATGATTTGGATATGGACATGTATGATGATATCAATGCTCTATTTGGGATTTTTGTTGAAAACCAAGCTAAGGTTGATTGATCAAATTGATGGATTGATGATAATAACATTGTTGAGGATGCACAACAATGCAAGGATAGTGTTAAGAAACACAAGGATTGAGATGTTGATCAGATTGATGATGATAACATTGTTGAGGATGCACAACAATGAAAGGATTGATGATGATAACATTGTTGAGGATGCACAATAATGCAAGGATAGTGTTAAGCAACACAATGATCAGGAAGGATATCCCAAGATTATGGATTGATTGGATTCAACTGATCAGGATTGATAAAGCTTGATTTGGAAAAAAAGTTGTTTGAATGATTTGTTGTGACGTTTGATGTGCAACTTAGATGCAACTAATAGTGATTACTTGGATTGATGTTCAATGTTTGATGAAGCTTGATAAGGAACAACTTCTTGTCAAAATATGCCATGGGTTAGTGATTCAGATTTTGGATTACAAATGCTTTGACCAATTTCATTTCATGTTTGTCAATGTTCATATCACCACATAAATTGGAGGATATAGATCAAGATTTATTCTTGAAGCAAGATGTAAATATCTTCCCCCAATGTCTAGCAATGTATGGAATGTCATGGGGTGGATGCTTGGATAGGTTTATGGATGGATGGATATGGTAAGAACACAAAGGATGCCAAGGATTATCTTGCGATAAGATAAGGTGTTCAGATAACGAATGCTCATTGGATAATGCTTCATGGCTCAAATAATGTTGCACAGCTTAGATAACATTAGAAAGGATATGATTAGTGAAAATGACCCATGTTAAGACATTTACCATACACAAGTGTAAAGTGTGCCCCAAACTTTCTCAAGATCAAGATGACTCAGACTATGGATGGAAATAGATGAAAATGGATTAGAAAAAATGGCTCATGGATGGCTGGATTTATTATGGATAGGATGGGTGAAATGTTGGATTTTATTATGGATGGGATGAGATGCTTTCACCTAAACTAGTGCACATAGATGCTTGATTCTACACATGACACCTATTTGCCAGGTTTTCATCATGGTACCTACCCAAAGTACCACTGTAGTGGTTTTCACTAGAGGATAATTTTTTATCTTTACTGTTTTCAATCCTTTTTCTAATTTTTTTGGATTTTCATATTTTTTGATTTTTTTTGGTTTTTCTATAAGATTTTATGCTCATTTTGAATCACAAGGTGTTGCTGATGTAGATGCCCCTATCATAATGTGCCATTGATATCCTGCTTGAAGAAGTTTCTTTGCTAAGATACATGCACTTGAATGCAACTTTTGAGATTTCTAATCTACTTCCTCGATACCGAAGTTAACTCTATCTTTGTGCGTACATCGCGATACAGTGCCTTTTGAATCCTTATGATGAAGGGTTGTTGCCAATACATGGTCAATGTGAGAATTGGATATCATGCGTGGAGGCATGGATGGAGTGTGTTTAGGGATGAAAGATGGATTGGTTGATAGTTTGGAACCTTTGACTCTCCAAACTTGGGAAGATAAGCAATGATGGGTGGATATGGAAGTGTGTGTGGAATTAGGACCAATTGCTTGACACACTTTGTACATCACTTGAAAATCTTGTTTTTCTTTTGCGGACATCTTTGATGGATAATTTTCCCTTATTTATTTTTCCCCATAGTTTCTTTGACTGATGGAGTTTGATAGGGATGATATTTCTTTCTATTTTTTGGTATCCATTTGTATTTGATTTTTCTGTTATGCTTATCAACTTCTTTTGCTTTGATAATGTTCTTTGTGCTTTGGTTGAAATATTTCTTTAAAATTTGGTTCCAATTCATGGATGGGGTGATGGGTGGAAGAAGATTCGTGATGTGACTGGTTGTAGTATTGGCATCGGTTTCATCATAAAGACTCTTCATGCTCCCTATGTCGACATTGGCACTAGATGAAGTTGCCCCTAGTATAGTGGTAGTAGCAACTTCATGCCTTGATTCTTCTTGTTCTAAGAGCTCTTGTTCAAAATGGATTCTTTTATCAATGATTACTGTAGATGACATTATTTCCATTTGCTGCTCTACTAACTCTAGAATATCCTATTCTATCTGACTTGTTTCCTTGAGTGGATAATGTTGGATATCTTCATACATGATGTCTTCAGTCTGGATTTTGGATATATCTGATCTTGATGTTGACAACTCAGTTTGACTGTAGGAACCAATAATCTACTCTTTTTGTGTAATAATATCAAGAGTAAAGAAATCCTATTCTGAATGAAGATCATCTATGTGTCCATTTCCAGAAAGCAACTCATGGGTAGATGGAGGAGTATGTTCTACATGGATATGATCATCTTGCATAGATAGGAGAGTTTCCATTAAATTATTGTAGTATCTTGAAGATACAAATTCTTGATCTTGAATGTTTTCAAGGTTGCTTTCAACATGCTTTGGATCAAGTTCTTGACATGGATCAGTTTCAAAGGATGGATTGCTTATAAAGGGTTCTTGGATGTCATCATTAGACATGGTAAGTGGTTCAATATCCTCAAGTGTTGAGTTTAGGGTTCCTTCAGTATCTATAACCATGAGGTCGAAGGATGTCAATATGTCTTGGAAATGACTATTGCTAGACCTTGGTGAAAGATTTTGATCATGCTTTGAGATAAATTCTTGAGATATGTCCTCTAACTCATAAGGTGATGTAGAGACATTTTCAACATGATCATAGGTGAATGGATCATGCATTAAGTCAATAGGATCAAATAATCCTAACACTCCTTGAAATAGATCACTAAAAAGTGGCTCTTGATGTATGGTGAGTTGGTCATCGAATGGGGTAGAAACATCTTCAAGGTGCTCATCGATTGAGAACTCTTGATCATTGTTTTCAATAATTTTTGTGGAGGGATTTCTGATGTCCTCAACCATAGGGTCAAATGATGTTGACATTTCTTGAATTGGATCATTGTTGGTTGGTGGATTTTGATCATGATTAAAAAATGACTCTTGACCTATGTTGATTTTATCATTGGATGAGATAGAAACACCTTCAATGTGTTCTTTGATATATAGATCTTGATCATTGCTTTCAACAATTGTGGTGGGGAGATTATCAATGCTATTACCAATAGTTGAATGTTCATCATTATCCCCAATAGTTATCATTTTTTGTGTTTGTGCTTGTGTTTGTTGGGTAGCTTAAGAGGCTTGGGAAACTTGAGAGGCTTGTTGTTGAGCTTGTGTTGCTTGTTGCATGGCTAGATATTGTTGGAATCCCCTTTGAAAAGTAGCTTGTAATGTTGTGTTGTACTGGCTTGACGTGGTGGAAGTTGGTGGTGGTGGGGGTGGTGGTGGATTTAGAATCATGTTGGATGTAGTGACAAGTGTTTTAGATACACTCAGAGCAATCGTGGTAGTCATGGGTTGAGATGTGATGGGTGTGATAGTGGTGGTTGGAATGATTGAAGTGATAGGTCCTTAAGTGACCATGTTTTGATTTGTCAAGATTGATGTTGTCATTTGATTAGATACCATCTGTTGGTGTGATGTCAATGGTATTTTCAAAAGATTTGATGTTATGGCTTGATTGGTGTTAGGTGGATTGATTTGGATGGAGTGATTGGTGCTAGGTAAAGGAGGAAGCCCTAAATCAAGGAATGATGTTGATATGGGTAATGGTGGTGGAGATATCTCTTGGCGCAGTGACTCAACTATTTTGGTAAGTGTAGCAATTTAATCTCGCCAAATTTTTTCTTGATTTCAATCTTGACTCGCTTGATATAGTTGATTTGGCTCTTGTTTAAGCAGATTTGGAGTGTGTAGTTGTGTTTTATTTTGGACAATGTTCTATTTTTCGATGACACTTAGATTTGGCATGATAGGTTGAAATTGAATATTAGGAATCACATTGCCTTGACTTGGAGTCGTTAACATCTTGTTTGTATTTTGAACAATATTTTTATGATTTGAAAACATATTTATCCCAAAGTCTTCTGGATTCATGTTTGGAAAACTTGTACTTGGTACATCCTCATTTGGCATGTAGGGATTTGGTGGTATGATGTTGTTCATTTGAAGGCTCATAAATTGATTGTTTGGTGGACATACATTTAGGTTTGTATTTAAATCTACCGTCATGAAATTTGTTCCAATATTTTATTTGGGCATACTCACACTTGTGGTGCCATTGATATTTGTAGAAGGTAATGATCCCATGTATGGATTGTATAAGTGTGAGTTTTGATAATCAATCGGCATCGTAAGGCTTTGAAAGTTGAATTGATTTGGATTACTAATGATGTATAGATCAAGTTTATATTCCATGTTCCTCTTGTGTTTTGACCTTGTTGCAAAAGTGACCTCTAAGGTTCTTTGGACCAATGACGAGATGAAGGATGAAAGGGGGAAACGATATGAGTGTTGAATGTTTAGGACCTTTGGATCAATGCTAGACTTAGGGTTTGATTTTGATTGGTTTGATTTGGGTAATGAAATTGTAAACCTTAAGATGTAATATGTTATCTTAGGATGAACTTGTTCAAAGGATTTCTGATTTAATTAGAGGTATGAGAAACGATGCATTCCCATACACCTAACTAAACAAGGTGATTTTGATTTTGATGATTTACCCAGGTCTAGAATGATGTTTCCAAAGCTCTAAAATTGTTTGGTGTGATGGATTTTGATAAGTGTTTGGGTGGATGAAGTGTTTTATTTTGATCCTAAATGAATCTAGGAAGGACTTGTTTACTAGGCGAAGATAGTGAAGAACATTCCTTTCTCCAAGAGTAATTCAAAAGACCAATGTCTGCATGAAAACCATATGACCAAAAGATGCCAAGCACATGTGTAGGGTCCAATTGATTCAATTTTTTTTCTTAATGGATTTTTTTATCACAAACACACTCTTGGTTAGATTTTAAATCTAGATTTCTAATGTCCCAACTTTCCCCTTATCCCGCAAAGTGTATTATGTGGAAACCAAGGAAATTTGAGGCAAAAGTTACCTATTGTTGACCTTAGTAGGAGAAAAATGAGATGAAATCCAAATGCTTAGAAGCCTCTAAGGATACGAATCCCAAGGGAAAGCAATAACATGTGAATTTGTTCAAGTATATTTGCTTCTCCTAAAGGGTTTGCAATTTTTATGATTCGTTGAATGTTGGTTTCAATGTTTTGGATACAAGCATTGTGTTTTCAAACCATAAGAAATATGACGTCCTAGCTCAATTGGTACATTTTTCTTAGTGGGCTTGCCTCATGCCCTTCGTAGAAGAGATGATTTTACATGCAACCAAGGAAAGAGTATAAAGGTATGTTAAGAATGAAGTCTTAACCTCTATACTTTAACCAAGATCGGACATGGCAAGTAACTTCTTGGAATCTAAGTTCCAATGCACCACTTTGATAAACTCAATGAATGGGTTAATAGACCATTACAAACAAGGGTTTTAGTTCAAAATTTACATTCATGGAGATTGACCCATATTGTGAGAGTCCCCTTTTGGATCCATCTCATTGGAGCCAACTGCATGATATTGGTGTTTACTCCAATACCCACATTTATATCCCAGTTGGAAATACTCTTGGCTTTAGAGTGTTACCGATTGAGTCGTTCCCTTGGGTGAGTACTTTTTCCCCAAGGAAGGCCCTTTAGGATAAACAAAAGTGAGTAAAGACAAAATCCATAACTCCATCAATCTTTGATGGCAACAAAGAGAGAATATATGCGATAATGCCCCCACTCACACTCACAAAAGATCTTGTTCAATTTTGAACACAAACTAAAGTGTGGAGGCAATCTTTTATGCAACTTAATGTCATCAAAAAGACTTTTGATTCTCAAGATCGCCATGAAGTGTGAGAGAAGTGCATACACCTTTTTAGATGAGATTATTTTGCATAAAAGATTACAAAGCACAAAAGACACCTGTTCATTTTAAATCCCAAAGCAATGATGAGTTTGTTTTAAAACACCAATATCAAATGTGAAGTTGCTTGTTCGATTTTAGCCTAAATTGAAATCTAGTAGGTGTCTAAGGTTCAATTTTAACCCTTTCCAATGAAAGATTGAAGTGTTCTTTTTAGAGCCCGAAAGAAAAAGTGTGAGTTGATTCAAAATAGAAAATTAAAGCATAAAACAAAATCCTTAAGCATTTAGAAATGCTTTCTTGATTTCAAGTTTAACACCCAAATCCTTAACTCTGATCTTGCTTTTGTTTTCACTCAATTCCGCCACTCAATTCCAATGTCAACCTTCTTTATGCACACTTCCCCCTATCAACAAATTGCAAAGTTATCATCAATAAGATTTATCTTGATGAATTCATGAAGCAATGTACAAAACATTACCCTTATTTATGCAAAGTCCTTTAAAAGGAAATAATAGTTATAGCTAAAAAAATTAAAAAAATCAGATTTTAAGAAAGCTATATGATTTTAAATGTTAGTCTATCACAAAAGCAACCTTACAATAATAAAGAAAGTACTATGCATTTATAATACCATACCACCTCTACCAATTGAATAATCTATGATTTTCTGGTTCTAAGTTCCAATTTCAAACTTGCTTGATTTCGTTCAGCTTTCTGCTATAATGGATGCATCAATTACTTTTAAAGAAATTAAATGCACCAGCCTATTAGCAAAAGAAAGGTGATATTTTAAAATTGGACGAGCATCCTAATGAATTGGTTATAGATAGTATAGTAATTATTAGCTCAATGAATTGATTTGATTCCTTCATAAATGACTTTTGAATGCAAACAATCCAAATCTGTAGTAGAATCTAGAAAGTTATTAGAGTTTTCACAGTGCCCTGCCCAAGACAATGATGTGGAAGCAAGCACCCAAATACTGACTATATACTGAGTATGAGCCCTCTTTTAAATACAAATTCAACAACTAAAGAAAATGCACCCATTGGGAGAAAGGACACCTTCATAAATGAAAAAATCTTGTGAAGGAACCAACAAGATACACTTGATGCCCTCCATGGGGCTAGAAAAACCGTGTAGGTACCATGACAAAGGTATGCCTGCAGATGACGGAGAAAATTCATTTCCTAGTGGAAACATTGTTCTCCCTTCCTGATAAACTTATGCGAGCAAACAAATCAAGGCCCAGCTGCCAGATCTTCTGACACTTATTAGGTTCCTATAGCATTTTCTTGTACCCTTACAATAAGAGAGTCAGCAAAATAAACTGAACCAATACACCAAACTAGCCTTGTTGGAAACAAAACTCTCAGCGATATGTGGCTAATTAGACAAGCACTCCAAAGCACCACAAGCATGGAGGAATATAAAGATGGAAAGTATGGGATCCTCCACTATGGCATGTAGAGGACCCCTCTAGAACTCGCGCATGGGCTAAACTTAATGAATGTCTCTTTTCCCACAATATGCAGATGGACGGACTCAAGTTGCGCCTATTTAAAACTAAATTTTCTACCAATAATGCAGTTTAAAAAATCCCTTTCTTTAAAATAAATCACAATTCAAGGTGTCAAAACCCATGAAGAGAGTCTCAAGGGTAAATTATTAAAAATCAACACAATTGTAGGTCACCATATCGAAACCTTTCAATCAAAAAAGGAAAAGAGCACCACAACAAATGCACCTCAGCTCATAGGCATATTAATTTGAGATGAGGAAATCAATCTTTTTGACAGAATTCCTAGAAGAAACTTGAAGCGTAGGAAAGACACGTGAATTGTTTGATAGAATGCCTTTAAAATAATTCAGATTTATGTCTTGATATAGTCCATTTATCCTAACCTACGCCCTCTCAATGCTAGGTTAAAATCTATGCACAAAAACTAGTCAACATGTATATTGGTGTCCCGACTTTGCCAGCAATCTCCTAGCTTCCCATGGCTTTTACAGACTAATAGATTGGCTTTTGTCCTACTCAATACAACACTCAATGAATTTAGCATGTAAAAGTTGACCTGCAATCATTATCTAAATGGACATGAAGGAAGGTTGTGTGTAATTGTCCTGGACATTGAAAGAGTTGGCAGATGCATTGAAGATAAATAACGCAAACAAAAGATGGTTCTAATGGCAGATGTATTGAAGGAAAATAATCATTATCTAAACAGTAGAATGCCTTTGAAATGCAGTTAGCAAAAAAAATGCAACAAAGAAACTAATTCAATGTTAAATCAGATTTATGTATTTGGCATTTACACTGATTTTCTATGGATTGTCAATACTTCAATGTGAAAGTGATCAAGTCAAACAATAATAGCAATATCAAGAACAAACGATTATTTTCAACCGCAATATCATTTTGGAGGAGTGATGATATAAAGCAATGGAAAAAGAGTGATTAAATCAAGCACCAAGACATAAATATGGATTGCTTCAAAGTGAGTAGTGCACTCAAAGGGACAGCCTTTCTACAACATATTCATTATTGCAAATAACCTGCAATCTAAAACACATTTTCCTTGCAAATGTTCCTTCCTTATTCAACGTAATATTTGAATGAAAGATAACAACTAGTTGGTGTTAGATGGAAAGCAATATCACTACAGCAATATCATGTTTAAACAGTCATATCAATATTAATAAGGCAATCCATAAAGCCCTCCTTCTAGCACCATAATGTAGAACCTTAAATCTACATTAGCTCAAAAACAAAAGCCTTTAGCATTGTTAGTAAACCAAAGAAAACAAAATATTCCCTCTAAGATTCATCCAATCACAAGAATAATGTAAAAGAAGCAAGCAAAACATAGAAAAACATCATTCTAACAATCAAACCAGCATCTTATAGTGGATTGGTGCTTCTATGGAAAGAATCCCTTTCCCAATCCTTGCTTAAGCTCCATGATATGAAAATGATATGTTGATGATCAAGTTGATGGATGGGAAAAAATAGTTCTCAAATGAAGAGAGTGACTTTGCATAAGCTTTTGTGGATGAGATGAGGATTTGATAAAAGATGAAGCTTTCATTTATAGATTATTTGATGAGAGAAATAGCCAAATAGATGAATGTGGGACTAAATGTAAACCAGTGAAACGAGGCTACTTGTCAAGTTGTGATAGGTTGAGGGTTTTGCAAGATTTGGGAAATGTGCCCAAGAGGGGGAAATTTCAAATTTGAATTTGAGAGTTAATGCTTAGTTTGACCTTTGCAAGGGACATGTAAGAGACATTAATTGCTTTGTTGGATGTAAATGTCCACTTGATTTTGAATTCAAACTTGAGGGGATATTCCTCAAAGATGCCATGTTGATGGAAAATGTTGGATTTAATAAATCAATAAATTGATTTATTTGTGCAAGTGGGATTATCTAGAAGATGTGATGGGTGGTTAGGTTAGGTTAATTAGGATTAGATTAGCTTAATGATGATTAGGTGAGTTTGACCTATTTGATTTAAATACTTGGATTTAATTAAATCAAAAAGGGATAGAAGGTGATTTCATATTTAATTAAATAAAAGGCTTGATTTATTTAATTAAAAGGAGGGTGATGTTAGGATCAAGTTGATATATTTAACTTAAACTGATGTCTTTAGGAGATTGATAAATAAACTTGATTTATTTTTTGAATGGATGAATATAACCTAATTGAATGCATGATATCAATTTTGCATGTCTACAGGACTAAAGTGGAGATCACAGATGAAAGAAAATGTTTTGATCACAAAAAATGATTGAGAAAATGATAAGACAAAGGTTGCAAGGTCACCCAACTAGAGGGCAAGGTCACCTAAACAACTTTCAAACTCTTGGAACAGGGAAACAAACTCTTTAAATGGATAAACATCTTGATTGAACAAATTGAGTGAACAAGCGAAAGGACTAACTAAATGAAAGATGAGATTAGTCATTCAATGAGAAAATTCACCCAAACTAATGGAAAACTTGCTCAAGAAGGTGCCATACACCTATTCTATGAAAATGGGTGAACACGATAGAGAACGATTGAAAATGACTAACATAATGACTCAGACAACAAGCAAAATCACCCGTTTTAGGGTTAGAATTTCCCTTGTTAGGGAAAGGTCACCCTTTTAGGTGGCACACATGCCTATTCTATGAAAATAGGTGAGAACAATTGAAAACGATTGAAAAATGACTGATAAAATGACTGCAATAGCAAAAAAAATTGCCTGTTTTAGGGTCAGAATCACCCCTTTAGGGGTAGAATCACCCCTATTGGAGGAAAGGTCTCCTAACATAGGGGAAAGGTTGCATATTTTGGAGAATGGGCTAGAACAACAAAAAATTATTGACAAAATGACTCAAACAACAAGCAAAATCGCCCATTTTAGGGTAAAAAATGCCTATCTTAGGGAAGAATCACCCCTATTGGTGGAAAGGTCACCTATTTGGAAAGAAAATTTTCCTATTCACTAAAAACGGGAAAAAATGACAGAAAATGACTTATATAAAGACTTGGAAGGAAGATGGGATACATCATTTTTAAAGAAAAATCACCCATCCAAGGGGCACAGTCGCCCAACTAGAGGGAAAGGTCACCCAACTAGTGGAAAATTTGCCTATTCACTAAAAATGAGTGAAAACAATGAAAAATGAAGGAAAACAATCAACAAAATGACTTGGAAGGAAGATAGGATAGGTAATTTTTTAAGCAGAATCACCCATCCAAGGGGTGTAGGTGCTCAACTGGAGGGAAAGGTCACCCAACTGGTGGGAAATTTTTCTATTAACTGAAAACGAGCGAAAATGATGGAAAATGACGAGAAATGACTGACAGAACGACTTGGAAGGAAGATGGGATAGACAATTTTTGAAGTGGAATCACCCATCCAAGGGGCATGGTCGCCCAACTAATGGTACAATTTCCCAAAGAGGTGGAAAATTTTCCTCTTCATTGAAAATGAGTGAAAATGATAGAAAATGACAGAAAATGACTAACATAACAACTTGGAAGGAAGATGGGATAGGCTATTTTTGAAATATAATCACCCATCCAAGGGGAACAGTCACCCAACTCAAGGGAAAGGTCACTCAACTAGTGGTAAATTCACCTATTCACTAAAAATGGGAAAAAATGATAGAAAACGATTGGCATAGTGACTTGGAAGGAAGACGAGATAGGCCATTTTTGAAGCAGAATTTCCCATCCCAGCGCATAGTTGCCCAACTGATGGCACAATCACCCAAATAGGTGGAAAAAAATGCTTATTCATTAAAAATAGGTGAAAATGATGAAAATAACTAACAATGACTGATAGAATGAACTAGATGGAGGATGGGATTGGCCATTTTTGAAGCAAAATCACCCATTTTAAGTGCAAATTTTCCTATTTAGGGTAGATTCACCCATCCAGAGGGAAGACTCACCTATCCAGAGGGTAAGCTTTCCTATTTAGTAGGAAGCAGGTGAATTTGACAGAAAGCTACTGAGAAACAACCCATAATGACAGACTTAGAGGGGGTTGGATGGAAAATGACTAACTGTGGCAAAGGAAAAAATCACAACAAACAAAAAATAGAAGGCCAAGGCTAACTCAACTGAAATAAAACACTATTTTTGCACAAAGAAGACAGTTGAAGAAACATACTCCTAAATTTAGTGATAAGGGTATGGCCAACACCCTCCTCTATCTAAGCAGAACAATGTGATCTAGGGAGTCCTTGATATACACATGGTACATGAGGCACAACTGTGAACATTTGACCATCACAAGCATGAGTTGGGAACCCCAATGAGGTACTAAAGGGTCAAACTAACTGTGAACCTAAGAATTTTATTCTACTCTAACATGCAAAACAACTCAAAAATGCAAGTGATAAAATTCTAAAGACACCTCAAGATTAGCCAAAGGAGTGATAAAATAAGAAATAAAATGGATAAAACAAGACAAACAATTTCACCTTCCTTGCTGTTAATGTCTCCTTGATTGGCCCTTGCTTGGGATGATTTTGTGTGCTCCTTAGATGATTACTTGAATGACTAAATGCAAGGTTAGAAGTGAAAAATGATTAAAAGAGATGCCTAAATGATGGCAAAGGATTGAGAATGCAAATTGGCAGCATGTAGTTATGAAATCCAAAGTGTTGAAAATGCCCTTGAGGAGGGGGTATTTATAGGAGAATTTAAATTCTGTAGAGAATTCAATGGTCAAGATGCATCCAACAAGGTCAAGATGAAGGGCTATGGTGGGTTGAGAACCCACAAGCCCTCACATCTTGACATGTGGATGGTGAAGTGGCCAAGAGAAGATGAGATGTAAGTGAGGTGGCCAAAAGGTACATGAGGTGAAGGACAAGTACCTTCCAAGTACATTAGGAGATGGGAAGAATCTTGGGTGAATAAAAGTGAATTTTAAATTCACAATGATTGGAAGAATCTGGTGGATAAGACAAGGTTCCCAAAAGGTAGGAATTTGTCACATGTGACTTGATGTGACAAGTCAAAGTTTCTAGAAGATGCATGGGAAAAGGAGATTCTAGGAAGAATAAAAAGGAACTAAAAATTCCTTGGGGGATGGAGAGAGTTGACCAATGTACTAATTAAGATTAATTAATCAGTAATTAGAAGATAAATGAGGATTAGAAGCCAACTTGCAAAAGTTGGAGGATGTGACACATCCTAATCAAGGATTAGGCATGTGCACATCCCTAATGAAGAAATTAGGAGATAGATTAGGATTAGATGAAAATGACATGTGAGGAATTAAATAAATGTAATATTTATTTAATTTATTTGATGAAAAGAGGATTAAGGAGGGTAAGGTATTTAATTATTAATTAAATACCTTAGGGATTTGGTAGAATTAAAGATATTAACTAAATAATAGTAATATTACTTAATTAACTCGGATAAGAGGATGTTTAAATGAAAAGTGATAAATTTGGATAAATTAAGTGTCCAAATTTGGATGTCTACATTTTGCCCCTCTTTGAGATGGTGTTATGAAGTAGCATCATTTCAAAGAATATTAAAATATAGAACCCAGAAGGAGATGGTTAGATTGGAAAAGATGGCCCAGTCATCAAAGGGATGACTAGGAAGGAAGACGATGGGGGTGAAGATGAAGAGTAGGGATTGAGGATGCCCCCTCGAGAGGACATGCAGGTTGAAGAGAACACATGTGTGCTCTCGAAATAGATGATGTGATGCAAGGGGAGATGAGGAAGATGATGCAAGGTGATGGGTAAGAGAGTAAGTGATATGGAGATGGATGAAGCACAAATGGATTTTATGACAAAAGGTGATGTTGCCCCAGTCAAGGTATAAGCCAAAATGGGTTGATGATGGATGGAGTGTTTTCAATGAGAGAATGAAGGATCCTGAAACAGCACAAGGATAGGGAAGGATACATCCCACTGAGTGGTATTGATGAGGGAAGGATACATCCCAAAACACCACTAAAGGATAGGGAAGAATACCTCCCAGTGATGATGATGAAAGTGTTGATGAGGGAAGGATACTAATGGATGATGATGATGATGGGTCAAGGCTGGTAATGAGACTGAGAACAAAACCAAGGATATGATTAGATGATTCAGGCTAAATGGAATGGATGGGGATTGGATAGAGATGTGAGATAAGGATGAAGGATGAATGGATAGGGGGATACATGCAAGACGATAGAATGAAAAATGAAATGCAATCCTAATGCAATTTTCCATCTTCAGAGCACTGATTTTTGCTATAGCATGAGACACCAAGTGCCAGGGTATGTAGAACCAAGGCATAATAATGTCTAATGCATGAAATAAACACAACAGACAAGAAGGCTATCCCAACACCCCAAAGCCACAAAGACCTTGGTCGGGCCAGGTATTGAGATAACCACAAGCACAAAAGGATGCCCCGACATAACACAAGACCATAGGGATCTTGGTGGGTACTACGTGGGACAACCAAGAAGACAAATAAAAATAAAAAAGATCAAAATATGCCCCTATGTTGACTAATCACAACACAGCATAATATGATGGATCATGGCAGCCTTGACAAATGATGATAGGGAGTTCAAATGATAAACAAAAGCCAAAAGTATCAAAAGATCACAATTAATTTCGAACATCCTTTGCCATAGGATCAAGGGGATGGATGGGATTGATGAGGTCTGTTAGGAAGGATGCATCCTATTGAGACCAAAGATGATGGATACTAAACTAAAAGATTGTTATGACGTGGGATGTTCAAAATCAATTGGATTTTTTGATACAAGTGGGTCTCATTTGTTAAGAACCAACTAGATAAGGGCATAACTTGACAACACGACACAAAGGAGATAAGACATGAGATTGACACACCCTAAAGACCTAGGGGCTTGGGGGCCGATCAAAGATTAGCCTTGCCTACGTGAAAGCGCAAAGCCCTCATAGTTCAGTGAAAGGTGGATGACTGACCAAGATGGAGACCTTGATGGATGGTAAAGATATGATGGAAAAAAGGAGAAAGACTGGTGATAGACCATAGAAGAGCAAAGTGGACAATGAAGATCAATGATGGAACCCCGGGGGTGGATCAAATGATTGACCTTGCCTACATGAAAGCGCAGGGACAACGTAGTTCGTCAAGACCAAAGGCAAACAATGGATAAAGGATGATAAGATGATAGGATAAGTGGATAAAAAGGTGGGACCGATACGACAAGATAGGATAGACCTATTGGATTGGATAGGATGATGATGATTAGATAAAGCTCAGGGATAGGATAGTTATCCAAAGCATTAAAATGACTTGGGAGGATGATATGATAGATAGATGAGTGATGAAAAGTGATAGGAGATTGGAAAAATGTTCAAGAGAAGCAGGGGTGATGACAATGAGATAAATGGCATTGGGTTGCATGGGGGGAGGCCTATAGCCAGATACCCATGACAAGGGATTGTGAGATGGGATGAGATGGGATGAGAATAAAGATGGAAGATTGGATAAAGATATAGGATAGGGATGGGGGATGGGAGGGATTGTTTGGATGGATGGGAATATAAGGATTGGGAGATGAAAGGGATGCTAGGATAGATGGATACGAAGATAAGGATGGGGAGATGGGAGGGATGCTATGATAGATGGATAGGGACATAAGGATTGGGAGATGAAAGAGATGTTAGGATAGATGGATGTCTCCAAGGACTATGTCACAAAGGAAGCAGATGCCCCCACTCTAGATATGTCATATATGAGGAGGAATGAGGGATGGAAGACAAGTGGATGGGAAGATAAAGGAGATAATTAGATGAGGATAGGATGGGTGGCTAAGGAATATGATAGAGCATGGATGAAGGGAATGTATACCAATAGGTGTCCAAAGCATGCAGAGATAGGTGTCCCTATTTTGATCAAGATCACAAGAAGGATGGAGGGATGAGAGATAAATGGGATATGATGGTAGGATGCAGAAGATAGGTGGGATGGGGGGGATTTATGAAGAGGATGGATAACAGGGAGATGGGTGCATAGCTAGAAGCATAGCGGATGGAAGGAATGCATATCAGGAAGTTTCCCCCAAGTGCAGATGGGGATTTATGCATGACGCCTGTTTGCCAAGTTTTCATCATGGTATTTATTCAAGGCGCTTGTTTGCCAAGTTTTCACCATTGGATGGATTATTTCTCTTTACTATTTTTTTTTTTTTCTGTGGATTTTTTGACTTTTTGGATGTCATGCAGAAGGAGATGGGTAAGGATAAGGAAGTGGATAAGTAGATTTAGAAGACATGTGATAAAGATCAAGGTGTTAAGAGCCCATGTTTGAAGTGACTGTTGGATGTTGGTACAACCTTATTAGGCTAAATGGATTACGCATGAGGGTGAATTAGAGGGATTTGATGGGGTTGATACATGGGATAATGGATGGGATGCTGGAAAGGTATGGATAGAATGATAGGGTGGATATGTGATGGGGAGATGTGTTTAGGATAACATTAGCACATGTAATTGAGTGGATGTGGAAGATAATGGGATTAAGGGATGGAGAATGTGGGGATAATGGAGGAGATGGAATGGTGAATTTGGACATAAGGACCCAAAATAGACTTAGGAGATAGAAAGGGGTGTATGATTAGCTTTTTGGATTAGCGACTTTGGATGTTCTTCTGAGGATTTTTCATGTGATGGCATTGCATCTTTTTTCTTTGGGATCCACATAGTTTTGATCTTTGCTTTGGTGGGTCTTTGTAGCCTATGGATTTGATGTAGATTTAGATTTTTCTTCTCTTCACCATGTCTTTTGGAGGGGACATGAGGAGCCTTAGATTCATGTGGATGTTTGGATTTATGCATTTTTTCTTTAACAACCAAAGTGCTTTTAGTAGCAATGGGTTGGGTGTGAGGAGATGGATGATATGGAGTGATGGGGATAGGAGGATGGGGGTTACGTGTAGATGGAGGATGTTTAGGTATGTGCCTTTGTTGATCCTAACTAGGATGTTTATGATGGATGACATGGATAGGTGTTGGTTGGATGAAAGGATGGATAGGATGAGATGGAGGAGGTGATTGTAAGATATAGGAGCCCAAAATAGATGTAGGACCTGGAGGAAACATGGGCATGGTAGATGGAGGGATGTAAGGACCCAAAATGGATGGAGCAAATGAAGGAGGAATATGGACGGTGGTTTTGAGGTGATACAATAGAGGAGGAGGGATGGCAACATATGATTTGGTGGAGTGATGGAAAGAGCCTATATTTATTTTGGAAGAGGCTTGTTGAGGATGTCTAGAGGTTGTACCAACATTTTTAGATTGTGAGTCATGAGTAGAACATCCAAGACCTTGCAGATACAAATGTTCTTTAGCTTGGATGGGCTCTATAATACCTTGCTCATGAAGGCCTAAACCTTTTCCTTGATAGTTCATTCTCTTGAGCATTCGATCTAGGATAGGATTTTTGTTATTCTGGAAGAATGATGTGATTTCATTATTAGGTGGAAGAGGAGGGTTGGTGTATATGCTTTGTTTTCTTAGCTTGAGGGAGACCACCATGGAGAATGTAGGGAGGACCAGAAGGGATGTCTGGCCGGTGTGGGGATAGCATTTTTAGGCGATGATGGGGGATCATGAGAAGGAGATGATGGGATAGCAACATCAGGAGAGGGAGTAGGGGCCATGATAGGATCTGGATTTGTGGTAGTAGGTTCATGCAATGGAGATGGAGATGGAGCATTGGAAGCTTGAATGACAAGGGGATCATGGGATGGAATGGATGGGGGATTGTGATCTTGAGGTGGACTAGATGGGATGGTACGATCTTGATCTAGAGAAAGGGATATTTTGGCATGCTTTGGATTAGACTCTTGGCATGACTCATCGTGTGCGGGAGGCATGGTAACGGAGTCTTGTTGGGACTCTTCAAGTGGGGAAGATGGAGGGATGGAAGATTCATGAGGTTCATTGGAATGGGTTTTGGTGCTACTAGGAGTGGGAGGAGTGGATTGGATTTGGGTGGATCTAGGAGTAGAGGGAGTGGATTGGAATTGGGTTTCTTCGATGGATTTGGTGGTTCTTGGAGTAGGAGGTGGGGGTTCAATGAATTTAGTGCGTTCAATGGTTTCAATGGTTTGAGCAGTACTAGGGGTGGTAACGTCAATAATAGGTGTGGTATGGAAAAGGGTCTCATCACTAGTGACCGTGGATGATGGATCTAGATGGCATGGTTTCATGACTTCAAGATGTGGAGTTGGGGATGGCTTCTTTATAATGAGTCCTTGGAGAACTTCTAAAATGAGAGACTTGCATATGGTTGGCTTGGCTAGGGTGGTAGAAATGGATGAGGGATTATGGATTGGTGGACTAGGGTTAGATGGAGGAATGGGATTGAATGTAGGACCATGAGTAGATGGGGGATTAGGATTGGATGGAGGACTAGGAGTAGATGGATGAATGGGATTGGATGGAGGACTAGGAGTAGATGGAGGACTAGGATTGGATGGAGGGTTAAGGTAAGGATATTGGAGTGGTGAATTAAGATAGGGGGATATGGATTGTGGATTAGGACAAGAGGATATAGGTGGTGTGGTGGGACAAGAGGATGTGGGGGATGGATTTTAATAAGGGTATTGGGATTGTGGATTTGGATGAGGATATGTGGATGTAGGATTAGTATGGGAAGATTGGGAAAGAGGATTACGATAGGGGGACATGGATGGGGAGTTGTAATAGGAATATTGTGATGGAAAATTAGGATAAGAGGATGTAGATGTTGTATAAGAGGATGATGTAGATGGACATGAAAAATATGGGGATGAAGAAGATACTGGATATCCATTATCAAAGGTGGCATAAGGAGCATGATTAGGCATGGATGAAGACATAATAGGATAACTCATAGGAGTAATTGGATTTTGGAAAGTGGGTGGAGAAAGCTTACTAGATATGATAGTGTCAAGGGGATCTATGTCGTATACCTCTTGATCGACAAGACTTTCGTTATCGTTATCGACGTAATTAGGGTTTCCTTTGACTACTATTGATGGAGGATGAGGATTCATGATGATGACAGGATAAAGAGGATGGATAAAAGATTTTGGATGGGAACAGATTAAAGCTCAAATCAGGATTTTGGTCAAGCTTAGATTAGGATTAGACAAAAGCTTAGATTAGGATGATTGGATGATGCCATGGGATTGATTTTGATTTTGATGGGATTCGGTAGATGGATGATTGGATTGGGTAGATGATTTGATGAATTTGATTAAATTACTAGACCAGTTTGATTGGATAGGATCAAATGATTAGATGATGTTGATTGGATAATTGTGATTGGATGAACTTAATAGGATTGGAGTGCTTGGATTGATTAGATGTTTGTACTTATTTGATTAGAGGAATGGATTGGTTTGATTAGATAGGAAGAAACAAAAGGTACCACTAGATAGAGCTCAAAAAATTAAGCAATTTTGGTTTTTGAATGAGGTTGATTCAATCCACGGTTTGTAAGTGACAGCGCCGGGAAGTTAGGGGCATGTCCACCCCGCAATGCAGGGCATGGCCGCTCTAGGATGGTCAAATTCTTGATAGGAGGAAATGGAAGGTACCACTGGATAGAGCTTAAAAAACTAAGCAACTTTGGTTTTTGGATGAAGTTGATCCGATGCACGGTTTGTAAATGACAGCCCCGGGAAGTTAGGGGCATAGTTAGCTTTCTGCGGTAAATCAGGGGCGTAGTCAGCTTTCTGCAGTAAATCAAGAGCATTGATGGCAAAATTAGGGGCGTTGACAGCAAAATTAGGGGCGTTGACAGCAAAATCAAGGGCGTTGATAGCAAAATCAAGGGTGTTGACAGCAAAATCAAGGGCGTAGACAGCAAAATCAGGGGTGTTGATAGCTTTTAGGGGCATAGACAGCAAAATCAGGGGCGTTGACAACTTTCAGGGGCGTTAACAGCAAAATTAGGGGTGTTGACAGCAAAATTAGGGGCGTAGACAGCAAAATCAGGGGCGTTGATAGCTTTTAGGGGCGTAGACAGCAAAATCAGGGGCGTTGACAGCTTTCAGGGGAGTTGACAGCAAAATCAGGGGCATAGACAGCAAAATCAGGGGCGTTGACAGCTTTCAGGGGCATTGACAGCAAAATCAGGGGCGTAGATAACAAAATCAGGGGCATAGATAGTAAAATCAAGGGTGTTGACAGCAAAATTAGGGGCGTAGACAGCAAAATCAAGGGCGTTGATAGCTTTCTGTAGTAAAACAGGGGCGCTTCCGCCTTTCTGCACTGATTATGAGTGGTGTTTGGTGATGTAAATGGTAAAAATTATGACGTTCACTAGGTGAGGGTATGGACTTTTGAATGGAATATGAGGAAATTAGAATGAATGGGCAAATTGAAGATGATTGTGGAGAATGAGTGGGTATTTAGAATGGTTAAACAAAGATTTGGAATTATAAGATGGAGGTTTAAACAGATCAAATGGAGGTTTTGGGAGACTTAAAGTGATGAAACAGAGGCTTGGGATGATAAGATAATGGTTGGGAATGATTAAATGATGGTTTAAAGGCTAAACGGATCCAAATGGGGTGATTTCAGGTGTTCGGGAGGGAAAATCCACCCCTCTACAGTAAATCAGGAGCGCTTCCACCTTTCTGCAGCAAAAATAAGGGCGCTTCCACCTTTCTGCAGCAAAACAGGGGCGCTTCCGCCTTTCTGCAGCAAAATAGGGGCACTTCCACCTTTCTGTAGCAAAAATAGGGGCACTTCCGCCTTTCTGCAGCAAAGCAGGGGTACTTCTAACTTTCTGCGGTAAAACAGAGCTTGGTTTTGATGGCAATGACTATGGCAAGGACTTAAAATGATAAAATAAGGCCAATGTATCAAATATTTCACAGGTTTTTCACAAGAGAACACTTCAAGCAAGCACAATCCTATGATGAATATTAAGGGTATGGCCAGGAAAGGTCTTAATCTAGGATGCACAAGGCTTCTAGGGAGTCCTCGATATACTCTCGGTACGTGAGGCACAACCGTGAACACCAGCCTGTCACAAGCGTGAGTCGGGAACCCCAGTGAGATACTGAAAGGCTCGAACCAACTCTTCACGTCTATCTAGGTATCACCCTAGCTTTGACGCTCCACCAATTACAACGTGACTAGATTGGGGTACAACTTTCGTTCTCCCCCCTTTATATACCCCGCTGGTACGCGTGGTTGGAATCGTCCCTTGGGGTGATGAAATCCCCAAGCAGGTTCCACTAAAAAGAAGACACTAACTGTTTCCAACTACTCCCCAGGCTCACACGAAGTGCAAGGGGAAAGTGAAAACAAATTAATGCCCCTTTGGGTCACACAAGAATAAACAATCACAGTAAGCAATGAAGTTTATTCCCCCTAATTAGACTATGTTCCAAAACAACAAGGATAGTTTTTGAAAATCTGATAAAATAGATAGCCCTACAAATAAATGTTAGCTGTCTTTTTCTTCGTTCGTGGTCAATTACGCCATAATATGTTGCAAAACGTTAGCAAAAAACACCAATATTCTTGCCAAAACAATGTTAGAGGGTTACTACTTGAAAATAGCAAAAAATGAGACCAAAAATGAAGCTAAAATGACTGTTTTACCTTCCAAATTGTGCTGATTTGGGGCACTTCCGCCTTTCTGTAGCAAAAATAGGGGTGCTTCCGCCTTTCTGTAGCAAAAATAGGGCACTTCCACCTTTCTACAGCAAAATGGGGGTGCTTCCGCCTTTCTACAGTAAAAATAGGGGCGCTTCCGCCTTTCTGCAGCAAAATGAGGGTGCTTCCACCTTTTTGCAGCAAAAATAGGGGCACTTCTGCCTTTTTGCAGTAAAAATGGGGGCACTTCTGCCTTTCTACGGTAAAAAGAGGGCACTTCTGCCTTTCTGCAGTAAAGAAGAGGGCGCTTCCGCCTTTCTACAGTAAAGAAGAGGGCGCTTCCGCCTTTCTGTAGTAAAAAGGAGGGCGCTTCCGCCTTTCTGCAGTAAAAAGGAGGGCACTTCCACCTTTCTGCAACCTTTTTCTACAAAATACTTAGCAAAAATGAATGTTAAATACAAGATATAGGGCATTTCCGCCTTTCTACGGTAAAGAAAAGGGTGCTTCCGCCTTTCTACAGTAAAAAGGAGGGCGCTTCCGCTTTTCTGTAGTAAAGAAGAGGGCGCTTCCGCTTTTCTGTAGTAAAAAGGAGGGCGCTTCCGCCTTTCTGCAGTAAAAAGGAGGGCGCTTCCACCTTTCTGTAGTAAAAAGGAGGGCACTTCCGCCTTTCTGCAGCAAAATAGGGGCGCTTCCGCCTTTCTGCAGTAAAAAGGAGGGTGCTTCCACCTTTCTGCAGTAAAAAGAGGGCGCTTCCACCTTTTTGTAGTAAAAAGGAGAGTGCTTCCACCTTTTTGCGATCTTTTTCTACAAAATACTTAGTAAAATGAATGTTAAATGCAAGAACCTGTTTATGGGTCCCACTGGGCATGCTAGAAATGTGAACCTAAGAATTATATCCTACTCTAATGTGCAAAACAACTCAAAAATGCAAGTGATAAAATGCTAAGGACACCTCAAGATTAGCCAAATGAGTGATAAAACAAGAAATAAGATGGATAAAACAAGACAAACGATTTCACCTTCCTTGCTGTTAATATCTCCTTGATTGGCCCTTACTTGGGATGATTTTGTGTGCTCCTTAGATGATTACTTGAATGACTAAATGCAAGGTTAGAAGTGCAAAATGATTAAAAGAGATGGCTAAATGATGGCAAAGGATTGAAAATGCAAATTGGCAGCATGTAGTTATGAAATCCAAAGTGTTGAAAATGCCCTTGAGGAGGGGGTATTTATAGGAAAATTTGAATTCTCTAGAGAATTCAATGGTCAAGATGCATCCAACAAGGTCAAGATGAAGGGCTATGGTGGGTTGAGAACCCACAAGCCCTCATATCTTGACATGTGGATGGTGAAGTGGCCAAAAGAAGATGAGATGTAAGTGAGGTGGCCAAAAGGTACATGAGGTGAAGGACAAGTACCTTCCAAGTACATTGGGAGATGGGAAGAATCTTGGGAGAATAAAAGTGAATTTTAAATTCACAATGATTGGAAGAATCTGGTGGATAAGACAAGGTTCCCAAAAGGTGGGAATTTGTCACATGTGACTTGATGTGACAAGTCAAAGTTTCTAGAAGATGCATGGGAAAAGGGGATTCTAGGAAGAATTAAAAGGAATTCAAAATTCCTTGGGGGATGGAGAGAGTTGACCAAGGTACTAATTAAGATTAATTAATCTGTAATTAGAAGATAAATGAGGATTAGAAGCCAACTTGCAAAAGTTGGAGGATGTGACACATCCTAATCAAGGATTAGGCATGTGCACATCCCTAATGAAGAAATTATGAGATGGATTAGGATTAGATGAAAATGACATGTGAGGAATTAAATAAATGTAATATTTATTTAATTTATTTGATGAAAAGAGGATTAAGGAGGGTAAGGTATTTAATTATTAATTAAATACCTTAGGGATTTGGCAGAATTAAAGATATTAAGTAAATAATAGTAATATTACTTAATTAACTCGGATAAGAGGATGTTTAGATGAAAAGTGATAAATTTGGATAAATTAAATGTCCAAATTTGGATGTCTACACTAACTCTTCAAGTCTATCTATGTATCACCCTAGCTTTGACGCTCCACCAAACATGACATGACTAGATTGGGGTACAATTTTGGCTCTCCCCCCTTTATATACCTCGCTGGTACACATGGTTAGGATCATCCCTTGGGGTGATGAAATCCCTAAGCAGGTATAGCTAAAAATAGAACACTAACCATTTTTGGCTACTCCCCAAACTCACACAAATTGCAAGTGGAAAGGTTGAACGATGTAGTGTCCCTTGGGCAACACAAAGGACTAAGTAAGTTACAATTTATCTTCACCTAGGATCGTCAAATGGTGTAAGGGGATTGGATACATCAATAGCTTACTTACAAAAAAATCACACAATATATTGAATCCCTCCTAATTAGATCTATGTGCCTAGATTAATAAGCAAAAACAACAAACAAACTAAACTAACAACATTGGGACTGATCATTTTGCAAGAAAGTGTTAGTAGTTTGAACCTCCAACCTTTGAAAAGAAAGAAATAGCTACACAAACATTAGTAAAAATGCAAACACACTCACAAATGACCAAGTTAGGGGGTTAGTACCTAAAAATGATAAGAACCAAACTTTTAAACTATAGATTTAAATCATTGTTTTACCTCAGAATCGCCTCTATGTGTTGTAGAATCACCTATCTGGAGAGCAGGGTCACTTGTCTACAGGGAAAGGTTGCCTATCTAGAGGGAAAGGTTTCTTGTCTATAGGGAAAGCTCACCTATCTATCTATTGGGCAGGCTCACCTATCTATTGGGCAGGCTCGCCTATGTGTCTATTGGGCAAGCTCGTTTGTTTGTTGGGTAGGCTCGCCTATCTTTTTATTGGGTAGGCTTGCTTGTCTACTAGGTTGGCTTGCCTATATGTTTGTTGAGTAGGCTCACCTATCTGCTAGGCAAGCTTGCCCATCTATTTGCTAGGTAGGCTCACCTATTTTTCTGTGGGTAGGCTCGCTTATCTGTCTAATAGGTAAGCTTACCTATCTGTAGAAGTAGTGAGAAGAATTCCTTAGTTGACATATGGGCGATTTAGCAAGCCCTGTGTAAGGCAGGCTTACCTGTCTGGAGTTCAGTCTTTCCCTTTTGCTTGCAGAATCGCTCATTTAGAGGGTAGAATTGCCTCTATGTAACTTAAACCTGCAAAATGTCAAACAACAAAATACGTGAAAGAAAGGGACTTGTTTGTGGGTCCCATCCGGCATGCCAGAAATGTGTGCAAGTGTTTTCTACCCCTAAATAATGCAAAATAAGGAAACACAAACACCACCTCAAGATTAGCCTAAATTGAACTTAAACAAAGAAATATGAAACAACAAATATACCTTATCTAAGTTGATCTTCTTGGTTGGCCCTTTGTTGAAGATTTGAAGTGTGCTCGTTGATGACAAATATGATGAAAATAGATGCAAAATGATCTAGATTGGATGGAGAATGCAATGAAATATGTGGGCATTTTGATAGATGAATGCAAAATGGAAGCTTGAAGATGCAACAATGGGGGTGAATGCAAGTATGCAAATGGCTTGAACTTGAGAGTGCTAGAGCTTGAATTTATTGAAGACTTGAATGCATAATGTGTAAATGAGAATAAAAATCCTCATATTTAGGGGAGAATTCTCTAAAGAATTCAATGGCCAAGATTGAGCTAGCATGGACAAGATGGAGAGCTATGGTGAGTTGAGGACTCACAAGCCCTCACATATTTCCATGTGGAAATGAGATGGAAAAATTACATGGTGAGGTGGAGAGAGTACAAGTGAGGTGGAGGTACCTACAAGTACCTTGAAAATGGGAGAAGATTTCCTCAAAAATGAACTTCTTGTACCCATGTGGGAAGGATGTTGACATGAGAGGAATTTTAGAATTCCTCACACATCATCATGGGGAAGAGAGAAGTGGTTGGGATAATAAATGTGAATTTTAAATTCACGTGATTGGAAGTACGAAATAAATGAATAAAGGGAATGAATTTAACCATGTGTGAGTGGTCAAATTTGGATGTCTACAATACTATACGAGGATCACAAGGGAGGATTTAACATTGAGTTAGATACACACACCTACTTTGGGGAGACGATTGAATCCCTCAGTCGCAAAAGTGAAAATCTAAGAATAATCTCTAGGTCTTGAAGTGAAAACCACACAGTGGCACTTTTAGAGCAAAAAATAGTAAAAACAAAGAATGTATCCAACATTGAAAACCTCTCTAAGGCACCAGAGGATGGGGGAATCAATTTTCTCTTAGTGCTATCCACCAAGAAAGGTTAGCATTATTAGCAGAGAAGTGTAATCTAGTCAACTTGGGATCAAAGGAGACTTGACACATCACATTTTATGTAGAATCATTGTTGATAGAAGAAAAAGAGCTCCTAGCCGCATTTCTAAAGGAAAGAAAAGTAAAATTTTCATGGACCTATGTAGATAAATTCCTAGTCTTGATCCAGAGATCGTGGTTCACCATCTAGTTGCTTACCCAGAGGCAAAGCCAGTGAAATAAAAACTAAGAAATATGCATCCCCAAATAGAATTGTTGGTCAAAATGGAATTATAGAAGCTCCTTGATGTGAGATTCATACAACCAATTGACTATATAGAGTGGGTCTCAAACCTTGTATTTGTCTCTAAAGCCAGTAGGGGCATCCACATTTGCATGGACTTCTGAGATTTGAACAAAGCATATCCCAAGGATGACTTTCCACTTCCCAAAATTGACATGATAGTGGATATGACGACCAGACATGAAATGCTTTCACTAAAGGATGGCTTCTTAGGGTACAATCAGATAATGATACCTAAAGATGATCAACATAAAATGACTTTCACTTGTTCATGGGGGACATATTGCTAAAACATGATGTCGTTTAGTCTAAAGAATGTTGGAGCAACCTATTAGACAGCCACAACACTAATCTTCCATGACATGATTCAAAAGAATGTGGAAGATTGTGTAGATGAAATTTTAGCAAAATCAAAGAAGCGTCGAGATCATATAACAACACTCAATTCCATCTTTGATTGGCTAGAGGAATATAAAGTCAAACTTAATCCAAAGAAGTGTGTCTTTGATATACAATCAAATTGCTAGGGTACATTGTGTCCATGAGAGGAATTGAGATATATCCCACCAAGGTCAAGGAAATTATTGAGATGGAGGCACCAAACACATTGAAACAATTAAGAGGCCTACTAGGAAGACTCCAGTCTATCCGCCAATTCATAGCTCAATTAGCAGACAAGGCTATCCCTTACTCTCATCTACTCCACAAGGGGGTAGCATACAAATGGGATGAGAAGTGTGATTAGGAATTCAATAAGATCAAGGAGTATTTTCCCACACCCCCAGTCATTATGCCACCAATTCCAAGAAAGCCACTAATCCTATATATATCAACCACAACAACAAACTTGACACTCTCCTAACACAACATGATGAAAATGTAAAAGAGAGGGAAATTTACTACATTAGCAAAATCATGGTAGGGAATTAATTGAATTACATTCCCATTGAAAATGGATTCCTAGTAGTGGTTCTTGTAGCATAGAAGTTTAGACATTATATGTTTGCCCATCAAATCAAATTGATTGCCAAGATAGACCCTCTCAAATATCTGATTTCAAAGACAACACTTATAGGGCAAGCAACTGTGTCATGATCTTGATAGAGCATGACATTATGTAAATCAAAAGGCCATCAAGGGATAGGTAATTGTAGATCAGCTAGTTGAGGCACTAATATATTCAAAAAACCCACTAGTGTCAGAATTTCCAGAGTTGTCAATCTTTAACCTAAGCATAGTAGATCACTAGAAGGTATACTTCGACAGGCCCTACACACAACATGGATTAGGAGCTATAATATTTTTCATCATGCCACAAGGAGACTATATACCAAGATCATATAAATTGTCATTTCCTTGCACCAATAACATTGCATAATATGAGGCTCTCATCATAGGACTCAAAATAGCTATACAATGGAAGATCACAACACTCAAGGTCTACGAAGATTCTCAGCTAATCATTAATTAGGTCAATGGTGAGTACCAAATAAAGGATGACAAGTTGACCCCATACAAGAAACTAGTAGAGAGCCTCAAAGGGTTCTTCATTGACATCACATTCAAGCAGACACCTAGGGCTAACAACAAAGTAGCAAACGTTATGGTGACAACCAAGTCACTATTGGATATCCCACGAAGTGCCCCTAAACATGAATTCCTCATAGAGTAGCTTTTCATACTAGCATTCAAGGTACCAAAGTCTAAATTTGTGCATGAAATCGTTAGTCTTAGTGATCCTTGGTACCATGATATATACAACTACTTGAGAATAGGAGTCCTTCCAGCTAACATCACGTTGAATCTCAAAAAGGCCTTTGTCAAAAAGTCATCCCACTTTGTGATATTAGGAGACACCCTATACCATAGGGGCATTGAGGGAACCCTATTATGATGTCTAGATTTTGAGGAGGCTTTGACCATTTTAATCAAGGTGCACAATAACATTTTTGGTTCCCATCAAGTGGTATGACCTTGGCTAAGAAATTGTTGAGAAATGGGTACTATTGGTCATCAAAGGAAAGAGAAGCACATGAATATGTCAAGAATTGTTTACAATGTTAACAACATGGGGACCTCATCCATGCACCAACTCAGGAGCTCCATCCCATCATAACATTGTGGCACTTTTTGTAGTAGGTGCTTGATCTCATTAGAAAAATTACCCCCACCTCATCCAGTGGACATAAGTTTCTCATCACTGCCACTGAATACTTTACAAAATGGGTGGAGGCCATTCCCATGACCTACATTACTAGAAAGAAGATATCAAAATTCATCTTGAACTACCTAATTTTTTATTATGGTGTCCCCCAAGCCATTATCTCAGATAATGGGACAACATTCAAACTTAAGGATGTTCAAGACCTGTGCCACAAATTCAAAATCCAACATCACTTTCCACTCTGTACTACCCCCAAGGGAATGACCAAGCTGAGGCTACAAACAAAACTATCCTGAAAATCCTAAAAAAGACAATAAATGAAGTTGGATGTGACTAGCACTTGCAGTTGAATCCCACCCTATGGGCCTACCGAATGAGTATTTTCATGCTAATAGGTGCAACCCCATTCTCCCTGGTCTATGGATCAGAAGCCATACTCCCCATTGAGATCAAGGTCTCATCTCTGAGAATATCATTATAGAATCTCATCACAAATGAAGAATACTAGGTATCATGATTGAATGAGCTAGAATTACTGGATGAGCAGTGCATGGAGGCCTCAAACCATTTGCAAGTCTACCAAAATTGTCTCAAGCGGAGCTATAACAAGAATATTAGGAGTCATACATTTTAGGTCAGAGAGTTTGTGATGAAAGAGAATCTAAAAAATGTACCAAATCCAAATAGCAAAGGAAAATTTGAACCCAATTGGTTGGGGACCTTCATCATCATAGCAAGCTACAAGTCAGGGGCATATTAGTTATCAATGCTCAAAGGGGAACCTCTACAGGAGCCCATGAACAACTCCCATCTCAAAAAGTTTTATGCCTAATCTTTTAGGGTATGAAGCCAAAAAATACAAAAAAATCATAAATCATAAAGTCCCAAAAAATTAAAAAAAGGATTGAAAACAGTAAAGAAAAAAATTTTCCTCTAGTGAAAACCACTTCAGTGGCACTTTGGGCAAGTACCTTGGTGAAAAATTGGCAAATAGGTGCCTTGTGTAAATAAGCACTTTCTGTCCACCATGATCGTTGTGACTTGTTTGGCATCATTCATCCATCTCATTCCATTCCATTGCATCCTTTTGTCACCCATCCACGTCTGCATCATAGCTTGGTCTTTTATTTGTATTATGATCCCTCCTAGTACTACTTGGCACATTCCTAAGGTTAGTTTTTCCTGCCTATATTGGAGTAGTCTATTGCATCACATTGGGGGCATGCCCTGCATTGGATTAGATTCATGTACATTCTTGAAGTCTTAAAATCAAAAAATCCAAAAAATTTAAAAATCTAAAACAATTAGAAAATTAAAAAAAATCCAAAAACATTCATAAAATTAGAAAATCCAAAACCATTCAAAACATCAAAATCCCAAAACAAGTCAAAATGTCAAAAAAATTCAAAAACAAGGTCATCTTGTCAAACTATGGGTCTCTGAGCTCTAAACGTAAGTAAGGTTGATCTTTGATCATCCCCCAAGACACTTAGGTTAGTCATTTAGGAGTCCATCACAATAAAATGGCAATCCATCTGTTCATCTTCATCAATAAATGAGTCTATGTCAATCGAACTACGTGTTCTTTGTGTTTATAATGTAGGCAAGGCTAATATTTTGATCAGCCCCTAAGGCCCCTAGGATAGGTCTTTAGGTTAGGTCTTTGGTAAAAATCTCATAAAACACCTAAAAATTAGAAAGTAGGAAAAATCAAAATGTTTGTAAAATCTCAAAAATAACAAAAACAACCTCAAAACATTTCAAAACATTAAAAAAAACCCAAAAAATCCATCTATCTCATCTTGCTCTCACTAGAAATAAGTGTTCACTCACAATAAATCAATCATCACCCTCAACCTTTGGTAGGAAAATCAAAAAGTGAAAACTCAAATGTCAAGGTCTCAAGTCCAGGTTAGTAGGTAAACAAGTTCGTCAACTTTTCATGTCAATAGCCTATCATCCAATCAATCTCATCATCATCTAATATCATGTCCTAGGATGCATCCTTCCTACAATGGACATCAACATCAAGAATCACCATAGTTTATTCTTGGCTAGTGGTATGAAGAACATTAGCTTGTTTGTGTACTTGATTTTACTTTGTTGATTTATCTTATTGCGCTCATTCCAATGACCTCTCGATGATGTCTAAACAAAAAGATTTAAAGAGAAAGGAATGGGGAAATGATCATTATCTTTTGTTTGTTGTGCTTGTTGGATATTCTTGTAATATAACCTTGGTCACGCATGCTTTGTTTGTTTGTAGGGAGGGTATTTTAGGTGTCTTGTTGACCACATAGGAAGGCTTTCCTTTCTATGTTTTGGTCTGAGATGTTTGACATATTTGAACTACATTCTAAATAGGGTTTTGTATGCTAGGTGTGAGTAGGAGTACTCCTATCTGATTGTCGAGTCAAATTCCATCACATTAGGTGCAACACCATCCTAGTTCTTTATACCTTGATGCATCATATCTATGTGTGTAATCAAACATAAGGTATATAATCTCTTTTAAAATCCCAATTCCTGTCAAGCAAACATCATCCATATCTCATCATAATCTTGAATAAGGTCTTCTTAGATCATAGACTTGTTGGATCCTCTGTTCATCATTTTATTTCTTCTTTCTTCTCTTCATGCTAATATGGTACCATGACAGTCAATTGAACATCACTAATGCATCCATCCTACATCCACAAACCATTAGCATATTGCATATCATATCATATAGGAAACATCGAACATTCATGCATTGCATTTCCATCATTGCATAATATAGATTGGTTATTCTAAGCATCCCATAAATCATACATTTGCATTCATCGCATGATCATATAGATATCATCATATCATCCATACATACATCTTCATATTATGCATACATGAAAATATACTCAAAAATAACATATCATAACATCCCATCGCATAATCATAATACATCACATTTGCATTATCATTTAGGACATAGTATAGATCTATTAGTCTAATCATTTGCATAGAATAACATTTTCATCCATACATTTATTGCATCCATACATCATCATCATGAAAAAGTGCATAGAAAAGATACAAAAAAGAAATACATACATCCATCCATAAGCATCTACATAAACATACATCGCATAATATAGAGCCATACATACATGCATCACATAAAATATAATAACATGATGTCATCACATCATATATAGGCAAGTAAATACATTCATCCATAATGCATAAATAAAATAGGACACATCTCATAATCAAATTGAATCATATCATATATATATATATATCAAAATAATGTAACTGTCATAGTACAAAGTCAGGATCAAATGTGTGTATCAATCATAGTACAAAAATCCCACAAGGCTATGAAAAATGGAGCTCATGGATCTCAAAAAGAATGTCATGTTCAAAAAAATGCTACAAGTAGTAGTTAGCCTTGTTGGCTGCTCCCCTCACCAACCTGCCTCTCCCTATGATCCTCTAGAGGCCTATACCCTATCTGTTGTGAAAACTCCACCACCCATGCTACTAGGGGAATTTCCTATCTATAATGGATCCTATAATACTTTTTTTCCCTAATGGCCTCATGGTATGACCGCATAGACACTATGCTCCTCAAAGATGATCCAACCCTACTCTCTAGCTACTAGCGCTTGCCAACCTCATGTGCCATCTACAACTCTATGGCATGTCACTGTTGCATGACCTAATCTTGCTCTATTGTGAGGTCCTAGAACTATTTCCTAGTTTGGTCCCTCTCTCTTGTAAGTGTCTGCACTTGAGCCTGAAGCTAGTGTGTCATGACATCTCTCTGACTAGGTTGAGGTGGCAGAGGTGGTGGTGTTGGCCCCTGATCTCTCTATAGTGGCTGCTAGTCCCTTTGAGGTTGCTACTAACCCCTATCCTGATTATGGTTCCCATCTCTAGGGGCATCCCTATGATCCCTATGCTACTATTCTAGATGGTGTGGAGGTGGTCATCCTCCTCCTCCTCTGTCTCGCTCTGGTACCTACCCCACTTGCACCCATCTAGTTGTCCTACCTCGGGGTCTATGCCATGTCGATGTTGCTTCTAGTATGGTCAATCAGACTAGAGGCCTGAACCAATCATCTTATTGTAGTGTGGTCCTAGGAACTACCTACCCCTGATCATAAGCCTAGGCCCTCATTGCCAACTATCTGAAAGACTCAACTGCATCCTCTGGTGGGATTGATTGACCCCATGTAGTCTCTCTAGTGGTCTAAGAAAAAATAGCCATGTACTAATTATATAGCCTGTCCTGGATATCCCCAAACTATCTTGCTACCCGATCTGGCAAGTAGCACTCAACCATGGTGTGCTCATGTCCTTGCATGAGTCTATCCTACCTCACTAAAAACAATTGTTGCACATCATCATATTAATCAGGCATCCCTAGCCAGGGCCTCCATGTAAAAATGGTCATCTCATCGATAACCCTCTGCTAGTGAGGGATACCATGTTATCATGTGTGAGTGAAAGAAATTCCATCCCTATACCGCCAAACCACTAGGTCATCTGACTCCATGTTGACAACTCTAACTCTTAGACGAAGCACGAAAATGTGCTCTCAAGCCCAGATGTGTAAGAGAGTAACCCCTATGATAATGGCTTTGTTGTAATAGTACATGAATGCATGCAAATCATGATAACGTAAGGCTAGCATCACTAGTCCCCATGCAAAGCAATGCCTCTTGAAGAGCATCCTCTCCTAGGCTAGACCCCATCCCAAACTAAAATATTGGATTTGTCAATCTGGAGCAATGAGTCCACTGATAATAACTACAATGATCAAACAGAAAGTCAATACTCGACCTATGTAGTAATCAAGATCAATCTAACCCTCAATGAACATGATCTCATCTATCTCCATAGTCATGTAGTAGGCATATGTGTCGGCGACAGTATCATAGATCACCCTCTTACCATGGATCAAGAGCCAAAGAATCCACCAGATGTCCTCCAAAGTAATGGTCACCTCATCAGTGGGAAGATGAAACAATGATGTCTCACTACAGCACCTCTTTGCTAGTGTTTTCATCATGCCGAGGTGGGTTTGGATGGGAGGGACGTAAGAAACATACCATAGACCAATTGCACCAAGTTGCTCCTACAATGACTCATGCATACCAACAAATTTGCTGAGTACCGAGGGTCGGTGCTCTGATGAATGCACAACTTCCATGTCCTCCTACACCCATGAACCCACAGTGTCAAGCTTCATGAAAAAATATAATCTTGTTTGAAATTTCTAAACCTAAAATAGCAAAGGCATCACTACTTGGAAACTCCAAACTACGCCGCTGGAACTCCCAAACTACAAACTACGTCATGACATCACTACTTGACCACGGGCCTATTTGACCTGAAACCCTAATGACCTAATTGGATTGTAACGACACTATTTTCATGTGTCACCATTTGGAGGCTAAACCCTAATTCTTAAACTATGATACAATGTCACAAGTCACAATAGTGGCACTCTTTGAAGCTGAGCATCACCGATTTAATACTTTTAGCATTGTTATACATCAATGTTGGACTTTTTGACACCCTAAAACATAATAAATGTGTGCAAAAATTGAAATAAAAGGTTGGGTTAGACGACATACTGGTGGTCCTATGCTTGCAAGTCTTTGGTAGACTCGAACTCACTTGAAAATGTGTTGGGGAAGCACTCTTTGTGCCATCTCGCATGAGGTTCAAAGGTCAAAATAATGAAAATTCTAAAAGCTGAGTGTGCAAATGAATTGAAAGTGACCCCTCAAGGCTTATTTAAGCATGAAAGTTAGGGTTTTTTACCCCGTTTAGCCGTCAGGCTAGGGTTTTGTGCCCCCATCACCAATTTTTCCTAATCAAGGCTAATTTTGTGTCCTTTTTCTATGTTTTGGCACATTTTTGGCATCTTGGAGCCTTTCTAGCCCCATTGAGCACTTGTCCTCTTTTTTCGTGAGATCACCAAAAAATCCAAAATTTTGTCTAATCTCTCGAGGGGGCAGTAAATTAGCATGTTTCTTCTCTCCAAGGTAGCAGTGGGGCATTTAAATTTTTTTTTTAAATTGTCTTTTGATCACAACAAGTTTATTCTTTAAACCAACGCAATAGGTACATTGCTTTAAAGAGAGGCAAAATGTAGACACGTAAAATATACTGATTGATCTTGTGCATTTGATCCTGATTTACTAACACAAATTCTACCTAAATCATCCCTCTACTAGCTATTTTAATCGAATAATATTTATCTGATTAAAACTTATCATATTTCCTCTTTTAATTAAATAAATCAACTTTATTTAATTAAATCTAATGTTCATCTTTAAATTAAATATATCATTCTATTTGATTAAATCACATTCTCCTCTTTAATTTAATAAATCAATTTTATTTAATTAAGTCATCAATCAATCCTAAAGTCCATCTTTAATTAAATAAATCAATCTTATTTAATTAACTTCTAGAGTTCTTCATTTAATTGAATAAATCAAACTCCATTTAATTAAATCACTAACATCTCATTATTTCCTCCCATTTGATTTAAATATATCCAAAAATCTAATTCAAATATCAAATTAGCTAAATATTCATCTAAATTAATCAAATCATGATTAATCCTAATCCTAATCCATCAAATCCTCTAGATTTTTCAACTTGCACAATAAATCAATTTATTTTATTTATTAAATCTTTTATTTCATTCAAAAAGGGCATCAAGTTCGAATATTCCATCAAATTCAAAAATCCCTCCAAAAGGACTTGTCCCTCAAACAAGCCATCAAAAGCCTCTTACATGTCCTTTGCCTTGAGCCAAGTGGCATTAACTCCATTTTCTTCTCCCTCCAACTTGTCACTTCCCCAAATTTGAATTTCCACCTAATTGCATTTATTTGCACAATGACCAAAAAGTACACAACCTTCCTCCACCAGCATGTTGACAAGTGGAATTTTTCTATTGGCTCATGTTTAGTCCCATATTCATCCTTTCTTCTCATTCCTTCTTCATTCTCTTCTCTAAATAAAAGGATTTTTTACTAATTTGGGATCCACAACTTTATTAAAAGTCATTATCTTGAGATTTTGAATTTGTTCATCCATTGTTCATCCATTTTCATAGTTTCATCAAGTTTCATAGCTAGGTTATGTCCAAATTTCATTAAGGAGAATCCATCCTCATCAATCATCATCCAAGCTTGCAAGGAATTGGGAAAGGTCTATTTCCCACATCAAAATAGCATCAATTCCCCATGGGATTGAGGGTTTGAGTGTTTTGAGAAAGATTAGATTGCTTTTTATTTGATATTCTCTTGCATTCTTGTTCATTTCATTTCACATGAATTACATGGGGAATGTTGATTTATATTTGCATAATGGACTAATATTGTGTTCTTTGTTTGTGTTTGTGCAGGTCTAGGTTCTCCATTCACACTTACTATAATTAGAATATTCAAAAAAAATGTGCATAACTACCTGTTGTTGCGTGTTTTATGACACACAAAACATTTTAGAACAAAGTGTCACAGACGCTCTATTCTCTCTTGAAAAACTACTTCCTATGCTAAGATTGCAAGTGAGATCATAGGGTAATTCCAATGTTTAAGATGAACGTGGATAGGCTCTGTGGTATGGATGTGATTTGTTGTGGGCACAAGTAAGATTTTGCAAGTTATTCGAAGAAGTGGAGACATAAACGCGGTACCATTTTGGGTTTTTTGATTTATATAAAAAAAAGTGAAAAAAGATTTAGGGTTTAGGAACTCTATGCTACTCCTAAGAACTCAAGAGAAGATGAGGATTAAATGAAACCAAATAAATCATACTCTGTTTCGCCATGTTCAATGACAACTACGCAGAGCAAGTGCAATCTTCTAGGAATGTGCTTGTGATTTTCACGTGATGAATAATTTCCATCAGATCGAACAACAATTATTAAAACAGAAGTTAAGCATCCACAGTAAAGCTCAGTCTAACTTTGCACATTGAGTAAAATCATCCACCCAAAGAAAGTATGAGCTCGGTTTCACTAATCTCCATTATCAATCAATCATTCTTCTAACATACATTTTAATTCAAATCTGCTAAGTGAGAAAGAAAACATGGGACCATGCAACTATTCAACAATCAAGTACTCAAAGCACCTCATGCATTTGAACTTCATTATCAAAGTAGCTTTTCACAACAATCTCATAAGAACTCTCTCTTTATTTCTAACTATCTCAAATCTGCTCTAACTCTTAATCTCTAATCTCTATATCTCTACCTTCTAATCTTCTAATCAATTTCCTAATGAGAATGAGAGAGTGAGGGGGGGTTTATATAGTTTTTCAAGATTACAAAGAACGGCCGAGATTGATTCAAGATCAATGGCCAAGATTAAATGGAACTAAACCCTAATTAGGGTTTCCAAAACCACAATCAGTTAACTTGAAGAAAACACTAGACAACTGGAGTGTCATCCTTATCCACTTGTGCAGCCTCACGTTCGGCGAACCTGGACACTATCAAAGTCGACCTCCATGGCAATGCTCATCGATGTTGCACTACAAATCTAAGTTCTCGCACATTCGCAAACATAGCCCACGCTGGTTCCCCGTGAGCAAGAAAAAGACCGAGACTTAGCACTGATTTTTTATCGCCATTATTTAACCATTTTATCAGCTCTATGCACCGAGACCTTTCCTTGAGATCAAAGCATAGTACCATCCATTGAAGTCATAAGTTGCTCCAGCTTCAATGACCTTGTCTTCGATCAATCTTTGCTTGGAAATTCCCTTCAGTTCCCGAATGTATGGGATGATCCTGCTTTGAATATCCTCAAGACTACTACATGACTCCGCAAGTTCTGCAATTCGTGAAAGCATGAAGGAAGCCTGTTCATTTATATGCGCCAACTTTTCTGCAAACGCCAATGCCTCTTCTTTCCTTCCAATCATCCAGTCTTTAGCCTCTCTCACTGTTGTCAACTCCTTTTCAAAATTTGCATCTGGTTCCTGTGAAGCGGTTGGAGGTAAAGGTGCCACCTGTTCACCTTCGTTTAGTGGCTTTGTCAAGTGCTGGATGTAGTCCTTTAGGCGCTGGATTTCTTTCTTGTACTCTTTCTTCTTGGCAACCTCCTTTTCTAATCTGGCTTTGATGGTGGCTACGGAATTATCCAAGTCTTCGACTTCCTACTCTTTTGTTGCTGGACCCATGTCGACAGTTGTGATAGCATATTCCTCAGGAGCAATCTCGTCTTGAAACTTGTTGGCTGCAGGCACTGCAATTTGCACTGTGCGATTCCTAGCTTCATCTCTCTGAATGGTTGAGAACTTTTTGGCTTTCTTCCTTGGGGCAATTTGCTCTAATCTGGCCAGAAAATCTGTGTCATTGTCCTCCTCAGGGACCTCCACTAGCGCTTTTCTTTTCAATCTTTCCCTCAGCCACTCTAGAACTGTTGGTTGTTCAATTATGTCCTCTTGATTTTGGATGTCCTGCATGTCCTATTCTTCCTGATCTTCTTGAATTTCTGGCATGCTTTGAATTTCTTGGACTAATTGCAGACCCTGGATCTCCTGGACGGATGGGTCCTCTTGAATGCCTTTGAGGGCGGAAATCATTCCTTCCTCCAATTCTCCATCCTCGATGTCTATGTCGTTACTCGATTCCAAGATCTCTATGTCTGCTGGAGAAGGTTGACCATCATCCTCTATTTGAATTGGCTCTATATTTTCAATTGGAGAAGGAATCCTGGCATTCTCCAAAGATTCTCTATCCAAGGCAAGCATCTCCTCTATGTTCCAGGAAGTAGCCGACTAGAGGGGTCTGTACTTGTGTTTCTTCCGTGAAGGCCCTTCATCTATCTCTTTACCCTTGTCTTGCCTTGCATCAGCTTCTTTCCTCTTCTTTGAGTTGGCGGCATCTGCTTGTCCACCTGCCTGAGATGCACCGGTGTTTGAAGAACATGACTCAGTGTCTCCCATCAACTCGTAGGTAAATTGCACATTTCTCTGTTTTAAGACTTCCACCTCCCGATCTATCCACCACTGAGAGTACTTGAAAACAGGGCGCATTAAGGTGGCTAGATCACCCATCTCAAGTTTGAACCATTTCATAGGTGGAAGCGGCTCATTTTCCTTGAAGCCTGGTTGCACGTATATTCCATCATCTTCCAGTTGGTCAGGTATCTTGAAGAGCTCTGTCGACCTTATCATGCTTAATGGTAGCCTTGACCATAACCTTCTCCTTACATCATATTCATCAGCTACGTTGGCCCAAAAGTCCTCTAAGTCAACCTGATGTTTATACCTTTCTCCATCCACAGTTTTAATGTGATGGAGTGGATCGAAGTTGTTCCTAGATTTGTATGAGATAAATGGATATTGCTGAATCTCCAGTCGAGCGACCTCCGCTGCTTGTGCTGTCGAGCATGACTCCTCCATGTTGCCGATGAAAAACGGGAAGGTGACAGCAGCTTTCTACTTAGGCCTTTGGATGTTCTGATATGTTTCTAGTTTCCTTAGCACTTCCAACAATACCATCCTGTTAGTCGGATAGACAGGCAGCCTATACGGATTTTTGGAAAATCCTTGGATTCTGATGTAGGTGAACTTAGGATATTGAATAAACCAGAATCCATACCGGCTGATCAGGCTCTTGGCTTCATGCGAGAGTCTTTGGTGAGTTCCACCTTGAAGAAGCCGGGTGATATACATCAAAAATGCATCATGAGCCCTCCGGAAATGAGACTTTTCTTTCAGCTGCAGTTGTGGATAGCAATCGTAGACTTTCAATTTCCCCTCGCCATTGCCGACCACGCCCTTGCATGTCAAGCCAGGATACTTATAGTATCTTGTGAGTGAATATACAATGTATGAGCTCATGTGGAAACTTTTGGTCTTCTCAAAATTGACCAACTGTTCGTGCAAGCTGTCACTAATCATCCTGGATCAATTGAACATCTGACCTGGATTATCTCATCAATAAAATAGTACACCATTCTTCAAAAGGGAGCACCGGGCACCGGCCACTATTCGTTAAGCAGTAACAATATCGTACCATATTCCTCTTTGAAGTGGGTTCTGATCAATTTTTCTTGTGATCTTGTTTGCAAGAGGGCTTTGCTTCAATAACCACTTGTTTATGTGTTCGATGCACAGATCCTTTTGACTTTGATAAAGTTTGAGTGCATCCTGCTTAGTGCGATAGGAGGTTCGGTTGTATACTGGAATGCCAAAAGTCTCCTGGATTGCTGGCTCGGACAAGTAGGCAAGGATCCTTCCGTCAGGAGCTTCTATCTGTCTGCCTTTATGACAGCGAAGTGCCGCGATCACATCACCGATATTTCTTTTGCCGGTGGAAAACTGTACCGCATGGACAATTCCGCTAAGTACATCATCCCCTGTTAGCGATTGGTAGGCAAACGCCCATCAATCCTGCATATCTTTCGGAAGTCTTCAAGATCTACGTGGCCAAGATCAGTGTCTAGAACGTGCTCCCACTTGGACTTAATCTTTGATTGAGTTTGGACACCTTTGCTTACAAATTTCATCTTGGCTGCTTCGAAAAATAGATCTGCAAGAGAAGGAAGAAAGGAAAATCAGAATTCAACATTAAAATCAGTTTGAAAGAACATTCCAGCTGGTAATCAGATTAGACTTCGCGAAAAATAACAAGCTGGAAAGAAAGATAAATGGTGAAGCTTCATGTTAACATGAAATGGACAAGAAAAATCTGCCTTGTGACTTTTTGGAGACGTGATCACGATAGCAATGCAAGCTGATAACAGATTATTTCCTTCACTTTGCTGCAAATTTCTTCAACCTTTTGCCTTAAACAATTCTTTTCTCACAACTTTTCTTCTCAAAATCGAGTGATTGCACAAATGAAAAACGAAATCACTTATAGAAGTGAGAGGGTCGATCATTTTAGTAAATTTGCAATGTTTCCTTTGAATCAAGTTTGAACTCATCTTTCACTTTGCTTTCGTATGGCAAGTTCTATCCTCAATAAACTCGTCCGGGAAAGTTTCTAATTTCATTTCCAGTTTAACAAAGATCTTTATCTTTCTTTCCAATTTCGAAATCTTCAAGACTTATCTTTTTTGGTGTTGGAAAATAAATGATTAAAATAATTAAAATAATTATTTTATGTAATATTCCAACCTGCTCGATTAAAATTTTATTGCCAATGCCTTAGGCAAATTTTCAATTTTTCCAAATTTTCTCGCCATAATCTTGATCATCCAATTTATTTGTCCATGATTTTTTGATCGTTTCTCAAAAATATTTGGCCATGTCCAATTTTATTTGGCCAAAAAATATTTCTCGTCTGACATTTTCCTAGCCACGTCCAATAATTTCCCAGCCATGTCCAATAATTTTCTAGCCATGACTTGTCTCTCGTCCAAAATTCTTTCGCCATGTCCGATTTTATTTTGTCCATTTGTCGATTTTTTCACCGCTTTCCTAGCTATGGCGATTTTACTTAGCCACTACGTAATCTTCAAAGTGTCATGTATATTTCATTTTCCCAAGGTTCATACTTAGACAAAATTTTAGTTTTTTTTTTTACTCTCTAAACATGGCTTTTAATTTAGGTTATAATTGCCATGTCCAATTTTCCTTACTTTGCTTTTCTTCAGGAAGTGACTTAACATTTTCTTTCCATTCAATTTTCATATCCAAGGCGGACTTGCCTTGCTTTGTTGCCATTTCTTATGTGTCTATGGCGGACTTGGTCGTGTCTTTGGCCATACCTTCTCCCTTGGCTATGCCTTAGCCAAATTTTTCTGTTTTGCTCAAGGGGCGGACTTCAGCTTGTGGTTGACCATTCATAGGGCGGACTTCATGGTTTGCATTGCCACTTTACTTCTTTTGGTAGGCGGACTTGGCTCTCTTGCTTGCCATCTAACACTTAACCCAGGGCGGACTTCAGCCTTTCTTCTGCCATTGCTAACTTTGGAGGGCGGACTTCCTAACATTGCTTGCCATTGGACTTCCTTCTCAAGGCGGACTTCATCATTTTCCTTGCCACTTACCTTATGCCTAGGGCGGACTTTGTTGGATTCCTTGGCCATTGTTAATATTTAAGGCAATTTCTATTGGTCGCCACTTGACTTTTGCATGATCATCATTTGCTGGTCAAGACAAGGGCGGACTTGCTTGATAGTCTTGCCATTGGATGCCTTGGAGGGCGGACTTGGCTGTTTTGATTGCCATTGACCATCTCATCAAGGGCGGACTTCATCCTCTTGCTACTGTCCATTGCTTCAGATTTTATGCCATTTGCTTCACATTGTCAGCCATTGCCAACTTTTACCTGGCTGTGTTAAGGCGGAATCCATAGTTTGCTTGGCCATTGCTCAGATTTTTCTGTCATTGGCATGTTTCTTGACTAAGGCTGAAGGTGTATATCTCATTTTTCTCCATGATTGTGTTCAGATTTTCACAAATTTCCAGATTTCTTGATGAATCTCATGAATTTTCACCAATTTCTTGATGAATTTATCCTCTCATTCAACATTTTCGATGTTCTTTACCAGATTTCTCTGTGATTTTCCAGAATTTCTCACCATTTTTGAACGAATTTTCCAGATTTTTGAACTTTTTATGTGATTTTCCAGATTTTTTGCCAAAATTTCAAAAAATCTTCGAATCGATTTTCTGAGAGTTTCGATGATCGTTTCGAACTTCTGACTGCGTTTTCGAAACTCGTGGCCCTTCTAAAAATAGAAACTTTCTAAAAATAGAAATTTTCCAAAAATAGAAACTTTCCAAAAATAGACCCTAAAAAATAGGGATCCCAGAATTGCCCAAAAGTGCCAAAAAAGTAGGTCCTAAAAAATAGGGGCCCGGGGTGAAAAACCCTAAAAATTTGGAAGTGTCAGAATCGATCGAAACGATAGTCGATCTTCGTCTCCCAGGCCCTCTAAGCACAATGGTGACATTTATTCAGTGATCCAGGCAAAAATTCACTGACTCGACTCGGGTGACCATTCAAAATTAAGACTTAAAACCCCCAAACGAAGAGCAGACAAAACGAAGCGCGCGAAAGAAAAACCCTAAAAAGGCAAACAACAAGGGTCCCCATTTGCAATGGGGCGAGGTGTGAATTAGGTCACAACATCTGGCGACTCCACGTGAGGAATGTTCCTGAACATTCCAAAGATAAAGACCTATTCTAAAATTGGAATCTCTAACTAAATCCAACTAACTTACCCCTAGGTTAAAAGGTGTACTCAGAAAGAAAAGAAACCCTAGATTGGATCAAGACACTTTTCTTTTCAATCACAAGTGTGTGCAAATGCGTTTATTCCCTCTCGTGAAGTCAGTATGACTCTTTGGTTTCATCATGGCAGGCTTTGTAATTTGTCTGAACTCCAAAAGCATCCTTGGATAGAGCCTTGCTGCCAGTGAGCGTCTATAGCCCCAGCAAGGTTATCTTCTATAAACTCACGGAGATTGCTCTACTTCCGGCGATTTATAATTTCTTCTGATTTTCTTGTTTTTCTCTTTTGATGATCGCTTGACTTGAGTGCACGCCTGTAGAGATGTTCGCACGCCCAAAAGCCAAAAACTTTGATTTTTTCATTTTTATATTTCTTTTATCTTGAAATTCTTTTCTTTTCATATTTTTCCACACTTTGGCTTGTAAGCAGTGAAGCTCACATGGGTTTGAGTATTATAGTGGCGCTGAAGCCATACTTTTGATCAGCCTAACCATGACTTCTCCTAGGAGACCATAACAACTCAGAGAAATCGTTAAATGTGTAAAATGTATAATAATCTTCAATACTCAGTGTCTGGACACAATATACGATTCCCCTTCTAGCCAAGTACAAATCTTAACCTAAAATTAAACTAGAAGAATTCAATCTCGGATTCTAAATTCCTAACGGGTATTTATCAACGGAATAATCTAACATTACTTTGTGGAATAAGACCAGTGTGTGTTTTGAATACTCCACCTTCTTGCAAATAGAGGTCCTTGATTTATTCAAAACAACTAAACTATGGGAAAGCAAACAAAAGCAAACCAACTAATAAAACAAACTAATCTAAGAAAGCAGGGAAAAACGAAAGCAAAACCAAACCCAAACAGGAAAAGAAATCTAAACTAGCTATGTACAAAGCAAGACCCACTAGGAGTCTAGGGCTGGAAGTAATGCTTTAGAAATTGCCCGTTAACGGGCAATGGAACTTCTTCTCTGGTCAATGTCTTCAGTTTGAAAGCATTGTCTCCCAAAATTTCCGAAATTTGAAAGGGACCCATCCATAGGTTGTCAAATTTGTTGTGGTCTCCTCTTCTCTCGTGTGCTTTGTCCCAACAAAGGACTAAATCAGAAATTCGAAAAGCTTTAACTCTTGCTCGCTTATCAAACCATCTCTTAACAATGTCTTGATGTTTAGCAAATTTCTCCAAGGCTTGATCTCTCTTCTCTTCCAAAAGGAGTAACTGCGATAATCTGGTTTTAACCCTCTCTTCTTCTTCTAAACATTCTTGCATGAATTGTAGGGTTGGAATTCTCAGCTGTATGGGAAATATTGGGTCTTGTCCATAAACCAGGTGGTAAGGTGATGTACCCAAAGAATTCTTTACTCTTACTCTATCTACCCAAAGAGCGAATCTCAATTGCGTGTGCCAGTCCCTTGGATTTTTGTCTAGCAGTTTCTTGATGACGTTCAGTAAATTCTTGTTGGTGGATTCTGCTAATCCGTTGCCCTGGGGATAGTAATTTGATGAAAATTTCAAAGTGATACCATGCTCGAAAGCCCAGTTAGAAAACCTTAATTAAGAGAATGCGGAACCATTGTCACACACTAAAGCATGAGGACATCCAAACCTGGTGATAATGTTCTCTTCTAAAAAATTAATCACAATATCAAAAGTGCAAAATTTTAAAGCTTGAGCTTCTGACCACCGCGTGCAGTAATCAGTTGCGGTTAGGATATACCTGTGTTGTGCTGAGGAAGGTGGATTGATCATACCAATAAAGTCGAGTCCCCACTTTGCGAAAGGTCACACTTCGATCACAGGTTGCAGTGGCATAGCAGGGTTCCTTTCTCGCGCTGCAGTGATTTGACAAATGTAGCAGGTCTTCACGTGATCAAACGCATCTTTAAATACGGTTGGCCAATAGTAGCCAGCCATCAAAATTTGGTGTGCTGTTGCGAGAGATCCTCTGTGGCCGGTTCCGAATCTGGAATGGAAATGCTCTATTGTCTGCTTAGCTTCTTCTTTTCCCAGGCACCTTAGAAAAACTCCTTCGTGATTTCTCCTATACAATACTGCCCCTTGCAACATGTACCTCTGGCTTTTCATTCGTAAGGCCCTCTTTTGTACTGGTTTTAAATGATTCAGGCATTTGTGATTAAGGAGGAAGTAGATGATATCGTCATACCACTCATCAGGGGATACTTCTTGTAATTCATATACATGTTGTACTAATTCAGGTCCTGTAGCAATAGTTTGTGTCAAGGCTTGGCCACAGACAATCTTCATTGGTTGAATTTCAATATCATATTCCTGGATGATTGTGACCCATTTACCCCTCCTTTCTCCTAATTCGTTCTGCATCAAGAGGGTTTTGACGGTCACATCCGGGACGATGGAAAAAACTTTACTTCTCAATACATAGTGCCAGAATTTCTTTATTGCTTTAACCAAAGCATATGCTTGCTTTTCAACATTCAGGTACTTCAGCTCTGCATCCTTGAAAGGTGCACTCATAAAGGCAATAGGATGTTCATCTTTCTCATCTATTCTTTGCATTAACATTGTGGCACATGTATGCTCTGATGCAAAGGAATATAGGTAGAATGGCTTGGTATAATCAGGACTGACTAGGATAGCAGCGTCAACTATGGCCTATTTAATTTCTTCGAAAGCTTTTCTTATCCATTCTATCCACTCTATCTTTGCATCCTTTTTAAGCATTTCAGTCAAGGGTCTGACTATTTCAGCAAATCCTGTTATAAATTTTCTCACAAAATTAATCTTTCCGAAGAAAGACTTCAATTCCTTCTGACTTGAAGGTAGACCAACTCTGGAGATAGCCTCTACTCGATCAGGGTCTATAAGAATACCCTTTTCTGTTATTACATGGCCAAGCATCTTTCCTTCAGTTACCCCGAACACACATTTCTTCAAGTTCAAAGATATTCCATATTTTCTACATCTTTCGAATATCCTTATCAAATCTCTGACATGAGTCTCTCTTTTCTTTGAAAATACTGTAAGGTCATCCATATAAACAATGATGCACTTCCCTATGAGATCCTTAAAAGCGATATCCATAGCCCCTTGAAAGGTGGCTCTGGCATTGATCAGACCAAATGGCATCCTCTTGTAGGAAAATGTGCCCCACTTCATTGTAAATGTCGTCTTAAGCCTATCCTCTGGTTCTACGAGCACTTGGTTGTAGCCAGAATATCCATCTAGGAATGACATCATCTGGGATCCATTCACAATTTGAATGACTTCGTCTAATGAGGGCAGTGGATAATTATCTTTTTCTGAAGCTCTGTTGAGGTTTCTAAAGTCAACACACAACCTTATCTCTCCATTCTTTTTGTAGACGGGTACCAAATTGGTGACCCACATTGAGTGGCGCACTGGAAAGATAATGCCTGCTGAGAGTAGCTTCTTCACTTCTTGAAAAATAAGGAGCTCTATCAGAGGATTCACAGGTCTTTTGCGTTGCCTGAATGGTTTACTGCTAGGTCTGAGGGGGATAGTATGTGTAATAATTGAGGTGTCATATGTTTTCAAACCCTCGTAGCTCCAAGAAATAATGTCTTTGAATTGCTTCAGACTCTTGACTATCTGTTCCTTTTCTTCATCTGTGCACACTTTGCCGATGAGAATATTCCTTATTTCCTCTTGTGTTCCAAGGTTGACAGCTTCGTGTTGGGCTCCATCATTCCTTTGGTATTTGATAGCGTTGATCTGATCCTGATCAAAGATTCTTTCTAACTGGATCATCCCTTTGGGAATGTTATTGGTTTTTAGGTTCATTATGCCTTCGGTATCAAATTCAGTCTCCCCTTGATCTTCTTCTTCATCAATTACTTGGGTGAGAAAAACATCTGAATTTGTCAGAAAATATAGGATGTGCTTATCATCATCAAACACTTGGAAGTTGGTGATATTATCTGGAACTGACGGTGTTGAAGTGATCTCTACTGTAAATTTCTTCACTGCATCCATCTCGAGCGGCTCTAAGGAACTTGCTGATTGGGCTAGGGAATTAGCAATTTTGTTTTGAGAGCGATACACTGATTTGATGTTGAAAGCGTCGAAGCTTTCGATGAGATCCTAGACACAATTTCTGTATCCTCTCAGCCTCTTGTCATGGCAAGCATACTTCTTTCTTACTTGCCTTACTACAATTTCTAAATCACCATAGACATGTAGCACTTTAACCTTCTTGCGAATTGCATGGAGCAATCCATGCACTAATGACTCATATTCTGTAACATTGTTGGTACATGGAAACTGCAGTCTCATGGCGGCCAGGTAGGTTTCTCCAGATGGACTAATAAGCTCATACCCAGCTCCATTGCCTTTCTTGGATTTTGAACCATCGAACCTCAAGGTCCAAACTTGTTCTTGCTCTGGCAATTGATGGGGAGTGGAAATTTCTTCATTCTGGACTTCAAAGTAATCTTCTTGAAACTGGTTTACATCTTGAATCTTTTCTCCCTCTGATGAGAGATCTCTTTCTTCATCTGATATTGTCAAACATTCATCTTCTGAAATTTGGGATGTTCTTGCGCGCACTTGATCTAAGGCCATTTTGCACATGGCGCAAGAGAATTCGGAATGGAAAGCGTTGTGGATACGGCACCAATTGGGTAGCAACAAGTCCTGCACAAAGGCATGACTTCCCAATTCTCTTTCTTTTCTTGTACTTCTGAGCACAAATCTTCTAAAATTCTTGAACATGCTTTCACCTTCATCTGGTGATAGCTCTTCATCACTCTCTGTAGGTACTTCTGTTGAATCTAGATCATTTGAACATTGTAACATCAAAACTTCTGGTGCCTGTGGGATGTACTGGCCCAAATCTGTTTCACAAAACAAAATCTCATTGTTTTCCCCATTCTTAGTGATCATCAGTCTAAGTCTAGGCATACTTTCAATTCTGATCTAGTTGGGAATACCCTTCCAAGGCAACCACATATGCGAAAAGTTAGTGGCGAAGTAGCCATTCAATCTGCGAGTCCAGTCTCTTCCTAAAACCATACCGTATCCATCTGGAATATCAACTACAGAAATGTCAATGAACTGTTGAATCCTTGGATCGGTTGATAATTGCATGTGGATGTTGTTCAATTCCCCTATGACCAGGACTTCCATCTTATCCAACTTTGTTACTTTCTTGTTTGTTCTTGTGGGTGTCAAACCCAATATGCAACAAATTGCTAATGGCATTACATTGCTTGATGCTCCTGAATCAATTAAACAATTGTGTAGGAGTTTGTTGAAAATCCGGAGCGAGATGAGGAAAGGAGCTGGTTCATCTTTTCCCTGATAGAATATCACGAGACTTCCTTTTTGTGTGTCGGCTTCTGCTTCCTTAGCTCTAACCCTAGTGTTCTTCTCAATCTGTGGAGTCTCCGCTCCTTTTGCTAGATTCTCTGTCTTATTCTCTTTTGAACTTAGACATACTTGTTCAAATCTAGCTGATTTCTAGCCAGGCATCTCTATGCCTTCTTTTACTTCATACATACCTCAAGCTCCTTTAGAACTCTGATGTCCTTCTTGGGTAGATTGGAACTGTTCATTTTGGACGATGTTCACATTGGTTGTGGAATGGATAGTCTTGTTGACTGAATCTTGCGCTGTATCCTTCAAGCTGTCTAGGAACATATTCCTTATCTCTGGAACCTTCATTAATTCAAACAAGGACACACTCACCTTGATTTTCTTTACTTCTTTCATGACATATTGACTCAATCTTCGCAATTCATCCTTAGGAGGGGTAGGATTACTAGTATTACTACTAGCAGCATCTCCCTGCCTGTATTGTGGCGCGTCTCTTGGAAGAGGTGGGTTATTGTTTGCATTTGGATGTGGCGGTGTGTGGAAGTTATGCAGAGGAACTGATGATGTCAAAGGCTCTTGATTTTTCCGATAGTAAACCTTTGGTGGATTGTTTCCCGTCTGTTGGAATGCTTGAATTTCTTTAATGCCTTCAACCAATACGCTGTTATTCAATGGCGGGAAATAATAATTGGTCGTGTCTTCTACAGGTCCTTTAGCAACTGTGCATGAGTAGACGGTAGGTGGTGCCTCCATAGGTCTGTTAGCTGATGCGGGTGGAAACCTTTGAGTGTGTTGATACTGTGGATATTCTTGAGGTAGATACTGAGTGCTTTCAATTACAAGGGCCTGATCATATCTGGGCGCAGGAACTATTTCATATCTAGTTACAGGAGCATTTTCTGAATTTCTCTTGTCACTTTTAAAAATGTCTGCCGCCACTTGAAACTCGTGACAATGTAACTCGGAATGCTGATCTGTGTTATGCAATCTGCACCACCCTGATAACGCTACTTCGGCTAGGAATACCTTGTCAGCAGGACGATTGTCCACAGGCGGATTGTCTAAAGGTGATGGCACATTTCCATTATTGGGTCCAGTGTTCCATGTCTTCCTTTGAAAGCCTGGATTATTGTTCTGAAAGCCTTGATTATTTCCTTGAAAATTTTGAGTGTCTCGTTGATACCATGAATGACCCTGCCCTTGGTAATTTTCTTGAGGCGGCTGGTAGTTCTTTTGAAAATTTTGCATCTGACTATTCTGCCCCTTTAGATAGGTGACTTCAGTTGATAGCCTCTTGAATTGTTCAATCAACTCCCTCATTTCATCCTTTTCTTCCTGAGTTCATGTGGAAGTTGTCACATTCTAGAGATATATTGGCTATGTTGGTGGCATTTGAGACACGGGCATCCCTGGGTGGAGAACCATTTGATTACTTGGAACTGGATTCATCATGGGTGTTTGGTGGGCCAATGCTCGATTAATATCCTGAATTTGATTCTGAGAAGATGCATTTCCTAAATAGTGGAGTGGTCCTGGGACCAAACCTATTCCGAGACCAGTACTGGCCGTGATTGCTGGAGCATATGCTCCTTTCAAATCTGTTGGGAGCGGATTTGTCGACTTCACAAACATGGCAGTAAGACAATCTAAGGCTTCGTAATAAATTGGCAATGCTGCCGCATTGTTCAGCAAATAAGGGTCTCTTAGCCGGGTATAAGCCCTGTGGAATCTATTATTGAATGTACTAATCGGCTCATGTTCCTTCCTTTTGATTTCCACAAATTGTCTATACAAATCAGATGGAGCAATGGGTGGTCTAAAATTTTCTAGAAAAGCGGTCTTCATTTGTTGCCAGGTGCGAATGGAGTTAGCTAGCAAATGGATATACCAGTAAGAGGCTTCCTCATCAAATGTGTAAGGAAATAATCTGCAGGCAACATCTTCTTCTTGAATGTCTCGGTTTTGAAGAAGATCTTCAAATAGTTTAACATGCTCGTCTACAGTGTGGTTCAAGTCACCACTATGGAACTTGGAACAAAAATGTTCCAGATTCTTGGGTAGATCATGGTAAATAGGAAACGTCATAGGTGACGCATCAGCTGGACGCCACGCCATTGGAGCGTTTGGTTGATTCGGTTGAACCGGTTGAACTGGTTGAACTGGCTGTGCAGCCACTGTAACTTGTTGACGATCTAGTTGTTTGGCAGTTGGTGACTTTTGGAAAAGACCAAAAGAATCTTCTTCGCGTGGTACTTGTGTACTTGATGATGCTTCCTGCAATGCTTTTCTTTGCCTATTTCTGTGGGGAGATAGCTCAACAAACTCCTTGAAAGAGTCGGGAGTGGATCTGGTGACTCTCCTAAACTTCTCCGCCGAGAAAGAACCAATTCGATCCAGTGTGTCAAGCTTATCGAGGTGGTGCAGGATCTACTGGTGCTGGAGCTATTTCTTGAGCTTGTTGATTCCCTTGTCAGTTGGCTTGTCAATTGTGCTCTCATTCAAGAGCTTCAAATCTTTCAACAAAGAGGTCTCTTTGAACGTTGAATTCAATTCGTCGTGCTCTTTCCTCTTCTCCTTCAAGGATAAATCGCATGTGAAACCAATCAGGAGCACTTCTTCTCACTTGCCACGCAAGGCTGAACAATTCAGTGATAATGTCTTCTTGTTAGTCGTGAAAACCCAAATTCAGTTGCAATACTGGCTGGGGATCCTGGTTTGGATTAGGAATGCTGGCTGGGAGTCCCATTCTTCATTCTATTACTCAAACTTGAACCGGAAGATGAACTTGCGGCAAATGATCTTTCTATCTCGTCAAACTTTTCTTTTAGGCGATCTATCTTCTGCCTTGTCAAATCTTTCTTGATTGCTTCTTTGAACCTTTTTCCTTTCTCTTCTTCCCTAGCAAGGACGTGACTTGTTTATCTGAACTCAGCTCGATCTGTCTGCAACTTCCAAGCTAGTGTGTACAACTAATCAATAATATCGGTTGGTGGTTGATCAGGTTGCTCGACAGGTACTGCAAAAGGAAACTCATGTGGTAACACCATACTGCATCATGCTCACTTTGAGAGTAACTTACTATTGTTTTTAAACGGCCCTCCTTCTAGCGCCAGAACAATGTTGTTGCGTGTTTTATGACACACAAAACATTTTAGAACAAAGTGTCACAGACGCTCTATTCACTCTTGAAAAACTACTTCCTATGCTAAGATTGCAAGTGAGATCATAGGGTAATTCCAATGTTTAAGATGAACGTGGATAGGCTCTGTGGTATGGATGTGATTTGCTGTGGGCACAAGTAAGATTTTGCAAGTTATTCGAAGAAGTGGAGACATAAACGCAGTACCATTTTGGGTTTTTTGATTTATATAAAAAAAGTGAAAAAAGATTTAGGGTTTAGGAACTCTATGCTACTCCTAAGAACTCAAGAGAAGATGAGGATTAAATGAAACCGAATAAACCATACTCTGTTTCGCCACGTTCAACGACAACTACGCAGAGCAAGTGCAATCTTCTAGGAATGTGCTTGTGATTTTCACGTGATGAATAATTGCCATCAGATCGAACAACAATTATTAAAATAGAAGTTAAGCATCCACAGTAAAGCTCAGTCTAACTTTGCACATTGAGTGAAATCATCCACCCAAAGAAAGTATGAGCTCGGTTTCACTAATCTTTGTTATCAATCAATCATTCTTCTAACAAACATTTTAATTCAAATCTGCTAAGTGAGAAAGAAAACATGGGACCATGCAACTATTCAACAATCAAGTACTCAAAGCACCTCATGCATTTGAACTTCATTATCAAAGTAGCTTTTCACAACAATCTCATAAGAACTCTCTCTTTATTTCTAACTATCTCAAATCTGCTCTAACTCTTAATCTCTAATCTCTATATCTCTACCTTCTAATCTTCTAATCAATTTCCTAATGAGAATGAGAGAGTGAGGGGGGGGTTTATATAGTTTTTAAAGATTACAAAGAACGGCCGAGATTGATTCAAGATCAATGGACAAGATTAAATGGAACTAAACCCTAATTAGGGTTTCCAAAACCACAATCAGTTAACTTGAAGAAAACACTAGACAACTGGAGTGTCATCCTTATCCACTTGTGCAGCCCCACGTTCAGCGAACCTAGACACTATCAGGTCGACCTCCTCCATGGCAATGTCGGGCAGCACGCTGATGTTGTACTCCAGCAAATCCAAGTTCTCAGCACATTCTGCAAACATAGTAGCCCACGTTGGTTCCTGTAGCAAGAAAGAACTTCTAATGGCCATGAATTCGAACACTTTGGTGAATCCTTCTTTCATGATTGGCCCAGTGGTGGAGAAAACTTTCTGTACTTGCTCCTTCAAACTCCTTGGCCGCAAGTGTTTCCTTCGAACAATCTCCTTGTCTAGCATATCTGCAGCCATCTCATAGATTTTTCTTTGAATTTCTTTTACTTGTTCTTCAACTCTACCACTGTCCTGCTTCACCTTTTCGAGGACTCCTTTCCTTGAGATCAAAGCATACTACCATCCGTTGAAGTCATAAGCTGCTCCAACTTCAATGACCTTGTCTTCGATCAATCTTTGCTTAGAAATTCCCTTCAGTTCCTGAATGTATGGGATGATCCTGCTTTGAATATCCTCAAGACTACTACATGACTCCGCAAGTTCTGCAATTCGTGAAAGCATGAAGGAATCCTGTTCATTTATATGCACCAACTTTTCTGCAAACGCCAATGCCTCTTCTTTCCTTCCAATCATCCAGTCTTTAGCCTCTCTTGCTGTTGTCAACTCCTTTTCAAAATTTGCATCTGGTTCCTGTGAAGCGGTTGGAGGTAAAGGCGCCACATGTTCACCTTCGTTTAGTGGCTTTGTCAAGTGCTGGATGTAGTCCTTTAGGCGCTGGATTTCTTTCTTGTACTCTTTCTTCTTGGCAACCTCCTTTTCTAATCTGGCTTTGATGGTGGCTACGGAATTATCCAAGTCTTTGACTTCCTGCTCTTTTGTTGTTGGACCCATGTTGACAGTTGTGATAGCATATTCCTCAGGAGCAATCTCATCTTGAAACTTGTCGGCTGCAGGCACTGCAATTTGCACCGTGTGATTCCCAGCTTCATCTCTCTGAATGGTTGAGAACTTTTTGGCTTTCTTCCTTGGGGCAGTTTGCTCTAATCTGGCCAGAAAATCTGTGTCATTGTCCTCCTCAGGGACCTCCACTAGCACTTTTCTTTTCAATCTTTCCCTCAGCCACTCTGGAACTGTTGGCTGTTCAATTATGTCCTCTTGATTTTGGATGTCCTGCATGTCCTGTTCTTCCTGATCTTCTTGAATTTCTGGCATGCTTTGAATTTCTTGGACTAACTACAGACCCTGGATCTCCTGGACGGATGGGTCCTCTTGAATGCCTTTGAGGGCGGAAATCATTCCTTCCTTGAATTCTCCATCTCGATGTCTGTGTCGTTACCCGATTCCAAGATCTCTATGTCTACTGGAGAAGGTTGACCATCATCCTCTATTTGAATTGGCTCTATATTTTCAATTGGAGAAGGAATCCTGGCATTCTCCAAAGATTCTCTATCCAAGGCAAGCATCTCCTCTATGTTCTGGGAAGTAGCCGACTGGAGGGGTCTGGACTTGTGTTTCTTCCGTGAAGGCCCTTCATCTATCTCTTTACCCTTGTCTTGCCTTGCATCAGCTTCTTTCCTCTTCTTTGAGTTGGCGGCATCTGCTTGTCCACCTGCCTGAGATGCGCCGGCGTTTGAAGAACATGACTCAGTGTCTCCCATCAACTCGTAGGTAAATTGCACATTTCTCTATTTTAAGACTTCCACCTCCCAATCTATCCACCACTGAGAGTACTTGAAAATAGGGCGCATTAAGGTGGCTAGATCACCCATCTCAGGTTCGAACCATTTCATAGGTGGAAGCGGCTCATTTTCCTTGAAGCCTGGTTGCACGTATATTCCATCATCTTCCAGTTGGTTAGGTATCTTGAAGAGCTCTGTCAACCTTATCATGCTTAATGGCAGCCTTGACCATAACCTTCTCCTTACATCATATTCATCAGCTACGTTGGCCCAAAAGTCCTCTAAGTCAACCCGATGTTTATACCTTTCTCCGTCCACAGTTTTGATGTGATGGAGCGGATCGAAGTTGTTCCTGGATTTGTATGAGATAAATGGATATTGTTGAATCTCCAGTCGAGCGACCTCCGCTGCTTGTGCTGTCGAGCATGACTCCTCCATGTTGCCGATGAAAAATGGGAAGGTGACAGCAGCTTTCTGCTTAGGACTTTGGATGTTCTGATATGTTTCTAGGTGCCTTAGCACTTCCAACAATACCATCCTATTAGTCGGATAGATAGGCAACCTATAAGGATTTCTGGAAAATCCTTGGATTCTGATGTAGGTGAACTTAGGATATTGAATAAACCAGAATCCATACTGGCTAATCAGGCTCTTGGCTTCATGCGAGAGTCTTTGGTGAGTTCCGCCTTGAAGAAGCCGGGTGATATACATCAAAAATGCATTGTGAGCCCTCCGGAAATGAGACTTTTCTTTCAACTACAGTTGTGGATAGCAATCGTAGACTTTCAATTTCCCCTCGCCATTGTCAACCACGCCCTTGCATGTCAAGCCAGGATACTTCTAGTATCTTGCGAGTGAATATACAATGTATGAGCTCATGTGGAAACTTTTGGTCTTCTCAAAATTGACCAACTGTTCGTGCAAGCTGTCACTAATCATCCTGGACCAATTGAACATCTTGACTCCAGTGATTATCTCATCAATAAAATAGTACATCCATTCTTCGAAAGGAGCACCGTGGGCACTGCCTACTATTCTGTTAAGTAGCAGAACAATATCACCATATTCCTCTTTGAAGTGGGTTCTGATCAATTTTTTCGGCATCTTGCTTGTAGTAGGCTTTGGTTTTAATAACCAATTCTTGTTTATGTTCGATGCACAGAGATCCTTCTGACTTTGATAAAGTTTGAGTGCATCGTGCTTGGTGCGATAGGATGTTCGGTTGTACACTGGAATGCCAAAAGTCTCCTGGATTGCTGGCTCAAACAAGTAGGCAAGGACCCTTCCGTCAGGAGCTTCTATCTGTCTGTCTTGCGCATTGTAATGAAGTGCGCATTCTGCCATCAGCTCAGGACATTCTTTTGCTGGTGGAAATCCAGCTGCATGGACGATTCTGTTGCGCATCATCCTCATAGCGATTGGTGTAGGCAGACGTCCATCAATCCCGTACATTCTTTTCCAGAAGTCTTAAAGATCTACGTGGCCAAGATCAGTGTCTAGAACGTGCTCCCACTTGGACTTGATCTTTGATTGTGTTTGGACACCTTTGCTTGCGAATTTCATCTTGGCTGCTTCAAAAAATAGATCTGCAAGAGAAGGAAGAAAGGAAAATCAGAATTCGACATTAAAATCAGTTTGAAAGAACATTCCAGCTGGTAATCAGATTAGACTTCGCGAAAAATAACAAGCTGGAAGGAAAGAATAAACGGTGAAGCATCATGTTAACATGAAATGGACAAGAAAAAATCTGCCTTGTGACTTCTTGGAGACGTGATCACGATAGCAATGCAAGCTGATAACAGATTATTTCTTTCACCTTGCTGCAAATTTCTTCAACCTTTTGCCTTAAACAATTCCTTTCTCAGAACTTTTATTCTCAAAATCGAGTGATTGCATAAATGAAAAACGAAATCACTTATAGAAGTGAGAGGGTCGATCATTTTAGTAAATCTGCAATGTTTCCTTTGAATCAAGTTCAAACTCATCTTTTACTTTGCTTCCGAATGGCAAGTTCTATCCTCAATAAACTCGTCCGGGAAAGTTTCTAATTTCATTTCCAGTTTAACAAAGATCTTTATCTTTCTTTCCAATTTCGAAATCTTCAAGACTTATCTCTTTTTTGGTGTTGGAAAATAATTGATTAAAATAATTAAACTAATTATTTTATGTGTCCATTCCAACCCGTTCGATTTTCGAAAATTTCATTGCCAATGCCTTAGGCAAATTTTCATTTTTTCCAAATTATCTCGCCATAATCTTAATCATCCAATTTATTTATCCGTGATTTTTTTTTTTGATCGTTTCCCAAAAATATTTGGCTATGTCCAATTTTAATTGGCCATAAATATTTCTCGTTTGACATTTTCCTAGCTACGTCCAATAATTTCCTAGCCATGTCCAATAATTTCCTAGCCATGTCCAATAATTTCCTAGCCATGACTTGTCTCTTGTCCAAAATTCTTTCGCCATGTCCAATTTTATTTTGTCCATTTGCTTGATTTTTTCACCGTTTTCCTAGCCATGGTGATTTTATTTAACCACTTGGGCGAATCTTCAAAGTGTCATGCATATTTTCATTTTCCCAAGGTTCACACTTAGACAAAATTTTAGTTTTTTTTTTACTCTCTAACACATGGCGGACTTAGGTTATAATTTGGCCATGTCCAATTTTCCTTAGTTTGCTTTTCTTCATGGGGCAGACTTTAACATTTTCTTTGCCATTCACCTTTCATATCCAAGGCGGACTTGCCTTGCTTTGTGGCCACTTCTTATGTGTCTATGGCAGACTTGGTCATGTCTTTGGCCATACATTCTCCCTTGGCTATGCCTTAGCCATATTTTTCTATTTTGCTCAAGGGGCGGACTTCAGCTTGTGGTTGACTATTCATAGGGTGGACTTCATGGTTTGCATTGCCACTTTACTTCTTTTGGTGGGTGGACTTGGCTCTCTTGCTTGCCATCTAACACTTAACCCAGGGCGGACTTCAGCCTTTCTTTTACCATTGCTAACTTTGGAGGGCGGACTTCCTAACTTTGCTTGCCATTGGACTTCTTTCTCAAGGCGGACTTGACTGTCTTCTTTGCCACTTACAAGGGCAGACTTTGTTGATTCCTTGGCCATTGCTTAATATTTAAGGCAGACTTCCTCTATTTGGTCACCACTTGACTTCTTTTTGGTGGGCGGACTTCATCATTTGGTTGGCCAAGACAAGGGCGGACTTGCTTGATAGTCTTGCCATTGGATGCCTTGGAGGGCGGACTTGGCTGTTTTGATTGCCATTGACCATCTCATCAAGGGCGGACTTCATCCTCTTGCTTGCCACTTGAACTCCTTGGCTGAGGGCGGACTTTAGCTTGTGTCTGGCCATTGCCAACTTTCCTTAGACATTTCCTTCTCCTCCATGGGCGGACTTCAGCTTGGTACTGTCCATTGCTTCAGATTTTGTGCCATTTGCTTCACATTGTTAGCCATTGCCAACTTTTACCTGGCTGGGTTAAGGCGGAATCCATAGTTTGCTTGGCCATTGCTCAGATTTTTCTGTCATTGGCATGTTTCTTGACTAAGGCTGAAGGTGTATATCTCATTTTTCTCCATGATTGTGTTCAGATTTTCACAAATTTCTAGATTTCTTGACGAATCTCATGAATTTTCACCAATTTCTTGATGAATTTATCCTCTCATTCAACATTTTCGATGTTCTTTACCAGATTTCTCTTTGATTTTCTAGAATTTCTCACCATTTTTGAACGAATTTTCCAGATTTTTGAACTTTTTATGTGACTTTCCAGATTTTTTGCCAAAATTTCAAAAAATCTTTGAATCGATTTTCTGAGAGTTTCGTTGCTCGTTTCGAACTTCTGAGTGTGTTTTCGAAACTCGTGGCCCTTCTAAAAATAGAAACTTTCTAAAAATAGAAATTTTCCAAAAATAGCAACTTTCCAAAAATAGACCCTAAAAAATAGGGATCCCAGAATTGCCCAAAAGTGCCAAAAAAGTAGGTCCTAAAAAATAGGGCTCGGGGTGAAAAACCTTAAAAATTTGGAAGTGTCAAAATCGACCGAAACGACAGTCGTTCTTTGTCTCCCAGGCCCTCTAAGCACAATGGTGACGTTTATTCAGTGATCCAAGCGAAAATTCATTGACTCGACTCGGGTGACCGTTCAAAATTAAGACTTAAAACCCCCAAACGAAGAGCAGACAAAACGAGGCACGCGAAAGTAAAACCCTAAAAATGCAAACAACAAGGGTCCCCATTTGCAATGGGGCGAGGTGTGAATTAGGTCACAACACTACCTACTTGATTTTGGAGCCTCAACCAATGTTATGGTGTGACTCAGTTGGACAAGACAAAGATCAACATATTGAGAGAAATTAACAGGATACACATGTAGATTACAATAGATCCAAGGGTCCAATAGGTAATCAACATTCAAGTTGTTGATATCCCTAGCACATATGGCATCATACTTGGGTGGGATTTCACCCTGGCCTTGAATGAGTATGCCACAATAGATTATTCCCACCTATGCTACCATGGAAGGGGTTTCCCAACTAGATCGATATTGATAGGGAGTCACGTATGAAGTTCATGATCACGGAATACAACAATAAAAATAAGGTGTTGTTTGCAGAAAGAAAATTAGGAAATTATTGCTCCATGGCCTATTAGGACAATCAAGAATTCCAAAAGACGGGATGCCAAGGAGGTTCGCCTTGTACTATGTAGTGATCCCCCCAACTTAATTCATGTTCCTAATAGTATAGACAAATTGTTTGAATTTGAAGATGAAGAATCCTATGAGGATGGTAGGCTTGGATTGCTAGATGGATTCCAAGAGTTCATGCAAAAATGTGTACAAGATCAACTCAATTTGGGAGCAAGGATAGACTTTTAGGAGCTGCTCTTACCTAGCTAGTGTCGGGTACATAATGTTGCACACATTAAATTTGAGTGTTGCTTATGTCAAGTAGTAGTAGAGAATATAGCAAGGTAGATCAATCCCAAAGGGAAGCACTAGATGGAGCAGCCAAACCAAAGCCATGTTGAATCCATGTAGTCACTCAAGGCTATCGAAACAAATAAACTACCAAGGAAGGAAACAAGATCCACTAGCTTCAAATTCAAAGAGTCCTCTGGATTTTGGATGCTTTACTTCAACGGGTCCAAATCCAAACAAGGAGTAGGAGCTAGCTTTGAGATCATTAGTCCTATAGTCAAGACGTTTTTTCCTACACATAATCTTTAGTTTTATTGCATGAATAATGTATTAGAATATGAAGCATTGGGTCATGGACTTTTGATGGCATTAAGAAAAGGGGTAAAAATGCTGCATTTGGTGATTCTAAGCTAGTAGTAAAACAAGTTAGGAAACTATATTCTTGTCATGATAGAAGCTTGGAAAACTATAAACATAGGATATGAGATCTTAGAGAAGGCTTAGATGCATTCAAAATTAAGTTGATCCCACATGCTAAAAATTATACTATTGATGCATTAGCCCAAGTAGCTAGCACCCTCTAGCCTCTCTCTTTAGCTAGCCTAAATAAATTCATAGTAGAGCTCACTTCCACTCCATCAGTGCTTGACAATCTCACCAATTTCCAAGTGTTCAATGATGATAAGCACATCCTCAATTTCATCACAAGCTTTGATGTGTTTGCAACTAAAATAATAGATGAAGCAAAGCCTCAAGAAACAAAATTAGATATAGAGGGGGTCATTAACCCCAAGACCAACACAATACCATTAGGTATGGTTTAGTTGGAGAAGATATTTGATTTGGATTAGATAAGAGATCAGGATCACCAAAATAAGAAGGGCTCAATTGATAATCAGTGTGATACTCATAACCTAGGTACGAATGAAGAAATCAAGAACATGTTCATCGGTAAGGTGTGCACCCCAGAGGAAAGGAAAGGGATCATTGATTCCCTATGCACATATTATGTTGTGATTTCCTAGAGCTATGAGGACTTGAAGACATATGACACCTCGATCATCACTCACACCATCCCTTTCAAGCCAGATGTGAGGCCTTTTTTGACAAACACCAACACCCAATCAAAGCATTGTTGGAGCCTATCATCTATAAAGAAGTTTAGAAATTACTATTTGCCCAAATTATCTTCCTAGTTAGGCACTCCACATAGGTGGAAAATTTGGTTCTGGTTAGAAAGAAGAATGGTTAGATCAGATTGTGCATAGACTTCTAGAATTTTAATGGGGCCTTAGAAAAGGTCAACTATCCAGTACCCTTAATAGATGAGGTATTGCAAATAGTCATTGTCCCATTGCAACCAGTCTTGGAGGTAAGGTCATTCATTCAGTGGGGACTCAACTTCACTGGTCTGGTAAGCCCACCATCCTCTACAAGCCACAAGTGCATTCTAACTGCTTCTAATTATTGTACTAGGTGGACAGAAGCAATAGCATGTAGAGAATACAACACCAAAGTTATTAAATTCCTAGAGAGTTTTATCTTAAATAACTTTGATTTCTCGTTTTCCCTTATGTGTGATAATGGCCCTACCTTTTTGTCCCTTAAGTTTTCTAGTTGGGCCTTTGATTATAGGATTTCACTCAAATTCTCATCTAAATACTACCCTCAACAAAATGGCCTCACTGAGTCAACAAACAAAAATATGCTAACTGTGATCTAGAAATTACTTGATAGAAATTCAAAAGACTAGAATACCCAGCTACATTTTTCCCTTTAGAGGGATTGTACGTGCCATAAGGCCATCCTGAGTGATTCCTCGTTTCACCTCATTTATGGCTTGGAGCCTATCTTCCCTGTTCACCTCAAGATTCCCACACTCTAGTTTATCAACATGTATTATGAGGAGGGAGATCACCTATAAGCCTATCTAGCTAAATTGTTGCATCTAGAAGAAGTTTGTGACCAAGCAATAGAAATTTTTTTCAAGCACCAGGGCATAGTCAAAACATGGTTTGATCACCGAGCCAAGATAAAGGCCTTTAGGATTGTTGATTTAGTCTTTTTTGGGACAAGGCCCATGAAAACAAATTGAGACATGACAAATTTGACAAGCTCTAGCTTGGCCCCTTCTAGATTTTAGAAATTCTAGGAGATAATGCCTTTCGCCTCAAAATGCTCACTAGAGAGGATGTCTCGTTGCTTTTCAATGGGAAATACATCAAAAATTATTTCTTTTCTTGAGCTTCTCAAGCTTGTTCTTTGTAAATAGTTGTATATAGGTTACCTTAAGTTCCTTTTCCTTTGTTGTTGTGCTTTTGCTTCACTTTTTCTTGCTTTCCTAGTTCTTGTTTTTATTGATGGTGCTTCTCTATTTTGATGTAGTTCCCACACTTGGCTCATCAAATGACCTACTTTTCTTTCCACTCCTATTTGTTCTTTGGATAAGTCTTCATCCATTACTGCTGATTTCTGACTACTCCCGTGAAGTGGGTTTCCTTATCAGACTCTGACTTGATTTAGAGTGGGACCCTTTGTTGAATCCCTTCACATTTATCTCAAATCAAATACAAAAATATACTTTCAATATTCTGATGAGTTGTACCATAGCCATTATGAGGTTCTGACAAGTGAAAAAATCCTAAGTCTGCTCCAGTGATCACTGTGATTCCAAACCCAATGTAAGATTTTGTTCTTACACAGTTGAGCAAAAGAAAAGAATATTAAAGAAAATATTATGGAAAAGAGAAGAAAGTGTTGAAACAAGCAACTATGTGGGTGTGCAAAAAACTCTATCAGGACTATGGACGCCCTATTGGAAATGTAGAAATGTTCATGGGGTCACAACAATAACTCTATCGGGGCCATGGATGGTTGACTAACAACAGAGCAATGTTTAGGTTACTTTTGGGGTTAGACATTTTACGTAGCTTTCCTTGACTAATTGACTGTTGTTCATATGGTCTCTGAAGGAGGGAAATGAACTCACTATACACACACCTTTGAGATACATTGTGACTTGATTTAACTAAGGATATTGCCTCCCTTTGAGTTCCTAGTTCCCAATGGAAACCGGCTTCTGGTGTGTGAAATTAGAGATTTTGGGTTCTGGATGAACCCTTACCCTTAGAATGCTTGAGATTGTTCTCCCGACAGAGTCCCCATTTGTTGTGTTTATAGCACCGGTGTTGGAGCACCTAGTGTTATTATGCCTCCAATAGGCAATATTGTAAAATTTAAATTATCATCATGTTATGCATGTAAAAGATCATTTAAAATGAATTTGAGTAGGTTCATAGGATGTCAAAGAGGTCAAATTGCAAAAGTTGTCTTTTGTTGCAAAAGATGCAAAAATTGTAAAATTGCAAAATTGTTGAGTTAGGAAGATGAAGAGTCATTCTTATAAAAGGAGTTTGTGGGTCAGTTGTAACTGATGGGGAAATCAAGAAAACTCATGTAAACATATTTTAAAGGCCTTGTAAAGGTGATCCAAGGCTAGTAGATTGTATTTTGAAATAAGTTTGGTAAATAAAAGTACTTTATTCTGCACTTTCAACATTTTCTCCCTTGTTTCCAATCCTTGTACAGAAAATACAGTATTTTATAGGCTATATTCTTGATTTAATTTCTTAGAGTAAGGTTTTAGCTTTCTTTTGAAAGAGATTTGAGGTCTTTTCATTAATTTTAGTGGATAAAAGAGCATTTTTACTATAAACTAGTTTGAAAACCCCAATTAAGGGTTTAAGAGTCTAAAGAATAGTCTAGCAACCATTCCATCAATTTAGGCTTTGTGAGTTAGTGGAATGGGTTAGTATAGATTTTTTTTAGTGTTGTTTGTATTTGCAGATGTAGGGGAAGGGGAGAAATAGAGTTCTTGTTGTTGTTCCAAGTGATTTTCAATGATTTCAATGCATAAATTGATGCCTATAGGTTAAGGTTGGAAGAATTGACAGTGGTAAAGGTTAGGAGACTATTTTTTTAGCTTTTGCATACCTATTTCAAGATGTTTGAAGTGGTGCCAAGGTGTATGGAGGTCTGGAATGTATATTTTCTATAAACCCTCACTATTTGAGCATAATTTTAAGCATTGAGCAAGGGTTTATGTTTTGTTGCTTTGGTGGGTGATATCTTTGATAAAGATTGTGGACTTATGACTTTTCTGACCTATTGAAGTTCTGTCTATAGTTATTTGAGGTTGAGGAGTGTGTTAGTGAGTACTTTCTTTGCTAATAAGGCCTATTTGGAACCTAAATGCTATGGGACAATCATTTTTGTTGATATACTTTCCAAAACAACATACTGTGAGTTTGAAATATGTTAAATAAGTTTATAATGGGTTCCTAAAAATATAATTTTTCTTTGGACTCCTACAAGCAAGTTGGTCTTTGGATGCAAACAATTAGGAAACTGATAAATCAATGTTATAAGGAATTTTTACTGGTTTGTTCCTATCAATCTAAATGTAAATAAAGTTCCCTAAGGTCTAGTGAAAAGCTTGGAATCTAATTTTAGGTTTTGAATGTATTGGTAGCCTCTTGAAGTCATGTTTCATTCAAGTGTATTTGTTAAAGTTAAGGTGATCTTTTCAAAGTTAGTGTTTGGGGTTTGTTGATGTGTTTCTAATGCACTTATCAAAATAGCTAATGCATAGGTGCATCACCTCTCTTGAAAGAAAATCTTCCACAATCAAATTGCAGAACACTATCCCAAGGTCTCTCAGATGTTAGGTCATGACTTGCTTGGAATCTCTTGATTGGTTGATGTGTTTGCTAGTAATTACATGGAAAAATTATAGATGAATTACAAAGTGTGGGAAGTTGGGCCTACAAATGTAGTTTCAAAGTGTTGGAAGTGAATGAATAGTGGTTGTCCATTCAAAACAGCAAGTTAGAACTCATCAAGTTCATCTGATTTAGCTTCATGGTGATGCTTGGAATCCTACTCTAACCAAGGACTAAAAGAAATAGAAAAATGGAAAGGGATAAGGAAGTTATTCTAAATCTAAGTTATGAATAAACAATAACAATGGAGGCTACTATAGTAGAAAAACTTCTTAAAACTAGGTTTTGCTTGACCAAGAGAACCTACAACTACACAAAACCAGTGTAATCTCCTAAGGTATGTAAATTTTCATATTGGACATGCACATCATGAACATGCAATTAAACTAGGTTGCAACAATGGAATAAAGAAGTCCAAGCTAACTTTACACAATAGTTTGTCATCAACAAGTGCTAAAAGTATGGGTTGAAAGTTCATCAAATACCATAACAACAATTTTCATTATCACATCCACTCAAGAAACTAAAACTAAAACTAACTTGGAAGTTAAACCATGCATGCATAATGAACAAGCTCAAGAGAAACACCCACAAAATCATGCAATTCTTCTCTCTATTGCTACAAAATGCCTTTACACCAGTTTTCCAACCATTTACAAATGAAGGGCAAGTCCCTATTTATAGTTTTCCAAATTCCAAATGAATGGCTAGGATTAATTTGCATTATGTGGCTTAGATTTTCCTTACATTAGGGTTTCACCTACTCATTATGTAGCAATTTAAAATACAGCTTTTGGATTTTCTTATTTTTTCTTCTAGTGCACTATCATTGTAGCACTTTTGTCCTATAGTTGATTGCTCTTTTACTGTAGTTGAAACTATTAAAAGGATGCCCTTTGCTTGGTGGATTTACAATGTTTGAACATTTACGATGATTTGCATCAATGGATTGGTTGCCTTGGACTTAACAGGATAGCTATGGATGGATCATGATCATTTGGAAAAGGTAAAAGAGATTTTAGTCACCACTAACTTCGATTTTCTCTATCATGTAGCCACCTATCTGGTAGTCCATTTGGCAAGTTAATCATTGCTCAAGAAAACATGATTATGTTGGAAATCCTTCTCAACATTGGTACATTCTCCTAGATGGTCATGTGGAAGCAGACTCATGGTCAAACACATCCATGCAATCTCCTCTTGTGGCAAGCTCCTTTGATGATCTCTATTCATAAACGAATCCCTTCAAATTTTAGACTCTAATTTGATGAAATAATGGTCCTCCCTTTAATTTCATTACTTGCACTATCGAGGGGAATTCTTCCCCTATACTTGATTCCATATCAATGCATCCTAGCTACGAAAAGTTCATTCAAAGTCTCAACTCCCCCCCTTTCATTTCTGTAAAATAACAAATGATTAAAGAGTACTAACAAATATCTCTATAAATGAGTTCAGATTAGAGCTCTAATTTGTGAATTTTGTCCCATAAACCCTATTGATCAACATATCCCAAGAGCCCATTAAAGTGATAAAGATTCATTTAAAATTAAAAAATTTACAATCATGGGTGAAATTATGACATCTCTATGATAATAAAGTTGAGTTATTGGAATAAAAATAGAGGGTCACAACTTACTTAGCACTACCATCCCTCTTTCCATGAAGTGACCATCCTTCTTTCCCATGATGGTCCAAGTTGTCAAAGAGGACATTCCTCTCCCTTTCCTTAATAGGCACATGTCTTGTGGAGGATGGCAGAATATCATCACATGGGATTCGAGCCCACCGGTGGCATCCTTAAGCATAAGGTCCGTGAAAGTAGATTCGGAGATGAGAATTTGTTTCATGATTATCAAGATTAGCCTCATGGTGCAAGAATGTTGCCACCTTGTAAAATTGTAAGTGAAAGTATTTAATTTTCTTCTGAAACAAATCTTATTCCATCGACAAGAAGCCTCAAAATTCATTCTTATAAGTCAATATCGATCACTCATTTACCTTAGCCCGATCCTCTATCAAAAAGGGAAACTTTCTTGGTTCTTTCCACCTCAATTCATGGTACTCTTCAAAACTCTCGCCACTTTGTTATGTATCATTTAGAAATGGACGTGCAAATTTCACCTAAACCAAGACCATCCGCGAGGCTGAGAGTGTAGGGAGATGTCAAGCAATGGTTGTCAAGGGTGTGTGAGGTGGCCATAGGAGGTGCAGACCCTACAGTGAAGATGGTTGTCAGGAGAGTGCAAGCAAAGACAGGCAGGAAGATGTGGTGAGAAGGCTGTTAAAGAACAACATTGAGGAACACGATGCTCGTATGGGTGAGGTCCGCACAGGGACCAACCAGCTAATAAACCTATATAGAACTAGTTATCATATTAGATATTATTCCATTCCTATCGCACTATAGGCATACACACATTGGTCATGCTACCAAAAGAGACTATATTGTCACCCTACTGTCCTGGCCTCAAATAAAAGGTGTACCAAGTAACGTCAAATATCATCCACTTTCCTAGTCTGGAAAAGATAGATAGTGTGGGTGTAGGGACAAATGACACAAATTATAGTCATCAACCTTAAGATCATCCTTTTGATTATGCACACACAGGACCATTGCCTTGCAAAATCGAGCACATAATAAAACTCAAAGGAGAATCAACCAAAATTCAATTCGACTCACTCCTATTGTCAAGGCCTTTATGCCACTTTGTGGAACCACCTCCTATGCTATTCCTCACAATAAAAGTTCAGTACTAGGAGGACATTGCCTTGACACATCATCAATGCCTAACCATCTAATATTTGACACTATCATATCATGCATGACCTTTATAAATAGGTCTGACTGATTCTTAGGCCAACAGATCTGCCATCAACAAAGTTGGTAAAAGAATGATCTACTATTCAACTCAGGTGTGCTTTCTCTCCATCAGACCAAGCCCTTGACTTTGTAGAATTTCTTAAGATCTAGGAAGACAATTTTTCAAGCACAGACAAATGAAATTGCATTAACCGATTTCATTGTTATTCACTCTAAATAAAATGCAAAGATATACAATTTTATAACCACCGTAGCAATGACAAGAGGTCGTGAAAGGAAAACAAATTGTTGTGTTTGCTTTAGTTAACATATCGTAGTGAAAGCAACACACATGTTTACTTAAGTTAGCTTATTGCATGAAACATTGATTATGGAGGAATTCATGTCCGTTGATGACAGAGGAAAAATAATGCTCACACCCCCCCTTAAGTCTAACTAAGTAGACAAAAAAGTGGAAAGAGGGAAAACCCTATGGGAAAAAACCCCCCCTTTAAACCTAACTAAGGAGAAAAATTCCTATAGAGGTAACAAAGATGAGTCCTGGCATCAAGGCCATTTTAGGTACCCATTTACATATCAAATTCTCCCACAAATATAGAGAGAATATAAAAAAAGGAAGATATGAATCCCCCCAGAATGAAAGAGCTCCCATGCCAATGATGAATGCCTAAAGACATAATATGATCCACTATCTGCAAACAACATTTCTCCCCTTAGGAAGAAAAGGATCCACTGGTGATTGGAGAAGCCAATCCAAAAAGATGGGTGATATTGGAATCCAAATCTAGATGTGTTCCTCTGAAAACTGCTCACATGTCGACATCTCTGAAAGCGATGATGGTTATCCAAGATCTTGTGAAGACTAATCTAGAGCAAGCTGCAAAGGCGATGATGATGGTGGGACAACAACGTTAATGTGGCTATCAACAAAGAAGAGTGGAATGTCCTCAAAGTAATCCTCCAGATTTGCAATATAGGACTCTACAAACAAGGATGATATGTCTGCAATATACGAATCCCAAGTAGCTATGTCTAGAAAATGTATGATGCCCTGTTGCAAGAAGCCATTGGAAGCTTTCAAAGAAGCAACATAGAACTCAGAATCAACAACAGATGCAAGGACAGAAGAGTCCTCAAAGAGAAGACATATGTCCTCAATGTTGTTGTCATGATCAAGGAGGAGAGACTCTGCAAACAAATAATGAATGTATGAAAGGATGACATCTCATTGATTAAGAGGACAAGAGTGAACTTGTAAAAGAGAATCTGAAGTAGCCTTCAAAGAAGCCAAAATCTCTTTTGAAATAGTAGGTGGAGGAGACTAAACAACTGCCAATATAGGAGGTGTAGAAAGAGGAGAAACAAGAAGAGATGGTGTTGTGTCATCAAGGCAATCAAGAGTCTTCCAATAATTAAGTTCCTCTTCAGTATCATCATCATACAAAGGATCGTCCTCATTATCATGGGAGAGAAGCATGTCTATAGTGGGATTATTTGGGAATGGAGGTTCAGTGGGATTTCCCATAGAGTGGTCCAGAGAGTGTGAAGGCACTCAATATGTGACAAAGCCCATGATGTGTGGTCCCCAACACTTAAACCGATTAATCCTAAGACATGATCATTTCTACTTTCCCATACAGATTTCTACCAACATGCAGTTGGTTTAGGAATAAGTCCAAACAAATGCGGAAATAAATGAATCCATTGGCAGTGCTTTAGGATTCCATCACACCAAGACTTATAGTTTTCTTCTCCCAAACTGATGACAGATGGATGATTTCTAATTCCCATTTTTAGACTAGATATTTACCCCTTTTGGAACTTTATTTTAGTTCATATTAACCCCCAAAAATGAATGCAAAAAATGACTTATCGCTTACATACAGTGACATGCAAACACATGAATGAAACATGCAAGTTCATGCAAAAGAAATCTACACACTATAGATGGAATAAGCCTGATTTGTAATCATAAACCTCCAATTGATAAATTCACACCTGTGAGGATACCTTTTGGGTGTGATACGGATGAAGATGTTGGCAGTCATTGTGTGGGTAGAGGGCACTCTTGCTGCTTGGTCAAACACCCACACCCAACTTCCTTCTATGTTGTATATAAGATCCTCTATGTAGGTCGAGCCAATAATGGATGGTTGTATGTGGAGGACAGCAGGTTGGAAGAAGCAAATGACTAAAATTAAAGCCAACAATTTTCAATGCTTCGAAGCTTGGTGGGTGTGAGATTTGGGGCCTGTCATGTTGCTGCTCAGGTTTGGGCACTCAGAAGAGAGCTTTTCTTGGCATGTTGGAGAGATCATTGATTGTGAGCTGAGCGGTCTCCTTCACAATTATGCACCCTACAATTACTCACACACAACAATACACAACAAATGAAATCTATCAAAATACAATGTATTTGTTAATATAATGGCTTGTGAATATCTCCCACAAGGCTCTGATACCATGTAGAATTTCTTAAGATCTAGGAAGACAAATTTTCAAGCATAGACAAATGAAATTGCATTGACTGATTTCATTGTTATTCACTCTAAGTCAAATGCAAAGATATACAGTTTTATAACCACCTTAGCAGTGATAAGAGGTGGTGAAAGGAAAGCAAGTTGTTGTATTTGCTTCAGTTAACATATAGTAGTGAAAGCAACACTAATGTTTACTTAAGTTAGCTTATTGCATGAAACGTTGATTATAGAGGAATTCATGTCCATTGATGACGAAGGAAAACTAACGCTAACAGACTTGTCGCTCACCCTTATCCCATTGGGGAATAGTGTTATAGTTGCAAGAAGTGATCAGAGGTAGGGCCCATATGCACATCCTCAAGACTAGAGATATATCGCTAATCAATGAGTGAACTTACGTTCTTTATAAATTTCCCTTATGCCTCTTGCATTTTCATGTGATCCAAAACCTCAATATGAAGTGCCATGCTTTTAGAATGACCTGATTTTCCCTTTTCAATATTCAAGGGCAGGGTTAACTTTCATGTCTCATGGGACCAAGTGAAGAACAGGAAACAGGATGTGGGGCGATGTCGTATGAAGGTTGTTGTAGCTAGGGAGGAATAGACTGAAAAAGTTAAACGAAGTGCAGATGAAGATGCAAAAACAAAGAATAAAGAAACAGAACAAAATACACAAGAGATGACACTGATATTTTATCGTGGTTCACCATTAATGGCTACGTCCACACTAAGAGCAGAGAAATATTTTATTAGCAACCAACCAATACAAATGATACAGCAGCAAATATAAACATGTATTGGAGAAGCTGAAGAGTCAACAATTGGCAGGAAACACAAAGTGTCCGTTGGGCTTCAGCGCTTAACAAATCTCCCACTTGAAGTCCAACGGAAGCTGCAACCACCAACCATTCCCCTGCTCTAAATTTATGGTTACTTCTTCTTAACCAGACCAAGAGAAGTTCTAGCGCATTCAAACTTCTCTTTGCCTACAACTTTGGTAAAAATATCTGCCGGATTGACCTTTGTGTCAATTTTTACAACCTTTAACTTGCCCTCTTCAACCACATGACGAATGTAATGAGCATGACGGTCAATGTGTTTGGAATGTTGCTGAGATGAATGATTGTGAGCCATAAAGATGGCACTACGGCTATCACAAAACAGAACATACTCTTGTTGTTGACACCTCAAATCGCTATACAATAGTTGTAACCAAATCATCTCCCTAGCACCTTCGGAAAGAGCCAAATACTCAGCTTCAGCAAAAGAAAGAGCAACAGAATGTTGCAGCCTTGAGACCCAACTAATGGCAGCACCAGCAAATAAGAAAACATAGCCAGTGGTATACCGGCATTTATCCAAATCTCCGCCAAGATCAGAATTAGTGAAACCTTGCAGCGGAACATTATTTCCACCAAAACACAAAGCATAATCAGCAGTACCTTTAAGATACCTTAAAATCCACTTGACTGCTTCCCAATGAGACTTCTCAGGATTGCTCATGAACCTGCTCACAACTCACATTGCATGAGCAATGTCAGGACGAGTGGAAACCATGGCATACATAATACTGCCAACTGCAGATCGATAAGGAATGTTCTCCATAAAATCTTTATCCTCTTGGGTTTTTGGACTCAAATCAGAAGACAAACAGAAATGAGCAGCAAGAGGAAGAGAAACAACTTTTGCATCAGCCATACCAAATCTATCAATAACCTTGTTAAGATATGCCTCTTGTGATAATATGAGTTCTTTCTTACATCTATCTCTACTGATCATCATACCAAGAATCTTCTTGGCTGCACCTAAGTCTTTCATAGCAAACCGTGTAGCTAATTGCTCCTTCAACTCAGAAACAATCTTCTTACTAGTACCGGCTACCAACATGTCATCTACATAGAGCAAGAGAATAACAAATTCACCAGTAGAAATTTGCTTGTAATAAACACATGGATCCACGTCACACCTGACAAACTTGTGCTCAATCATAAAAGCGATCAAACTTAATATACCACTGTTGTGGGGCTTGTTTGAGCCCATACAAGTTGCACTTCAGCTTGCAATAAAGATGTTCTTGTCCTTGTTGTTTAAAACCTTCTGGCTGCTCCATGTACAATTCTTCATCAACATCACCATGTAGAAAATTTGTCTTGACGTCCAACTAGTCAAGTTCAAGATCCCAAACTACAACCAAACCCAAAACTGCCTGTATTGTATTCATTCTCACAACTGGAGAGAAAATCTCATTAAAATCAATGCCTTTCTGTTGAGCATACCCTTTGACAGCCAGTCTAACACGATAATGTTTCCTGCCTGCATCCTCTTCTTTCAACTTATACACCCAACGATTTTTCAAGGGTCTGCGATTAGGTGGAAGCGGCACTAAATCCCAAGTGTTATTAGCCTGCAATGAACTCATTTCATCTTGCATTGCATCATGCCATTTATCAGAATTAGTTGCTTGACAAGCTTCTTTAAAAGTAGTTGGTTCAGGTTGATCAGTAATTAAAAGCTGAGGCTCAGCCTCTTCTGAAAACAATAACTCATAATCAAAAAATTTTGAAGGACATCTCTTCTCCCGGGTAGACCTCCGTAACTAAGGAACCTCTTGTGGAAAATTAGAATCATCCAGATTCATTCGTTGTAGTTGATTTGGAATACTTGTTACCTCATTTTGCAAAACGCCTCTATTCAAAACATGTTCTTCATGACTGTGCTTCTATATATCCCCTGACAACATAATCCCATATGCCATGTTTCCAACCGTCTGCCCCTGCATACCAACTGGCTGATTTTGTATGGACTGCGCATCAAGTGAAGGAGCTAAGCGCATCAAAGAAGGTAAGGAAGGCGGAGCAGAGTCTATAGAAGCTCGCGACTCAAGATTAGAAGCCTGTGTCCCAAAAAATGAAACCAGCGAAGGGTGAAAGGAAGGCTGCGATGGAGATTGAAAGAAAGACGTGCCAAGTGAAGAGTTAGAGGATAGTGGACCTTGTCCTACACACTCAATGCCCTGCACATTGTGACTGAAACTGCCACGCACACTTGGAATGTGGCCCAAAACTGGCACAGGTTGAGAAAGAGGCACAGAAAAATTGCTAGCCACAGGTATTCCCTCATCCAAACCGGATGAAAAAGAATGATGGCCATGATTGTTTGCTGTAGAGGAAGATGACAAGATATTCGAAACCATAGGCTCGCCAAAGTGTGGAGCCTGACCAATGTCAAGCAAAGCGGTATCATAATGTAATTCCCTTTGCCATGGGAAAAGAGCAGTATCTGCTAACTGTGGAGAGGAAGAATCCAAAGACATAGAAGATTGTATGGAGTGTTCACGCCCCGAGGACACAGAGGTAGAAGAAACAGGGGGTGTTAAAACAGAGGTGGGTGAATTATTTATTCCACCTACATTACCTGCCAGCGAATTGCCTAAAAAGGAATGAGCATTCTCAAAAACTGAGAGGGGTACATATTCCGTAGAAACTATTGCCTCTGTCTGCAAAGCTGGAAAAACATGCTCATTAAAAACCACATCCCTACTGCGAATAATCTTATTGGCGACAGGATCCCACAACTGAAATCCATACTGATCTTCGCCATACCCAACAAAGATGCACTTCTAAGATTTCGGGTCCAGTTTGGATCTTTTCTCCTTGGGAATAAGAGCAAATGCTTCACATCCAAACACCTGAAGATGTGAATAGGAGATCTGCTTTCCAAGCCACTCCTCCTCTAGAATACCAAAATCTAACCGCGATGATGGGCTTCGATTAATTAAATAAACTGTTGTGTTGCAAGCTTCAGCCCATAACTCTTTGCCCAGTCCAGCATTAGAAAGCATACAACGTGCTTTCTCCAAAATTGTTCTATTTAACCTCTCTGCAGCCCCATTTTCTTGAGGCGTAAAAGGAACAATTTTGATCCTCCGAATACCATTGTCAGCACAAAAATTATCAAATTCTAGTGAGCAAAATTCACCACTATTATCTGTTTGCAAATATTTGATGGTATGCCCACTTTGATTTTCAACCAAAGCTTTAAAAATTTTGAATTTGCTAAAAACTTTAGACTTCCTGTTAATCATAAAAATCCATACTTTCCTAGTGCAGTCATCAAGGAAAGTTACAAAATAGTTAGCCCCTCCAAGAGAAGTTACCTCAGTCGGTCCAAAGACATCCGAGTAGACAAGCTCCAAAGGTGAAGTACGCTTTTCACGTCCCGTCTTCAAGAAGTTGACCCTTTTCTGTTTGCCATAAAGACAATGTTGGCAAAAGTCCAAATCCACTGATTGCAAACCTGGTAATTGATCTCTTCTGACCATCACTTCAAGACATTTTACTCATGTGTCTAAGACGTTGGTGCCAAAGTACGGTCTCGTTATTTGTCAGTGCCATAGCAGCTCCCACTTGAGAATCATTCTCAAAAACATATAAGCTGCCCACTCTATCTCCTTTGGCAATCTGCAGAGCACCCTTATTGACTTTCCATGGATCTGAAAAGAAAAAAGTATTGCAGTCTTGTGAAAAAAGTTGGCTTATAGAAATCAAGTTCTTCTTGAGTTTTGGAATATGTCTAACGTCTTGCAAAAGCCATGTGGAACCATTCTTGGATTGTAAGAGAACATCCCCTTTACCAATGATCTCTAAAGATTTGTTATCCCCCAAATAAACATTCCCAAACTGTCCTACCTGATAATTAGAGAAGGCATCCGTACAAGAGGTAGCATGAAAAGATGCACCCGAATCTAAAACCCACAAGTCTGAAGCAACTTCGCTTACGGACAAAATCAAAACACTATCATTGTGTTCATAAACAGCATTAACCTCGCTGTCTTTAACCTTTTCTTGTGCCTTCTTATAGGAATAACAGTCTCTTTTAGTGTGACCAGGCTTACCACGAAACCAGCAGTTGCCAATTCTGCCTCTAGATTTTGATCTTTTTGCAGATTTAGATCTTCTCCTATTATTGTCTTTGCCTCTATGTCGAGGCCTTCCTCTACTAACAACAATTAGAGCTTTGCCTGAAAAGTTCTCTTGGTTCTTCCTTCGCATATCTTCGCTGAGAAGAGTAGCAGCAACATCATCAAACTTCAATTTATTTTTTGCAGCCACAGAAGTACTCACAGCCATAACAACTCCCTCCCAGCTATTAGGTAGCAAACACAACAATAAAATTGCTTTAATTTCATCATCCATGCTGATGCCCACAGAAACTAATTGAGTAACCAGCGTATTGAAATCATTAAGGTGGTTGGACACAATTCCACCTTCTTTCATTTTCAAGTTATACAACCTTTTCATAATAAAAACTTTATTAAACGCTAAAGCCATCTCGTACATCGAAGAAAGTTTATCCCACAATTCCTTCGAAGTTTTTTCTGTTGAAACATTGAACAATACATTACTGGATAGTGAAAGAAAAATTGTAGCCTTTTCCTTCCTATCCAGCTTCTCCCACTCTTCATCTGTCATTGAACTTGGCTTCTTCGCTTTCCCATCAAGCGCGAGTGAGAGGTCTTGCTTTATCAGCAATGACTCCATTTGCACCTTCCACAAACCGAAATTCTGACCCGAGAATTTCTCTATCTTCGCTTCCTCCATAATTCAAGAAATTCATCACCAATTTCCCAATCAGCTATACCGTCACCGTACAGCTCTGATAACAATTGAAAAAGTTAAACGAAGTGCAGATGAAGATGCAAAAACAAAGAATAAAGAAACAGAATAGAATACACAAGAGATGACACCAATATTTTATCGTGGTTCACCATTAATGACTACGTCCACACTAAGAGCAGAGAAATATTTTATTAGCAACCAACCAATACAAATGATACAGCAACAAATATAAACATGTATTGGAGAAGCTGAAGAGTCAGCAATTGGCGGGAAACACAAAGTGTCCGTTGGGCTTCAGCGCTTAACATAGACAACCTTGGACTATGTAGAACCTACATAGTTGGAGTCTATGGGGAGCCGTCAAGTGATGGATGTTGTGACAACAGTGAAAAGGTTGACAACCTCTGGTTAGACCATGCCGACACATGCGATCACATCAAAATCACAGGTGCAGAAGTGTGGGAGGCCACAGTGAAGATGTTGTTATGGAAATCAGGGAGTGTGAACAACCACCTGCATGATAAATCCTGCCAAACAAACGATTTGCTACCTTTGTTGACTAAGCTAATTCCCACTATTCTTGGCCTATTTTTGATGTTCTTCATAATCGCCCATGCTTATGGAATTGCTCATGATCCCTGATTCGATTCTATCATCATCATCTGTGATTTCAATCCTACATACAAAGACCATCCTGCTACCAAATCTAGTCTTTCTCCTACCCCTGGTGTTGCGGGCACCTTGAGCCACATTGTTTCTATCGTTTCACAAATACCTAATGATTCTCATGATCCTCATGGTTTATTCCTTTTTTTATTAATTATAGTTGCCCCAAAAAGGATACAACATCGCGACCCTTTACATCCCTGCATCAATGTTGGATTGCCTTTATGGAGGTGTCATGTACGTAGATCTTATAAATGCATCTTAGTACCATCATTTGATTGCAAATAATTCCAAACTATTAGCCTGCGGGGTGACATTATTAGTGCATTATAGCTTATGGCCCGAGTAACCTATCTAATGCATCAAGTGTGAAGATAGTAAGGCATCATATACACATTGTAGAGAGACTACAAGACATCCATGAAGAAAATATGGTAGATGGCATCGCTCACGAGGGCCTCCGCCAACCTTCGCACTCGGGAATTTTTTAGCAGAATCCTCACTATCATTAATTATTAAGTGGTTCGTGCATTAGGAAATCTCCTGGGAGGATTCAATATCAATGCGAGTGGTGGAAAATCGCTTTATAATGATGGTTTGTGAAGGGGACGGAGTGGCTATAGATTTGGTCATCTCAACACAACACCGCCAGATGAACGATACCACTAGATGAATGTTTATGTGGCATTATATCCAAAATTTGAGAATTTGAAAGGTTTTAGCAGTTGACAAGTTACTATATTAAATAAGCCATCATGAAGGTGTCGCTTCGAGTGGCTTGGTGAGTAGAGGCACCAACATATTTGAAGTCTGCCATCATGCGGGGAGGACGATGCAGGGTGTTGCACTAACAATGACGTGCAATATCGGCCTTGGGGACGACGACCTCTGCATAAGCAGACCCTGCACGAGAGAAGGCTGGTGGAGAGATGAATGTGAGCTGCAGCTACAAGGAAGTCGTTCTGTAACGGCCGCCATCCATGGAGAGCCCACTATTGGGACCCACAATGATGAATCTCATTATGGTGGATGATGGAGGACTCCATGCTTAAAGAAGAATGACAATGGGTAGACGAAGCTCCGCAGAATGTGAACCTTTCACACGCAGCCTGAAACTTGCTCCCTACTTCATTTGATATGTGTTATGCCTCCAAGCTTCCTTCCTAGATGTCAATTGAAGATTACTCAGTGATTACGTGGTTGTCGATAGTCACATATAATTCTTGCTTTGGATATTTCATCTCATTAGCTCCTTGAAGGTCAAAATTTGTGTAGTCAAACTTTGATTCCATCCATCACACATTCATCTTGTCTCTATCGCCCTACTAATTATTTTGGCAGCCCTTTAATTCTTTTTTGTTACAGGAAGAGGGTATAGCAGGGCGTGGCTTAACCGGCACACTCTAAGCGTTGACCGCTTAGGTGGCTGGTGTGGGGCCCACTAAACCCGTCCCGTTCGCCGTTCTCCATCGCGGTTAACTCTCGTCCTCCGTTACTCGCGCATAAAGTTCAATTTTTTAAATTTGTTTCTCCCGCCCGTAAGATCTCCGTATGCAGGTTTTTAACCCAAACAATTTCCATTTGCGCGCCTAGTCCAGACTTGTGCCAAAATGGGAGCTTTGGAACAGGGTATGGACATCGATCGAAACGTAATGGAATGGCGATTATTTTCGCATTATCAGAGTTGCAAATGCTCTGGTAAACATGTATGCAAAGACGTGGAAGCATAGAGAAGGAATGTGAACTGTTTGATCAGATTCCTCAAAGAAATGTAGTCTCATTGAATGTTATGATTGCAGGATATGCACAAAATGTCTTTGTTGAAAAGGATGTAGAAACTTTCAACAAAATGCGATTGGCAGGTGTAAAGCCAAAGTTCACAGCCTCTGCCAGCGTCCTCACAGCCTGTGCAAAAATGGGAGCTTTGGAACAGGTATGCGCATTCATCAAACAATGAGTGATAGAAGAACTTTGCAGATGTTGTAGTTGCAACTACCCCAGCAGACATGTATGCAAAATGTGTAAGCATAGACAACGCACGTGAACTGTTTGACAAAACGCCTGCAAGAAATTTCTTCTCATGGAATGACCTGATTGTCGGATATCCAAAATGTGGAAGCATAGACATGGCACCTGAACTATTTGACAGAATGCTTCAAAGCACATTTTTCTAATGGAACACCTGATTGTAGGATATCGACATAATGGGTTTGTTAAAAAGGCTTTAGAAACTTCCAACCAAATGCAATTGGCAGGTGTACATCAAGACTCTACAATCATTGCCAGCATCCTCCCAACCTATGCCAAAAAAATTTGCTCTTATGGAATGTCTTGATTTTAGGATACGAAAAATGTGGAAGCTTAGACAAGGCACCTGAACTGTTTGACAGAATGCCTCAAAAAACAGTTTTCTAATGGAACATCCTGATTGCAAGATATCAAGAAAATGGGTATGAAGAAAAGGCTTCAGAACCTTGTCCTTCCTGGGGAGAACTAGGTTGCAATTACATGCACAATGGATCTTATCTAGCTTTGAAATACCCCTGACGAAGAATGTCTTTGACATGCAATTTCAATTATTATTTTTTAGCTTTTTATTAAAGGTCTATCATTTATATTTTATATGATGTAATAGTTTTGGATGGGTAGTGTATTTATAGAGAATATATTTTTAACAAGTAATGTAGGTTATGGATGTATCAATGAATTGTTTAGCATTTTAAATCATGGTCTGAATTTCCTTCACATATCTTAGTTCTAACAATCGAAATATTTGTATTTTTGTGTTGAACATATTTTTTCTTTAATATTAATATACTCTATTTTTTGTCAACTAAAAGAACATAATAGTGTAGGATCAAAATGTTTCCTTAACTTACATTGGCATAGTTTCTCAACTAGATGATAGGTTAGGTTTTGTTCTCTTACATTCTATCAAGAAAAAATACATGATTGACTGTGCAATTTTGTCAAGGAAAATTCTGACTTATGTGAGTGTAATCTTAAATTTATTGGACTTTAATTTAAGTTTGTAAATATGTTTGTATGACAAGCAGTCCTAATTGATTTGTGTGTAAAATATGCGATATTTTTATGAAAAGTTATTTTGTTAAAGTTTATATTGAGATGCAAGTGAATAAAAAATATATAAAATATATAAACTATATAGTAGCCTAATAATTGTGAGGCTCTTTTGTGAATCCATGACTAGTGTGATTTAGTATTTAATAAGGAGGTTATCTATAGTATGGAAGACTATATAATACATAACTTTTATAGTCAAAGATCTTATAATAGACATTTAGAACAAGTATTAGACAATATATAAATATTAGATAATGCAGTATTATTAGGATATATTTATAATTAATGAAGGGTGTTGAAAATTGCTTTAAGAATAATATATGTATTAAATTACAATCTATCAACACCCACTATGGAATATAGACATGCATGTATTAAAACTAGGATGTATATATTATTTTAATAATATATATAAAATACGTCGAGAGATATCCTTCTCGAGGCGTCTATTTTAATAAATTTTCTCACATAAAACTACAATAGACACCTCAAGAAGGATATCTCTCAGCGTATTTTATATATATTATTAAAATTATATATATATGCTAGTAGCAATTGCAGTGGAACATGGAAGGAAAAATTATCATGGTTAGGGTTAGGATAAGGGTTAGGGTTAATATTAGGGTTAGGGTTTTTGTTAAGGTTTGAGTTAGGATTGGGGTTAACATTATGAATAGGGTTAGGGTTTGAGTTAATGTTTTGGAACTATAATTAGGGTTACAATTAAGGTTAGGGTTAGGATTAGGATTAGAGTGAGGATTATGATAAGAGACATAATTAGGATTAGGGCTAGCGTGGGTTAGAAATATTGTTAATGTTAGAGTTAGGGTGAGAGTTAGAGTTAGGGTTAGGGTTAGGGTTAGGGTTAAAATTTGTGTTAGAATTAGGGTTAGGGTTGTAATTAGAATTAGTGTTAGTTATAGACTTAGGGTGATTAAAAAATAGTGGAAGTTTTAGTGTTACAATTAGAATTATAATCTTATCATTTGTCCTACTTGTAATGCTAATCCAAATTATAACCTTAACAATAATTCTAGCCCTAGATTCATAATCATACTTATAATAAATACCTTAATTCTAATTGTAACCCTAAATTAAGCCTAACCCCAACCTAACTTTAATTATAATTGAATAATAATCCTAACACCAATTGAACCCTTACCCTAATTGAATATAAACCCTAATCAAAACCTTAATTAAATATTAACCTTTATTGTAATTGTAACACTAACCCTAATCCTAGTTGAATTATAACCCCAACCCTAACACAAAAATTTATCCTAGAACCCTAACCCTTATACACACACACATATATATCCCTCTCTCTACCTCTATATATTACTTCCTATATCTTTCTATCCCTCCATAGATCTCCTTCTCTTTGTCTCCCCCTCTTTATATCTCTATTTCTCTTTCCCTCTCTCTCCATATCCACCTTCATCTCTATCTCTATCTCATTACTTCTCCCTGCATATCTCTCACTATTTCCCCTATATCTTCTCTCTCTCTCTCTCTCTCTCTCTCTCTCTCTCTCCCTATCACTCTCTTTCTATATTTCTCCACTTCTCTATTCTCTCTCTATTTCTCTCCCCCTCTCTCTCTTTGTCCATATTTCTCTACATGTCTCTCTACCCCTATATCTTTCTATTTGTTTCTCTCCCTCTCTCCCTCTCTCTCTCTCCCTATATATATCCCTCTCTATCTACATCTTAATATCTCTCCCTCACTCACACACACTCCATATTTCTCCCTTCATATATTTATCTTTATATATTTCACTCTCACACACAAACTCCCTATTTCCCCTCCCTATATCTGCCTCTTCCCCCTCTATCTCTCTCTCTCTCCCTCTTTATCTTTATTACTTATCTCTATCACCTTCTTTATCACTCACTCTCCCCCCTCTATCTCTATCTTCTAATCTCTCCCTCTCCCTCGCTCTTTATATCTTATTATCTCTATCTCTCACTTATTCACTCAATCTCTCTCTCCATCTCTCCTACCGTCTCTATATCCCTCTCTACCTCTCTCTATTTATCACTTCCTATATCTTTATCTCTCTCTCTCTCCAACTCCCCCTCTTTCATTTTCTCCCTAATTTTGTATCTAGTTATCCCTTTACCTTTTTGTCTCTCCTTCCATCTCTCCCTCTATATATTTATTGCTTTGTCTTCATCTTTAACTCTCTATTTTTCACCCCCTCCATCTTTCCCAAGTTGTATCTATCTCTCCATATCTCCTTTATATCCCTAACTCTCCCTATTTCTATCTCTATCTCTCCCTCTCCCCCCTTTCTCCCTATCACTCCTTTCTATATCTTTATACTTCTAGATCTCCTATCTCTATATTTCTCCTTCCTCTCCCTCCCTCTATATGTTTATACATAACTATCTCCCTCTCTCTCTCTTATGCATACACACACACACTCCTTGTTTCTCCCTCCCTATCTCTACCTCTCTATCTCTATCTCTCCATATTTATTATTTCATCAATACCTTTATTTCTATCTTATTATCTCTACATGTCTCTCTACCCCTATATCTTTCCATTTCTACCTCTTACAAATCACTCCTTATATCTTTGTATTTTTATCCCCCCTCATTCTCTCCTTGTCTCTCCCTATCTCTCCATCTCTATCTATCCCTCTATCCTCTCTCTCTACTTATCTCCCTCTCCTCTCCATATCCCTCTCCTCCGTCTTCATCTCCATTTCCATTTTCATTTCCATCTCTATCTCTATCTCCTTACCCCTTTGTCTCTCTCTTGCTCTTCCCCCTATATCTCTCCCTCTTTCCAATAGATAACTTGTCATAATATAACAAATCATTCCCTTTTAAAAAATTAAAAATCAAAATTATAATAGTAGTTTATATACAACAAAGCTTCTCTCTTTTGTTATATACTAACCCTTACCCCAATTAAATTCTAACCCTAAGCTCTATCCTAATTGTAACCCTAGCACTAATCCTAACACTAGTTGAACCCTCGTCCTAATTTTTTTCCTTTCCGACCTTTCCTTGTAAAGTTTTGAATGAAATTATAAACAATTTTCTCATCATTTCTTGACATGTTTTAATGTCTATGTAGTTGGATGATTTTTCATGTTTTTAAATAAAATGTTTTTGGTTGTGTGACTTATACAAAATTGTTGTATATGTTTTTTTTTTATAACATTTTGTGTTGACATAGTTTGTTTTTAATAAATATTTTATATTTTATAAACTATTCCACACCATTTTCATTAATATTGGGTCATTTTTGGAAGAAAATATGGATCATTAGGAGAGAAATTAAGGCACTTACAATTCATCACATTGTTATGTACCTGTGGATATGATAATTTAAGGTATTTAGCTATTTAGATAGCTTTGTAGGCTATTAGTAAGGAAAAGTAATAACATAATCATGCATTATTGGGATGTGCATTATCTTCCAAGTAGGTGTAGATGTGCATTTTAAGTAGCATATGATGAGCTTCAAAAGTGAATATAATCAAATGAGTATTTAACTAAATTTCATAAGGAAAGCAATAGCTAGAGTAAGTCCATATCAAGAACAAGAACTTGATGAATTCTATCAAATTACTTCCAACACTTAAAATATGCTAGATCAAGAACTTGAATGAATCATGAACTAGGAAAGTGATCATAGAAATAGATGGTTTATGAATAAGACTTGTAAGGAAAAACATGAAAAATTTATAAAATGTGCCTCAATATATTATCAAGTACAAGATTATATATTAGATGTATTCCAGGCTATTCAAAAACCTTCTTGATGGATCGTCTTTAAGGCCACTCCTAAGGTACCAATAAAATATGGGCCTACATAGGCCAAAATGTATTAGGAGCCAACTATGTAAACCCCATATATAAATAATCAAAAGAAGTATTAAAAAAACACTATGAGGTAAATTCTAATAGACTAGATTGAAACCACCATCCCATGTCTCTTTGCAAAAATTCAATGATTTAAACTCTAAATAATTTAAGTATGGGAGGTTGTTGCTTCGATTAATTATAATAAGTCTTAGATTCCCTTCATGATAATTTCTCTATCAAGACTATCCTTTGAGACTAGCTTCCCTTTTAATATTGAAACATATTTTTGTAATGAATCCTAACCATTAATTCCTCAAGAGAATTCTTTCCTATTGATGTCTTAGAGTAGATCCATAATATAAATATGTCCCCAAGAGGAATGAAACCTTGGCAAGATCCTAATTCAAGATAAAACCCTATTCATTAATCTATCAAGTGAAATCAAGACACTGATTGACCAAAGTTAATCATGTAGTGATGCATATCCTTTAAACGAGAATCTTAATGTTTCCCCTATAAAAATAAGAAATTAAATTATGTTAAATTGAAATTACAAGAAGCCTCACATCCACTAGGAGTTATAGCAATAAAGAAGTTTCAAATCCAAACATGATACCTTGAGTAAAATCAAATTTATAAATACTTGAATATGTGTAGGAAATTTTAAATATAATCACATGTCAAGATTGAAATTCAGTACTTTAATACCTTAAAATTTTCAAGGTTCTTATTTCCATGTTATGTTATTGTTTATGATGTCTTGATATATTTGGAACTAAGAGTCTATGCATGTCAAAAAAATTGAAGTTCCCACATTTGTGGCAAGTATTAGTGGATTTTATAACTATTGATGTCCTAACTAAATCTATATCCATTGATGTTCTAGAGTGAATCTTCACATATATGTGTTCATAGATAGATGAGAATTAGAAGCTAGTTGTTAGTAAGTTCAAACTTGAGTGCACAAATTAGTAAAAGTTAGTAGGCTTCTTAGGTTTTACTAGGTCGGCAAAACCTAGAGATAAATCATTTAAGTTCCAAAACCAAGCTCCCAAATAAATTAGGATTGATAATATGTTTGTGCCTAAGATGTTGAGATTCAAGAAACATATATCAATTAGTGCATGCTATGTGTTTGTATTAAATTTAAACATGAGAAAAAAGATGTCAAATATTAAAGTTAAATTAGAGTATGTCAAATATGCTTGGGATTTCATGAATGTGAGAATACACAAATCGGAGTTGGTCATGTGTGTTCCCATACCGATTCTATTAAAATTTGATGGTTCAACCTATATTAAATCTTGTCTTAAGGTCAATCTCTTAGATATCACCCTATAAGGACTTTTTAAGACCAAGAAATGAATACCTAAGCTCAATGTTATTATCAAACCCAAGATTCTAAGTATGTTGATCCAAGAGAATTTTTGGATGAATTTTCATAGGGATTTATTGATTTTGTAAGACTACATTCCTATATATAATGTGAGCAAAAAATTAAGAAGTTCAATTAAATAAATAGTCTATTTTTTGCCAAGTCCATTGGGATATCCTATATGGTATCAAAGCATGGTTTAAATCTAAGGGCCTAGTAGGTCGTTAAGGATAAATATTTAGGTTTAATTTTGAGATTGATTAGGTATTGATCATTCAACTACTTTATTGATGCAAGTAGTAAGAAAACTAAAGTTCAAAAGTTAGTCTTTTGTAGTGCATCAATAGGAAATACTTGTTTATAATTGTGGAATGGTTTAACTTCAACCATGAGGAAGAAGAAGAGAGAATATGGTATAAGAAGGATAAGAGCAGTTTATATATGAGTTACTAAGCTCTAAGATGGAGAAAAAAGAGCAAGATCATTGGGAGTAGAGAGAACCCAACTAAATGAAAAATAAAATATTAAAATAAATTGCAAAAGAAATAGTTCTCATTTGGAATGAAATACAAGACCAAATGTTGCCAAGGAAGCTAACATTTTTTAATAGTTGGATAATATTGGAATGAGAAAAAAAGGAACCTAAAAGTGGGATGGAACCTAATAAATTCTAAGGAAGAAGCCATCTAAATAAATTGTACGGAACAAATGCATTGAGCTTAACGTCATCATTCTAGATTCTTTCCAAAAAACTATTTTCCTTGTCTTCATTGCGTAGAAACATGTATGCTTATTATAACATACCATTTTAAAATCAACTATACAATAATTGTTAGCCACTATACATATAGGTCTTTAGACATGAAGAAATGAATCTCCCACTATAAAATTTAGACATGAAACAAGTACAAGAACTCAAGATTCCTAATGTAGTTGTGATTAAGGATTGTAAATAAACATTAGATGTGGCATATGGAATTTTGTCTGCACTAGCATTTTCTAAGTATGCAACTAATGCAAAAGTATTCAATTCCTATCTTACCCTTTCTCCTATATACATATAGATGTTGGGAATTAAGGTGTCTTAACCTTTGCAATTTCCTAGCATTAAAATATTAATTTATTAATGCTTATGTTGTATTTTCTTGCTCATATTAATTTGTCATCTAATTTGACTTGGCACGATGAGTTGTCAGCATATTGGGAGGTGACATGGGATGTGACATGGATGTTGTGGTCTCCACAAGGCAATGTACAGGCGTCCCACTTTGGGAAGAGATTCCTTGACATGTATCGACATCTTTGAGGGATTCTATGATAAATTATGATAAATTCTTATGACAGATTCCTATGATGATCTCATGACACATAAGAGCTAGATTTTATGACAAGTTGGATAAGTGTTGGAAGGCATCTTTGCATGGGAAAGTAGGTGCCCAATTTTGACCTATAATAGGTTGTCAGAGAATGTAAGATGCATCTTCTATATTTAGTCAGTTATGATAGATTCTCTTAAAGTTGTAAGAGTTGTCATATATGACAGATTCTATGAAATTGCAAGGAATTTTTCATGCATATTAGGAGAAAATTTGGGGTGCCCAAGTATGGAGGCATGTAAGGGGGGTTAGGAATCATGTGACAAGTGTCACAAGAGTCAAATATGTGTAAAAAATGTGCCACATGGATTTGGACACCCATCTCTTGTAGCTTGTTCTAGAAGCTACCTTCATACTTGTATTCTCTATATATTGGATGCATTGGAGTGGGTTTAGCATGTTATTTTTGTAGGTATTGTTATGTTGTCATAATTACTCTAGAATTTAACACTCATGTATACTCCTATAGAACTTGCATTGCAAGTGTGTTGTAATCACCTTTGATTTGATAATACATTGTGCAGGTTTTGGAGTGTGGGGTTTTTCACCTGAAAGGGTTTTCCCCATGATATATATTGTGTTGTGAGCTTATTATACTTGCATGTGTTGTTGTTTTAGTAATATTTCTATTGTACATCTCATATTGTAACTAAAAAAGAATTAAAATTGTATATCTCTCCTATTAGATCAGCACTAGGAAGTGTTTCCGCATACCTTGCTTCCTTTCAATAGACATATTGGGTAAAAAAATCACTACGTTCATTACAACAATCAAATATAATTGTTGTTAGGTTCATGAATTTAGAGATATGTTCATTCATCTTTAATACAACTAGAGTTATTCATTAATTCATAGAATGTAGGAACATGTGTTACCAATTTATTAGTAAAGTGCAAAGCAATTTTCTTGGAGTCCAACCCAAGTATCATGCTTACTTTTCCTCCTATCCACCATTACAATGATGTATTCAACTTCATATGGGTGTTGTTGAGGTTTGCAACCATTCAAAGGTTTTCAAGCCCTTTGATTGGTGCAAGGCTTCTACCATCTAAGAAATTTTGTAGCTAATCTCTAGAACCAATCCAAGAAAACCATGGAATCTACACATAGCCAATCTAGAAAAATTATGGAATCCACCACTCAGCCAATCTAGAACTCAATATCACTAGATTGACCAATTGACACATGCACAAGCATGCATACATATAGACACATAAGTCTCTAAACATTTGAGTCACAATTGCATTCAACATAATTTGGGGGGCTACAACCACTTCAACGGGTCCTAGCACATGCCAACAAGAAAATACCTTGATCACATTGTAGCATCTTGCTATACGAAAGCAACTTTATCCAACTTTAAACTAAGATAGAAACCATCCTAAGAAAACCTTGATAATCAAGGTAACACCTCATTATGGCTACATGCTATGCAACTTGTCATTGAGATAGAAAATACCCTATCTCTACTAGGATGACCATAATTTGGACATTTGATTCACCAGTATAAACATTATGTTACTTTATGCATGAATGACCATGGAGCTATCATCTTTGTAAAATGACAACTATACAACTCCATTGAGACCTAAAGGATGATGAACAATTTAGTCCATGGAGTCTTTTTTGTCACTAGATCACATGTATATTGTGCTACAATAGATCAAACTCATACGCAAGGATTCCAAGTTAGACATGAGACCATGAGACTCATGAATTCACAAAAATAGAATGATATATTCACACAACAACCACATTAAGAACTCTAGCTTGAACATAGAGCATCACATTTTAATAACTTCACAAATCACATACATACATATTAAAAAAATATTATTTCACTAGTTTCAACCTAAAAATATAGGTCATCTAAACCTTCCTCAACTCCCTTGATCTCAAATATCTTCACTAATTTGTATGATAAATTGTAGCTGTGATATGAAAATTAAAATTACTTTTAGAATGTGTAACCAATTTTGCATACATGTCTACCATAGCAGTTACAACTACCTATGATAAAATTCCTCTATGGATGTCCATACCCTGTTCCAAATTTCCCGTTTGCAATAGGCTAGGAGGATGCTGGCAATGGTTGTAGAGTCTGGTTGTACAGCTGCGAATTGCATTTGGTTGGAAGTTTCTAAAGCCTTTTTAACAAACCCATTATGTCGATATCCTACAATCAGGTGTTCCATTAGAAAAATGTGCTTTGAAGCATTCTGTCAAATAGTTCAGGTGCCATGTCTATGCTTCCACATTTTGGATATCCGACAATTAGGTTATTCCATGAGAAGAAATTTCTTGCAGGCGTTTTGTCAAACAGTTCACGTGCGTTGTCTATGATTACACATTTTGCATACATGTCTGCTGGGGTAGTTGCAGCTACAACATCTGCAAAGTTCTTCTATCATTCATTGTTTGATGAATGCGCATACCTGTTCCAAAGCTCCCATTTTTGCACAGGCTGTGAGGACGCTGGCACAGGCTGCGAACTCTGGCTCTACACTTGCCAATCGCATTTTGTTGAAAGTTTCTAAATCCTTTTCAACAAAGACATTTTGTGCATATCCTGCAATCATAACATTCAATGAGACTACATTTCTTTGAGGAATCTGATCAAATAGTTCGCATTCCTTCTCTATGCTTCCACGTCTTTGCATACATGTTTACCAGAGCATTTGCAACTGTGATATGCGAAAATAATCGCCATTCCATTACATTTCGATCGATGTCCATACCTGTTCCAAAGCTCCCATTTTGGCACAAGCCTGGACTAGGCGCGCAAATGGAAATTGTTCGGGTCAAAAACCTGCATATGGAGATCTTATGGGCGGGAGAAACAAATTTAAAAAATTGAACTTTGTGCGCGAGTAACGAAGGACGAGAGTTAACGGCGATGGAGAAGGACAAACGGGACGGGTTTAGTGGGGCCCACACCAGCCACCTAAGCGGTCAACGCTTAGAGTGTGCTGGTTAAGCCACGCCGTATAGCAGCCCCGTGTGGGATGAGGAATGTGGGCGGTAGTTTCGGTCAAGCCATTGTAGGAATGATGAAGAAGCTGCAGCGATCCAAGGTGTAGGACCCACAAGCTCGCAATCCACCTCCACACTTGATCTTAATTCATCGCTCGATCATGGGATATCCTTTACTCCTATTCTCATGCACACAAACATTTCATTGCTCAACCTATATGATTCATCCCGTAACTTGAAATCCCATGGTACTGCTTCAGGGTCATCATGTGAGTTTGCAGTGCTCAAGTCAATATATCAATGACCCACTTTCATTGATCATAGCATCTTCAGTTACAAGCATGCAAAAGCGTTGGCTATTAGCATCACCACCTTCAATACCATGTCTCAAGAAGCACACTCGACCGACATTTCGTAGTTTATAGTCTGCTTACAAAAGATTTGACACCTTTGCATCTTGGTTGGATATCATGATGTTGCATTAAGTAATCATTCATGGGAGGCTGATATATTTTCGCGATCCTTGTGCACCAAATACTTGTATGTCATCCATGGAGATGATGAGTGTGAGTGTTGTTTGTGAATGATAGCAAAGAGAGTTGTAGGACCCGCATATAGGAATTATGTTATCACGAGTGCAGGTGGAGGGGTGTGGGAGGATGCTTTGAGATAGTTGCTAAGAGAATGATGAAAAATGGACAAGAACCCGCATAGGGAGTTCCGCATGGGAGATGGTCGTTTGATGAGAATTTCGAATGTCAACGTTTACAACGTGAAAAGCTCTGTTGTGTGGAGCTAAGAACTCATGCTCTTAAGACTGTTGCCCAAGAGTTCGACATCACCAATCATGAAAATGGCCGCGATGTTGGTGTTTTTCCAAATATCAACAAAGCAATTGAATCCTAAAGACCTAGCCATTGTCTTCTGCTCAGACTTAAAGGTTGATTTGGCTAATTGACAAGATTTAGTCAAAGACTAAGATCTTCTGCACTTCTCGCTCTGTAGGACCAAGGTGGGTTAACCTATACAATGCCTTAAAACTTAATTCACTCATACAAACTAAAATTGCTTTTTATAGCTGATAAATCCCAATCAAATATGCTAAATAAGTACTGAAAACCTCAAATTTGGCTACATTCTTGATATTTCAACATTCACGCAGCAATTGGGAAGCAAGATTCACAATACCTCAACCAAACAACAAAGATTTTTTATCATTTTAAAAGGTGTTTCTAAGATGCATCAAACTGAAAGATAAACTAGTGCCTACTTCTGTGCCATGGAGTCAAACATATGAAAAGAATTCATCAGCAAGCATATTTCAACCAGTGGATTTGAAATTGTTGATGTCTTGCACCAAATGTTAATACTTTACATTAACAAATCCTCTCTTATTATCAATCAAACTCTTCTTACAAAATTCAACCTGCACATTTCAGTCACAATCATTTGCTCAAAGTATTTTAACTATTTCATTAAAACAGAACCATAAACAGGTAAAACAATCTCATGAAATTGAGATGATAAACTCAAATCTGTTTTGTATTATTGAATTTAAATGATTGAAACTACATAGATCTGGAGACAATTTGAAGATATTTATTAATGTGCAAACACTTTTAAGAAATTCATGAGTTCCCTACACAAACTAGCTGATATTTGCTTATGACATCTAAATTTACAGCTTACAAATATCAAAATGACTTAGAATTAAACATTTCTATCTACCCCAGCCCAATACAAAACTTCAATACTTAAAACTGAACTCAGAACCCTTTACAAATGAGAGAAGAGAAGAAATAAAAGAATGGAATGTTCTTGCCATCTGAAAAATTCTCTCCCGTTGATCAACCATTTGTAAAGCATCTCTCATCTCTCTTCAACAAACAAAATTTTCCTCTCAATTTGCCTTTGCTATCTGTTTGCAAGCAAGAGAAAAAATGCTCATGTGAAGAAATTCCCATTTACCAACAGTGACATGAAATTATCTCCCTATCTATTCTCATGAAAATATTTCATTTCTGCCTATTTCTGTTCGTTGCACTTTATATTTTCCCAGCAATAAAAGGCTTTAATTATAAAATGAATATTTAATTCATTTCATTAAATATCCCTGTGCACATTATGTGCCCATATTTTGTATTCAATGAAAAATATTCCCTAGAAAAAGCACTTCCCGTGAAATTTAACATTTTACCCATTTTCCACTTTATTCCCAGCACAAGAGTTTTACATGGCCTAGCATGTGCATATTTTAATTTCACTTCACAAGTGAAAATTAAAACACCTGCCCTTGAAATGAAATTTATATTTACATGGTCAGGTTAAAAAACAATCAAAGATATTTTCCCACCACGGTTTGCATTTTGGAGCTCACATTATTTTATTGGGCAAATATTTTCATCTACCGACCCACCACTTTTTCACGACAAACTTTAATCCTTCAAATGTTTTGGCTTTAATAAAAAGCAAATGGGTCACACAAAAATATCACTGGGCTTCATTAAAAATCACGCATGCAGAAGGCTTTCCTCGGACCCACCCGCCACGTGGCAGCGTTTTGCTGATCTCGCAGGAAATAACCCGTGAGCATTTTATTCCCGTGAGCCAGCGGGAAGCAGTGGAGATTTCATCTCCCCTTCTTTGGAAAATTTAATTCTTTTATGTTTTGCTTTGTTTTGCAAATAAAATATTAAAAACTAGCAATCGCACCTTGGTGTGCAATGGGTACGCCGAAGAGGTTTGGAAGGTAAGAAAAAATGTTGGTTTGTTTTTTTCATAGGTTTGTGCAATACATGATTGCAATTAGTAATAAAATTTAAAATAAAATATCATTAGAATATAAATATTTAAAAAGTAATTTGTATAGTAATAGAGAGTATAAAATATAATAATTTATATTATGTCAAATATAATCTAAAAGGATAATGTGAAAAGCAATTGTCCTTTTCTTAAGTGCAAAATTTAAATGTTTAAATGGTGCCGCTTATAAGCTAGGTTTAAAGTAGGGATGACATTCATTTGTCATAAACATTTGTTTTAATGAGAGGGTATATTCTAAGATATTAACGAGTTAAAACATAATATAGCATGAACTTGCTAAATACAAAAATTTAAACAAATGATATCTATAAAAAAAGATATCCATCTTCGTACTATGCAAAATAAATTCCTTTTAATCACTCTCAATGAGAATCCTTTCTTAATCATATTTATCCATTTAATCCAAATTGGAAACCCAATCCATTATAGATCAAACTATACCTGAGAAGTCCATGTTCACTTGTTTTATATTTCCCTAATTTCCCTAGGGAATCTTCAATGTCTCATGATTTCAATATTTCTCTCTTCAAATATGTTTAAGATAATTTAATGTTTTGATGAGAGGTCTAAAGGTTTAGGGGAGAGGACCCTAGGGGAGAGGACCCTGTACCTCAGCATGTTTCAATAGTTGTGATAGTAGTTGTTTATATACTGTCCAATATTTTTATCAATATTGGACCACTAGTTGTGACTTTAAAGTTGTTACTGTTGATGATGACTACCCATAATTAGACAAAACGTATTCCTTTGATCTAAAAAGCAACCAATCATGTGATTCCACATTAGCATTCAATAAAACATGCCGTGACTGCACAAGTATTGGTCTCACTTTTTTTTTGGGTGTTTTTGGACACCTTGACAAAAAGCATGTTGATATGGCATCATATTTGATGATGTGGCCTTGAAACCTTAGTTATAAGCAGGGGACTTGCCAAGTAAGTTGCTGTAAAAAATTGGGAGTGATTTGAATTTTCTATGTAGGATAATTAGAAGCGCAAAGTTAGGGTGCACAACTACTAGGTCCTCTCCCCTAATTTAGTGTTTTGATGAGAGGTCAAAGGTCTTCTTTTGTAGATGATCACCAACACTTGGAAAGGCTAATCGATGTACGATGTAATCAATAGTTTAATCTCTAGAATTGAAAAAAAATGACTCCTTATAATATTTTAATATGCCATCACTTGTCACTTAAGAGACATAAAAGAAAAAGAAAGAAGAACCTAGAAATACAACCTAATATAGGATCTCATACCTAATGAAGATTATATGTATTTGCCTCCACTTTGGATTATATGTATTTGCTTCCATTCCAAAGTGAATGCAAGGCAATGGAAAAAAGAAATGGGTAAATTTTAAAAAAATATATAGCAAAGAATGTCCTAAACAATCGTGAACTTTGGCACTTCTCGTAGAGTTCCATGAACACATGTCAAAGAAATCCTCTACTTCGTCTATGGGCTTGACAAGTGGTGACTGCACCAAATTACTTTGGAAACGTCAATTTTCCCTTTGCTACAGTTATACATTTTCCCGAACATAGCGCTTGAAAGCCTGTTAAAATTTGCCAAATACACCAGGATTTAATTTAGTTTCAGATCGGTAAAATTCATGTTTCAGATAAACTGAAATATTCCGCGTTGCTCTTGTATTTTGTTCATTTGCTCGAAGAGGCTTAGAGCCTAATGTGCCTTGCCATGCATTGCATATTCTACAATCACTGCTGTCCAGGAGACATCTTGCTGATGCATTATGTCGAATAAATGTCGTACTTTGTGTAATCTTCCACATTTTGCGTACATGTCTATCGATTATCACTATAACATCATACTTAAAACCACTTCTGATTACCTGTTCATGGATCTCCATACCTTATTCCAAAGCTACCTAGTCAGCACATGCTGGAAGAACACAAGCAAAGGTTTTCGAGATTGGAATGATACCTGCAAGTAATATTTGCTAAAAAATCCTTAGAGACTCCTCTCCCCAACCCTTCTGTGCAAAAATGGGGTTAACGTCATATTTTAAAATAACAATGCATTTGCAATCTTATCTCTTGTTACAGCGAGCAAAAGAGAGGAAGGGATTCCTAGAGGAGATTCTTCTGAGGTTGAGCTAAGAGTTGGTTTCAGTAGAAGCGATCTTTAGAGAATAGGGTAGCAAATGAAAGCTGGAAGTTCTCTTGTTTAATGTTTGTTTAGGAAGCCATTGATATTCCCATGACTGTTGCATAGTGCTGCAAGTATGGATAGTCATTTATGGGGATGGTAGAAGCTTATAGATCCTTTTCAGGTATTCTGTCAAACAGTTCACGTGCCTTGTTACTGCTTCCACTTTTTGCACGCATGTCTACTAGGGCAGTTACTATAATGTACATACTGTTCCATAGCTCTCGTTTTTGGGCAGGGAGGATGCTAGGAAAGGTTGCAGAATCTAGCTTTAAACCTAACAGTATAGCCGCTCTCCGTGTAATCACACTTATTTGGAAAATTTCCTATTAGTTGCATATTAACAAAACCTCATCAAGAGTTTTGATTCATTTCCTCACAGATGCCTACTGCATCGCAGTTACTCCTTGGTCCCTCTGTTTTTATTGGAGCCACAATTTGAAGAGCCCACGCTAAGCATATCTTCTAGTCCTGTATTGCCAGCATTCATGAAGCATTTTGGTCCACCTTCATCTATCAACATCGTCTTTCCTCAAATAATTTTGATTGGTGATTCGTATGCATCCAATAAGTCTTGTTTAGTCACCCAAGTTCGAACAAAGATTCAGCAAGATCATGTGATTTTAGATCCAGAGCCTCTTTATCATTCAATGACTAAATGGCCACTAATACTTCTTCCAATGCCTCGCTTCTTGTGTTTTTTGGTGTTTCTGAAAAGGAAAGTTTTTAATTTCATGTTGCCAAATATGAATAAAACATCTGAGGAATTTTATTCATTTTAAGTGCATTCCCCATAGTCGAGGACTATGCATCCACATAATGAAGCAACCCCACAATATTCGTCTGTATAGAAGATTTTCCTTTTAACATCATGCAGTTGTTCAAACATCTGAGCAAGATTAAATGGAGTTGTGACTTGATCCGTGATGATTCAAATGAAACACCATCTTCCTTCACAATTATGCTTCATGATATTAATGGCCTTTGAGGTCATTCAACCAATTCAAGTTATATTCCATGTGGAAGCATATGACTTTCTAAATCACTGCAAATGGATTGTCATCCTCTTCTAAAATATCACAGCAGTGCAGAGCAAGTTGGGCCCCATGTGGGTCCAACTAAAAAAAAAATTGTTTTCAAACAACTTTTATGCTCAACAAACTTGAGACAACTTTTGAATGCATTTGGAGTAGAAAAAATAAACTGGGTTGCCATTAAAATTTGCCTTTGACATGTTTGTAAAATGTGCAAAACATGTCAAGTAGGCTCCAAAATCAGCTTTGAATACTAGGCAAACAACCTCCTAAAGACATAAAAACTTGCAAGCTTGTAGCCAATGGTCTAGAGAACTGAATGCAACAAAATTTTATAGAAATGAGTCATGAGGTGAAAGATATGCACTATCAAAGTTGCTCACTTGAACTTTTTTAAAATTGCAATTGTTCTGAACTAGTTAAAATTAATTCAATCACCCATTTTGAAAAATAACAAATCAACTCCTGAGGGCTTGCCACTTGAAACATAAGCAAATTTGGGTACAATGAGCAATGCAAGAGGAATTTGCACAAATTATCACCCATCAAAAGATACTAAGGGTCAAAGTTGACCTCTTTGAAATGTTGTCAGGAATGCAATTACAAAATAGGAGAAATTGCATTTGGTTTTGACTTGCTAAAAATAGCAAATGAGATCATGAGACTCTGAAAACTAACATGTGAGATCATTTAGGCATGGGGACTTGAGAGCAACAATAATTTTGACTTGATGATCATCTGGTTGTAAAATGCCAGCTCAAACGAGAGGTTATTTTGGAAAGCTAAAAGTTTGCAAATAGCAGAAAAGTGACAAAACCCTCCAACTTCACTTTTCAAAACCCTGACAAAACTTGTTGTGAGAAGCTAAAAATTGATACACACACTCACATATGTCACATGAATGGGTCCACAAGTGGGTTTTTCTTGAAAACCAACGTGCATCAAATTATGACCCCTCAAAGTAGGCCACTCAAGCAGATTTCTCAAGTGCACTTTTGAGAGTGCAAAGACAAAATTTTGATATGGGCATCTCAAATTTGCAAAATCTGAGAGTGTCATTAGTGGCTCTGACTGGAGATGTATGCCCCCTGTGGGCATAGCAAGAATCCAGGTCTCTGGGGAGTAGACCAATAACTGAGCCAATTAAGTAGTCTCCACACCGCTCCTTTATTCATCTCTATTTTTCAACTTCATCTGGTGACCCAAAGCCACCAAATGAAAAATAGGAGTCAACATTTACCTCTGTCAAACACAATTCTATAGAATGAGTTGGTCTCCTTTAACCCATGTTTGCCTCTATCATACCACAACAACCTAAATGAATGCACCATTGCAAACACAAGTATCAAGTTGTGTTTGTGCAAGTGCACACTTGCTCTTTTTTTGGCTTTGCCATCAATCGAAAACCAAATCAAATAGGCCACATCATTGCTACTTTCTTTGTTTTCTGATTTTATATTAAGTGGAAAATTTTGAAAATAATGATCAAGACCATATGAAAGCACAATCTGATCACAAATATCTGCCTGATTGAACATGTTGGTACCTCTTAACGAGCCAATATACATAACATCATCAACATGTTCATAATCACTATACATCTGAAATTCAGACATACTTTCAAAATGTTGATTGTCATGTGGCAACAACTAATTATAGCCATCATATAAATCACTCTCAAGCTGAAAACTACTTGCTTTAGTATCTAGCACATTGCCACACTCTATGAAAACTCCTTCCAACTGACAAAAATAGCACTCACATTCTTCTACATGGCTGGAACTCTTGAGCTTATTTTGATCATTAGTTTGCATATCAAAATTTAAACCATCACAAGAACTTACCAGAAGATCTGGCTCATCATGCAAACTATCTTCAAGTGTATTCAAAGAGATACACTCATGCATCAACACACTCTATACTTGCTCTTCATCATGCTAGTATTGAGATTCATCAAATATTTCTAATTCATCATCATCTGTAGTTATCTTGTCATCCTCTGAACATAACATATCAACATCTTCATCATCCCAAACTTGCTCAACAATGGGAAATTCTAGTTCAAAGAGATAATCTGATTTCTCATTAAAATCAACATCTACATCCACATCCAAAGTCTCATGACTAGTCTCATCTAGTTCATCAAACAAAGACTTTTCTAAATCCACATTGGAATCCTCAATACTTAGCTTATTAGACATGCAATCCTCGTGGTCATTTGCTACTTCAAACTCATCAAAATAGATTTTTGAGTTTGCATCATCATGCACACTATCATACTCATCATATAGTGCATCATTACCATCACATGGTTATTTGTCTCCATCCACATCATCATCATCATCATCATCATCATCATCATCATCATCAGTTGGTTCATCATCAAAAGAAGAATCAAATACACATGCATCATACCTTGCATCTTGAAGGTCATCATCACTGTCAAAGTCAATAGGGGTTGTACATGACAATTGAAAGTCATATTCAGGTGCACATTTATGATACTTAGTGGTTAATAGGTCTGAAATTTGTTCACTGCTCAATGGATCATGGTTTTGATCCGTTCTTTCAACCACTTCCTCTTCTTGACCTTCACTAGAATTGGATGCATTATCTAATTGCAAACAAGGATATCCCATGATGTCATCATCTTCAAATTTTGAAAACTCAATGGGCTGATCATAAACAGGGCTTCCCCAATCATAGGAGACTATATTGCTAATAACATTGTCACATGGATGGTCACAATCTGTCGTAGAGAATAGATTGTCCATTTTTTCATCCTTACTCACCACTAGGCTGTCATAACAACAATCCACATCTCTTTGCATTTCAACATTTGACCGGGTGTCTTCATTGAGCTTGTCATTTTCATCCTCTTGAGGGTAAACACAAACATCTTCTCCATCAAACTGAAAAACATCAATAGTTTCTTCATTGCAGCTACTTGTAGATGGTCTTGCAAACTAAAAATCATCATATACTCTATCGCTTGCAACTGATAAACTGACATCCTCAAGAGCCTTTTCTAAATAAACAAATCCTTTTGTCTCATCATGAAGACTTGTATCAAAGCTACATTCAACACCTGTAAACTTGACTTGATCTATTGTATCATCACATTGTTAGTTACTTAGCTCTTCTTCGAAGAGTAAGTCCAATTGATATTCTTCATCATGTTCTTGGCTCAGAAGACTTAGCTGTTGATTTTCAGTTGGGGGTATTTCTTCTGCAAGTTGTTCAAAGACAAATTCCTCAACACTTGATGATGCATCCTTCTCATCTTCAACTTTCTCAAGAGTGCACTTATCTGAAAAGCTTTGATCATTGGCATTTACATAGTGGCTGATTTCATTAGCATGTTTTCCCATAAGTGAAGACAACATATTTTGCACATATTCATTCCTTTGTTTCTCTAAATTTTCTAAGATTGTGTAAGCTATCTGCAAGCTTAGTATTTCAAAATATTTTTAACAACGCACTAGATCCTTCTTCAAAGGCTTCAAAATACATATGGATACAATATGATGTACTAGGTCTGAAATTCTCTAGGATTAGTGACAAGGCAGTAGAAAATCTATGACTAAAATCAATACTTGACTCTTCATCTTTTTTCTTGATCTGCTTTAACCTCATGACAAGGTTAGAGGGCTCTTTTGCAAATTATTTTATGTAAGCATTCACTAATTTATCCCAACAAGGAAATGACTTCTCAGGAAAACTCAAATACCAATCCCGAGCTCTAGCTTCAAGAGATCTAACAAAAAATCTCATCCACATATCCTAATATTCAAATGAATGTTTCTCCATGAAAATGGAAAAACATGCGACATGTGCATCTCCTTCACAAACATTATATCCATTAAATCTAGGCATCTTCTTATAGACTTGGGCTAACATACCCTGAGTTTTGTAATCAAGCCATGAAAAATCTAATTAAGCATACAATGGCTCAAAGGAATTGACAAAAGGTGCAACAACATTGTAGGTAGACACAATATAACTATCTTTCAACTAGGCTTGTTGAAACATCAGGTGTCTTTCATCCATCTCTCTAAGTCCTCTTTCAAACACAACTTCCCATTCTAAACTAAACCTAGGCTTGTTAACCCTTGGGTTCCTATTAGACTTAGGAAGTTTCTTGACAAACCGTTTTATGGCTTGACGATCCATAGATATTACAAATCAAGGCTCACCAATTATGCATAATTACAAGCATGACCAAATGGTGGATAATTATAACAATTAATGACATAATGACAACCTATACTTGGATCATATGACAATACAAATGGATGGAAATCGCTAAGATACACAAATGCATTCTAACCATCCAAATTATGAAATATTTGAGCACTAGATAAAACTCTTTCAATGAATTGCAATTACATCCAACAAATCCAACAAATGGATGTATGCAAACTTAAATTTACTATCCTTTCTCTCTATTAGTGCTAAATCACTAAATAAGGAACCAATATTTCTTTCTAAGATGTTCAAATATGTGAAGAATACCTAGAAACGTTGCATTTATTGCAAATTTTTTGGAAATATTATAGATCTGGAACTATAATCACCTCTTCAATAGGTTCTTCTACCAGAGTCACCACCTCTCTGCTTAGAGGATTGAACTTCAAAGATCATGAAGTTCTTTCACAAATAAATTTATCTCTGAGTTCCTTCCACTAGCAAAGCACCATAAATCTTGAAACCTTTCAAGTTGACTGCAACAATTCTTTCTCCAGGATTGAAATCCTTCAGTATTTGAACTAAATTTAGAATGGAAAACAATAATATGACTCTATGCAAATGATATGACTCTATTTCTAGATTCTTCAATGAGAATTTTCTCAAATTCTCCCCAGTAGAGTTGCCATTTTGTTGGTGTATTTCCAAATATCAATAAAGAAATTGAATCCTAAAGACCTAGCCATTGTCTTCTGCTTAGACTCAAAGGTTGATTTGGCCAATTGACAAGATTCAGTCAAAGACTAAGATCTTCTGCACTTCTGGCTCTGCAAGACCAAGGTGGGTTAACCTATACAATGCCTTAAAACTTAATTCACTCATACACACTGACATTGCATTTTATAGCAGATAAATCCCAATAAAATATGCTAAATAAAGTACTGAAAACCTCAAATTTGGCTACATTCTTGGTATTTCAACATTCACTCAGCAATTGGGAAGAAGTACTCACAATACCTCAACCAAACAACAAGGATTTAAAATGATTTATGATTTTAATAGGTGTTTCTGAGATGCATCAAACTAAAAGATAAACTAGTGTCTAATTCTTGGCCATGGAGTCAAACATATGAAAAGAATTCATCAGCAAACATATTTCAACCAGTGAATTTGAAATTGTTGATGTCTTGCACCAACTATTAATGTTTTACATTAACAAATCCTCTCTTGTTATCAATCAAACTCTACTTACCAAATCCAACCTGCACATTTCAGTCACAATCATGTTATGAAATAGCTTGCACAATAGAAGAATATGATATGAAATATACTACAAATACTTGATAATAATTGGGAGTAACAAGCCACTTTGAAGGGGAAAATCTCCAAATATCTCTAATGAGAACACACCTCACAACTTGATGATGAAATAAGAGTCACAAACTCCTATATATACCTATTTATGCCTAGGATATCACCTAGGCCAACTTTGACACACCTATATAAGTCTTGGGCTGACTTAAAAAACTAAATAACAATTTACTAATGATAATATGATTTAATAGAGAGTTAAGATAGCCACAAGCGGACTATTCATAACCTGATGTACACCAGTATTAAGGGTGTAACATGCCCCCTTCTTCAAAGAAACATTGTCCTCAATGCTAATCAAGCTTGGATTCTTTTGAATGAACTCCTCATCCTCCCATGTGGCATCTTCAAGTGGTAAATTCTTCCATTGGATGAGATACTCAGTGAGATTTCTATTCCTCAGCTTCTTTGTGTGTGTTTGACAAATGCACTCTGGTTCCAAAATGATTCGTCCTTCTTCATCAAGTTTTGGTAGTTTTGTTTGAGTGGGAATATTATGCCCAATTACCTTCTTCAAACAAGAAACATGAAAAATTGGATGTATCTTTGTTTTTGGTGGAAACTCTAGCTTGTAGGCAACACTACCAATCTTTTGCATGATTTGGTATGGACCATAATACCTTAGAGACAACTTATTATTCTTTTTTTGTTGCTTTAGTGATATTTTCTTATAAGGTTGTAATCTCAAGAAGACCCAATCCCCAACTTCAAAAATTCTTTCACTACGATGTTGGTTTTCCTATTGTTTCATTCGATTTTGTACCATGGCTAAACTCTCCTTGAGTCCTAAAAGTGCTTGTTGTTGATGAAGCAAGTGGTCTTCTACTGCCTGAACTCTTGGTGACACCTTTATTGATGATGTGATGGAAGGAGGATGATATCCATAAAGTGCCAAAAATGGAGACATTTCTTATGAGCTATGAAAAGAAGTGTTATACCACCATTCTACAAGTGCTAGCCAATATTCCCATTGAGACTGTTCTCTGAAGTGAAACAACGTAGATATCCTTCCAAACACTTATTAACAACCTTAGTTTGCCCATTTTATTGAGGGTGGTATGAAGAGCTATGAACCAATTTAGTACCCAAACATGAGAATAAATATTTTCAAAAGTGACTAGTGAAGATAGGATCATGATCACTAACAATAACCTTAGGTGTACCATGTAGCTTTTGGATATTCTCCAAAAAATCTTTTTTCACTACACTTGTTGTAAAAGGATGTGATAAAACAATGAAATGTGCATATTTAGTGAGGTGGTCAACTACTACCATGATGACATTATGACCTTTAGATTTGGGAAGCCCTATGATGAAGTCCATGGATACCTCTTCCCAACGTTGGCTAGAAATAGATAAGGATTGCAAGAGACCTAGTGTCTTAATTGCCTCCCCTTTATTCCTTTAACAAACCAAACATTTAACCACAAATTTTTGAACATCACCTTTTAGCCCTTCCCAAAAAAAATTTTACTTGACTCGATGATATGTCTTCAAAAATCTTGAATGACCACCCACTAGGGACTCATGCAGTTCTATGAGAATCTTGTGTTTAAGGGTGGAATTCTTGCAAAGATACAAACGCTCTTTATACCAAAGAGTATCTCCCTTCCAACAAAACTTATTTGAACTACTATGATCACTTTTTAATTGTTTGATGAGATTACTTGTTGCAACATCATTTTTCCACTCTGCTTTGGCTTTCTCCACCCAATTTACTTGTATTATTGAAAAGGCACACAATAAGGCTTCATCTTTCTCATCCTTACTTGAAAGTGCATCTGCAACAATATTTTCTTTCCCTTTCTTATATACAATCTCAAAGTCATATCCTAACATCTTAGTGACCCATTTTTGTTGCTCTTCAGAAGATAGTCTTTGTTCCAAAAAATATTTTATGCTATCATGATTTGTCTTAACCTTGAAGTGTCTACCCAATAGATAAGGCCTCCATTGTTTAACTGCATGGAGGATTGCTAGCATTTCATTCTCATAAATAGGTTTTAGTTGATTCATACCCTTTAATTGATGACTTTCAAAAGTAATTGGTCGACCTTCTTGCATGAGCACTGCTCCTATCCTATTTCCAGAAGCATCACATTGCACAATGAATTCCTTGGTGAAGTCGGGAGTGGAAAGCATTGGAGTTGTACACATAGCCTCCTTCAATCTCTCAAATGTTGTATTGGTAGACTCGTTCCAATAAAAATAATCCTTCTTCAATAAAGTGGTGAGAGGTGCTGCTATACGACCATAATTCTTCACAAATCTTCTACCCTATCAATCCCAAGAAACCTCTCAGTTTCTTAATGGTTTTTGGAATAGGCCATTCCATGATAGCCTTAATTTTGTTAGGGTCCACCTTTACTCCTTCATGTGAAACTGTGTTCCAAATACTCCACCTCCTTAAGACCAAAAACACACTTGGATGGCTTAGAATAGAGTTTATGATCTTCAAATATTTGTAATGCTTGATCCACATGTTGCAAATGTTCTTCCCAAGTCTTACTATAAATCAATATATCATCAAAGAATACTAACACAAATTTTCTCAAGAACTTAAAAATGGAATTCATCAAACTTTGGAATGTAGATGGTGCATTGGTAGGACCAAATGGCATCACCAAAAATTCATAATGACCCTCATGATTCTGAAATGTTGTCTTAGAAATATCTTCCTCCTTAATCCTAATTTGGTGATAACCATATCTAAGATCTAACTTGGTAAAATACATAGCTCCATTCAATTCATCTAGAAAATCATCAATGATTGGAATAGGAAACTTATCTTTAATGGTGTACATGTTGAGCACTCTATAATCTGGACACATGTGCCAAGTATCATCCTTCTTACGTACCATCACCACTGGTGAGGAGTAAGCACTTTGGTTATGCCTAATAATTCCTGCCTCTAGCATCTCCTCAACAATTTTTTCTATCTCACTCTTTTGTATGTGTTGATACCTGTAAGGCCTAATATTCGATGGTTGGCTCCCTAGAACTAGTTGTATGGAATGATCATGATTCCTCTTAGGAGGAAGTCCTTTAGGCATATCTCCAAGAACAACTGAGTGACAATCAATTATGGCTTGCAAATCTAGATGAGTAGGAGCATTAGATTGAGAGACTTCCACAAATCCATCCACTCCTTTCTTAAGCAACTTTTGCATTTGATGAGAGCTTACCATTTGTGGGGATTTTTCCTTCAACCCCCTTCGCTCTACTACCCTTCTTTCTAATTAAAATCTCATGAATAGTTCTTGGAAGTTCATATCAATTGTTCGCAATGTAGTAAGCCATTGTACTCCCAAAACAATATCTGTTGCACCCATGGATATCACATACATTGGGGTATCAAGTTGATAATCTCCCATGGATAATTTAATGCTATGACACTTCCCTAAAAAACTAACTGTACCACCATCTGCAATCAAAACCTGAAACTCTGGAGCTAGATATATAAAACAATTTAGATGAGTAGCTAACTTTTTGTTGATGAAATTATGAGTACTACATGAGTCGATCGACACTGTTACCTTATGCTTCTTTAAGAACCCAACCACCTTGAGAGTTTGTGGAGCATTGAAACCTAAGAGTGCATGACAAGAAATGATTGGTTGAGAGTCATGAGATTCCTCATTTGACTCCCTTTCATCCTCTAGTATGGGTTCCTCCTCTTCTTCCTCACTTGGACCTTCAATATAGAACAATTTCTTTTCACTGCATTTATGTCCTCAACTATATTTGCTATCACAATTGAAACACAACCCTTTTTCTCTTTTCTCCTCAATTTGTTGTGGAATCAACCTCGTAGGTTGTGTTGAATATCCTTTCTCTCTTGTCACATTAGCCCCTTGCTTCTTAGGAATCAAATACTTCTCCTCTACCCTACTTGCTAAGATAAAAGACTCATTTATGGAGCTAGGGCTAAACATGTGTACCTTAGGTTGAATGTGATCCTTGAGACCCCCCAAGAATAAATCATTCAAGTTTTCCTTCATAATTGTATCCACTTTTAAGGATATATTTTGGAATTGGTGAATATAATCCTTAATTGATCCTATTTGTTGAAGTTTAATTAGCTAGCTGAAGAAGTTTTTTGTCACACTATTGTTATATTGTGCTTGGAGTTCCTCTGTAAAAATTGACCATGAGACAGTGAGCCCCTTTTTCCTTCAATGAGTGCAAAGCCAATGATACTAAATGAATTGATCAGGTTCTAGATATAGGGAAGCCATTGTGACCTTTTATCCATTTGGGATTTGGTGTACTTCAAAAAAATTCTCCATTTGGTTTATCCATGTTAGAGTATCCTTGCCATTGAACTTGTGCATATCCACCTTTGAAAATAAATTCCTAGATCCCATAGGAGTACTAAAGCTTGTGTCAATGTTAGCTGACCTAGAATTTTCACCTTGGTCACTTGAGAACTCCTTGGTTCAACCATGTAGGTGCTTAACATGTTTTGTATGTCCGATATATCTCCTCTTAGGTCACACATATCCATCTTCATTGAAGAAATGTATTCCTTGACCTTACTAATTTCCTCATTAGGAGTAATATCCTCTATTGTTACCCCATCCTTATTAGGATTCTTCCCCAGAGTGACAACATTCTTTTTTCCCCTTGTTACAGGCCTTGTCATGATGGGAACCACTAGAAAAATCTTCAAGAAATAAGTAGATTTGTAGCATGGAGAGTGATAATTGTGAAAAATTTAATTTCTCAATAACTTGCTTATTTCTTCTTTGATTCCTCCAATTGTTTTACTGTACTCTCCATTAGTATGTCTTCAAAAACCCAATAAAAATTAGACACAAATACAACAAGATGTGCAAGATATGTAGATTCAAAAAAAATTGTGTAGAAACCCTAATTCTGCAATAATTCACCTAATTCTGCTCCATTTTTTTTGAAATCTGGACTATAGTTTTTTCAATATGTTCTTCAAACACCCTTTAAAAATTAGAAAAAAATTCGCCAAAATCTAAAAGATATGCTCTTCCCAAAATTGCCTCCAAAATTGAGAAAAACCTTGCCTTTACGGTGCCAAGATCATGCTCTGATACCACTTGTTATGAAATAACTTGCACAATAGAAGAATATGATATGAAGCATGCTACAAATACTTGATAATAACTAGAAATAACAAGCTACTTCGAGGGGGAAAACCTCCAAATATCTCTAATGAGAACACACTTCACAACTTGATGATGAAATAAGACTCACAAACTCCTATATATACCTATTTATTCCTTGGATATCACTTAAGCCGACTTAGACATACATATATAAAATCTTAGGTTGACCTAAACAACTATATAACAATATACTAATGATAATATGACTTAATAGAGAGTTAAGATAGCCACAAGCTGACTATTCATAACCCGATGTACACTAATACTAAGGCATAGCACAATCCCCTGCTCAAAGTATTTTAACTATTTCATTGAAACAAAACCATAAACAGGTAAAACAATCTCATGAAATTGAGATGATAAACTCAAATCTTCTTTGTATTATTGAATTGAAATGACTAAAAATACACAAATCAAGAGAATTTGAAGATATTAATGAATGTGCAAACATTTTGAAGAAATTCATGAGTTCCCTACACAAACTAGCTGATATTTGCTTATGAAATCTAGATTAATGCTATGGGATTTCCACAATCCATAATGCTGAATTTTGCAATTTCTGGATTTACAACTTATAGACATCAAACACAATCAAAAATCCAGAAATTACAAAATTTAGAAATCTGAATTTACAACTTATAGACATCAAAATGACTCAGAATTAATCATTTCTATCTACCTGTGATAGGTCAAATGTGAGCGTTAGAAAGCAAGCAACAAGTAAAAGAGTGCAAATAAACACCAAATAAACCTACACCTCAAGATTAGCCTAAGTTGGAAACAACACAAAGTAAAAGCAACAAAATGGAACTCTATACCTTGCGTCGAATCGATCATTTGGTTGGCCCTTCGATTTTTGATGTGTATGCTCCTTGAATGGCACAAGATGCAAGCTAAATGATGTTGTGAAGATGGATGCAAGTGGATGAAAATAAGAAAATGGCTAAGTGTAGGTTGAGGAACAAAACTGCAAGAGTTTGGCTAGCACAAATAATCTCTCCAAAATGAGAGAAAAGAGGGGGTATTTATAGGATTTTTGAGAATTTCTAAGGGAAATGGAGGGTCAAGATTGAGCCACCAAATATCAAGATGTAGGGCTAAGGTGAGTTGAGAACTCACAAGCCCTCACATCTTGACATGTGGCATGTGATTTAGCCCTAAAAGGTGAAGTGGACATGAGGTGGAAGGAGAAGGATATGACATGGAGAGGGGTACAAAGTACCTTGGGATTGGACAAGATCTCATAAAGGAGGTCCTTGTCCCCATGTGGGTGAGAGGACATGTGAGGAATTAAAAATTCCTCAAATATTCTCATGGGGAGATGGAAAGAATAAAGAATAGTGAAGGACATGTGGGGAGAAGTGAAGGAATTAAAAATTCCTTTTGGGTGCCTTGGGGGATTAAAAGGTGAATTAAAAATTCACATGGGGAAATGGAGTGCCTTGCCCAAAAGAGAAAGTCTTTAATAAGGTTGAATCAAGGACACATGTCATAAATAGGATGAGGATTAGGTTAGGCTAATCAAATGATTAAGGTTGTGCAAGTACTCAGTTAGATGGACTAATGACTCATTAGAAGCAAGTGGGAAATTATGGAGATGTGACCTTAATGATGATTAAGGGTGTGCACATGCTAACCCTGGTTAATTAGAAGAAGATGAAATAATTAAAATGGATTAGGGACCAACTTGCAAAAGTTGGAGGATGTGACCATGAGAGAGAAAAGATGAATTAAAATGAATTTTAATTTAAAAGGGGAATATGACTAAATTAAATAAAAGGGCATATTTATTTAATTTAGAGGAGGAAGAGGGGTAAAGTATTAAATTAAATACTTTAGAACCTTTGTGCAAGATGCAAGGTGTTAATTAAACAACTAGTTTAATTAATATTGACAAAGGGGATGAGCAATTGGACGAATAAAGAGACGCGTTTGATCATATGGCAGTGATCAAATTAGATGTCTACATTTTGCCCCTCTTCGAAATACTATTAGAATAATAGGGTTTCGAAGAAAAACATAATGCAGATGACTTTGTAGAGGAAGAGACCAGAAAAGGAGATGCCCCAGCATGGGGAAGTGCGCATGAGCTGCCCCGAACAGAGGGAATGCGGAGAGGGTGCCCCAGTCAAACAAAGGTAGGCTTAAAGCGACGGGTTAGGAGGGAATGGTAGGGTATGCCCCCTCAAGAAGGGGGACGAGGGAGGAAAAGGGAGCCCCAGTCAACTTCTCAAAAGTATGGAGTGGTACATGTTGTTGGAAAGAGCACAGAAAAACGAGAAGAACGGCACTTGAATGGAGTCAATCGAACAAACAGTGTGCAAATGGTGGCCTCGGGAAGAAAGAGGTTGACTGAATTAATCGAAGGAATTTTTGGGTTAAAAAAAGAAAAAAAAGACCATGAGGTGAAAAGGGAGGGAAAAAGTGATAAAAGGTAATTGTTGACTTACCTTGGGCTCATTGTGACAGCTGACAAGTGGAGAAAGAGGAGAGGAAGAAAATGAGGCGAGTGAGATTATACACCATGCCGGAGTACGATAGTGACATCATCCACCGGGCAGACGAGAGACGTATATTTTTCACCCACTGTGCCGTACCCCGCCAGGTCAGCTCAAAACCGAACTTTGTGTTTTTTAGTCATTTATGCACGTGTTTTCGAAAAACAAAAACATGGGTTTTGTTCGGGGCGTCGGTGATAAAATCAGAAAAAAATTTCGATAGTCACGTGTCATACAATGGAGGAGGGGAAGGCCGTTAGCCCTGGCCCGGTCTGGCTACCACTGCTGGCGGACTACCGCCATCGCAGCATGGTCGCTGGTATGACTAGCTCACGATCACGCGGCGCTATGTGGGTCCGTCACCGGTGGTGGACGGGTCCGCCCGCCGCCGGGGCCAGTGAATCCGCCGAGGGAGGGAAGGGAGGGAAGGGTGAGGGGGAGGAGGGACGGAGGATGGGAGGATAGGGAGAGGGAGGGAGGGGTAGGGAGATGAGGAGGATAGGGAGGGAAAATGGATGTACGAAATGGGGGATAAATAGTAGAAAATGACTGGGCATGGGCAGGGAAATGGGAAGGAGAACAGAGGAGGAGAAAAGGTGGGGTTAGGGGGGGGGGTGGGGAAATGATGGGGATGGGGGAAAACTGCATGGAGGATGGGGAATGGGGAATGGGGGATGGGAAAATGGGGGATGAGAGGATGGTACCAAAATGGAGGATGAGAGGGAAAATGGGATGGGGGATGGGAATGGGGAGAAAATGGATGGGAAATGGGGGATGGAGGGAGAAGGAGCAAATGGGATGGGGGACAAAATGGGGGATGTGGAGGATGGAGTAGGGAAAAACGATGGGAATGGGGAACAAGAAATGGGGAAATGGGGGGATGGGAGTGGATGGGAAAATAGGGGGATGTGAGGGAATGGGAGTAGGGAAAATGGGATGGGGGGATGGGGAAATGGGGGGATGGGAGGGGATGAGAGTAGGGAAAATGGGATGGGGGGATAGGGAAAAAGGTTAAAACTGAGAATAATGGGTTGCACATGAAAATGAAAATGACAAAGACATGTTTTCGTGTATGCAGAAAATAGGGATTTTGCGCATTCGAGAGAGGCGATTGGAGGTGCTGAGGAGATGCATGGCTAGGATGACTGGGGAGGATCATCAGAGGCTAGTGGAGGTCGGATTATTACACATGCTGACATATCCGACGATCAAGGCCCATGGGGCCATGTTGACGGCCTTGATAGAGCGATGGGATTCAGAGACGTCGACATTTCACCTGCCAACAGGGGAGATGACGGTGACACTAGAGGACGTGTAGCGGATCCTGAGGCTCCCAATATCAGGGCTCTCGATTAGCGAGTGTTGGTTAGAGGACGTAGCGCTGGAGGAGTCCGTGCGCTTGGTGTTTGGTAGCGATGAGCTACCAGTGCAGCGGGGTTAGTTGGATGTGGACAGGATGGTAGGATGCAGGGTACCAGTACTATAGCTATACCTAGCCGGGTTGATTAGTGGTATACTACTACCGGACCGGGGTGGTCAGTATTTGCCTATGAGGTTGGTCGAGGTGATCCGGCATATCATCGAGGGGCAGGAGGGACAGTTTTTGTGGGGGACGTGCATATTAGCTCAGCTATATCGGGATATGCACGTGATTTGTTACAAGAAACAGTTGAGTGTGACCCATGTGACATTACTACAGGTGTGGGCCTAGGAGCATATCCGCGTTACCAGGCTGATTATGGTGAGGGTGGGGGAGGAGGATGACACGCAGCCTATGGAGTGGTGGTGGGGAGTAGAGGCAGGGGTGCTAGTGTAGTATTTAGAGATGCAGGAGGTGAACGTATGAAGGAGGTGGTTTGATGATGTGCAGGCAGTGGATATAGTGTGGAGGCCGTATATGATGAGGCGATTCAGGGGGTGGTCGAGGGAGGAGGGGCTGCATAGTGGTTACTTCTTTACTCGATGCTACATTATTGGGAGCAAGCCATACATAGTGGAGTTGCATCAACCGGATCGGGTGACGAGATAGTTCAGAGTGAGGCAGGATATTCTAGCAGGGCGAGTGAGGTTTGCGCGATAGGTACGGGAGTGACCATGGGGAGCCAGGCTGAATCTGCGTAGCGTCTGGAGTGACATTGAGAGACTGGTGTTCAGGCCCTACTCGGACAGGCGAGAGGGGCCACGAGATGCAGGGACGACAGATCGGTATGTGGAGTGGTTCAGGTGACATCCAATGGAGTGGATTACACCAGCCGTGCCGATTGAGGAGGCACGAGGATTTGGGTCAGAAGACGAGGGGCGAGTGCAGGTGATTAGGCTGCCTAGACCGCCGAGGGGGGACAAAGGAGGACAGGGGGCACAGGAGTAGGTGATAGGCAGGCGGAGGAGGTTGCGACAGCAGAGGGGTCAAGGAGGTGACAAAGGAGAGGGGATAGGGGCAGAGACAAAGGAGGTGAGAGAGGTTGGGGCCGAGGAGGCAGGAGTGAGGAGGTTGAGAGTCCAAGGAGGATCACAGGGTACATAAGGTGAGGCCAGCGGGGCCAGAGGAGAGGATATTGCGGAGGATGAGGCGGAGGAGGGGGCAGAGGATGAGGCTGAAGAGGTGGTGGAGAGGAGGCTGAGAGCCCGAGGATGGAGTCGACAGGAGAGGAGGCCGAGAGCCCGAGGAGGAGAGACACAGGGGACACAGGGTGAGGCCAGCGGGGCTAGAGGGGAGGAGGTTGGACAGGAGACAGTTAGGACTACTAGTAGGCAGGAGGCAGACAGAGCTAGAGAGGAGACAGACAGAGACCTAGGAGGGCATGAGACAGCCGGAGGGGAGGAGACACATGGAGCTCGGGAGGAGATGGACAGAGACTTAGGAGAACAGGGGGGACAGGAGACAGCAAGAGGGGAGGAGGCATATGGAGCGTAGGAGGAGATGGGTAGAGATTCAGGAGGACAGGGAGGTAGGAGCCAGCTGGAGGGGAGGAGGCGTATGGAGCTTGGGAGGAGATGGATAGAGATTTAGGAGGACAGGGGGGACAGGAGCTAGCTAGAGGGGAGGAGGCACATGGAGCTCAAGAGGAGATAGACAAAGACCTAGGAGGACTGGGGGGCAGGAGACAGTCGGGGCTAGATGAGGTCAGCCACAACAGGGATCTCCTAGGGTGATAGATCTGGACGAGATGGAGAGTGAGGGGTACTCAACCGAGAGTGAGGGATATCATCCACGGGAGATGGAGATTGACTCAGATGTGCACAATGTAGCACTGGTAGTAGCGGCACCACCCGCAGGGGAGGATCTAGTGGCGGTGTTGAGAGAGACAGTGGAGAGGCTGCGACAGAGCGAGCAGCAGGTGTGGGAGGCAGGGGCAGAGCGGATTGTAGTAGAGGCAGAGAGGGAGGAGTGGCGAGCCTGATTTGCTCAGGGTGAGAGAGACTACATGGAGCTAGTCAGACTAGCATCAGAGCAGGAGCGGAGGTTGGTGAGGGAGAGGGATGAGAGCCGGGATGAGGCTGTGGACCTGCGGGCAGAGGTGGAGAGATTGCGGGCAGAGGTGCATAGCCAGATGATACAGATGGAGGGATTGGGTTTGGTGGGAGAGGGGGCAGCACAGGAGGCTGGCAGCAGGGATGCAGAGAGTATGCAGAGAGAGTTGGCTGAGCTCAGGGATAGGGTGCGCACAATAGAGGCAGAGAGAGATGTGGCCCAGGCGCAGGTGGAGGTGTTGGAGGCAAGGAGGGATGTGTTACAGGCACAGGTTCAGGTAGCAGAGAGTGAGAGGCAGGTGGCCAAGTCAGAGGCACAGTCACTGCGCAGAGATAGAGATACAGCGACAGCACAGGCATCTAGCTTGTGATGAGAGCGAGATTCGGTTGAGCTGAGATTGCAGGCCCTGCAGAG